>JAAGEH010000090.1:1923120-1943575 GCA_011751065.1 Lasiurus cinereus | reverse complement strand
CGCCCCGCTGAGCCCTGGGCATTGCAGCCCCATCGCCCCACTGAGCCAGAAAGAGCCCATGGGAAGCCCAGACAGATCCAGGCACCACCCACAGCCGAGACCGGCACCCCCACCTCACAGGCGCCAGAAGCCCCTCTCGGCTTCCCTGCAGCAGCCACGCTGAGTCCCCATCCACCCACCCACCCATCCATCCACCCACCCATCCGTCCACCCATCATCCATCCATCATCCGTCCGTCCGTCCACCCATCCGTCCATCCCGGGCATCGGGTACCCTGCCCTCCAACACCCACACGGGTCACACGTCAGGCCGCGGAGAGGCGCCGGGTGGCCCGGCGTGACCCACGGCTGCCCGGCCCAGCAGACGCCGCCCGCGCTCCCAGGGCCGGGGCGCCGGCGCACGAAGCTCAGCCCGGCCCGCAGCCGCGTCCCCGGCCTCCGCCGCCACCTGCACCCAGCGCGGCCCTCCCGCCCCGGGCGTCGCGGCTTCCTCCTTCGCGGCTGCCCGTCCGCGGCCTGGGCCTGGCCCACCCCCACCCCCACCCCCACCCCGCGGCCGCAGCCCCATCCTCAGGGACCACACGGCGCCGCCCGAAGGCCGTCGTGAGAGGCTGCCCGCACAGCCCCTCGCTGCCTCCCGCCCGGCTCCCGCCCATGCGGTTACCTACCCGCGGCGGGCACAGCGGGGAGCCGCCTGCGGCCGCTCTAGGCACGGCAGCCGGAAACTCTATGGCACAAGGCCTCCGCCTTCCCGGCTTTCCGGCAAACGAGCACCGGAAGCAGGCGGACTTCCGCTCCCCCCCGCCAATCCCTGGCGGCCAACCAAGATGGCCGCAGCCACTGCAGGCACTTCCGCTTCCGGGGGCCCACTTCCGGCCCGGCGTCAGAGCAAAGGCAGAAAGAAAGGCCCTTGGAGAACCCGACAGACAGACGGACAGAGGCGAGAGGAGAAGCAGCGGCCTGGAGGTGGCGGCGCGCGCACGGCGCTACTTACTGTAGGAGTAGCTGCTCACTTCCGAGGCGAACGGGGAGTGGGCCGACTTGGGCGGGCCCCGGGCCTTGAAGCCCGCCGCCTCCATCTTCCTGGCTCTGGCGGCCCGTTTGTGTTTACCTTCCCGGGAGGCTTTGAGCGACAGGCCGAGGCCTTTGGCCAGCGCCCTCCGGTCCTTGCCCAGCAGGCTGTCGTAGGGCGTCAAGTACCGGCCGCAGCCCCCGCCCGGCTTGGACTTCCCCCCACAACTGTCCGAGAACTTGAAGGGGGACTTGAGCTTGTCCTGCTTGGTGAGCGACAGGGCCTTGTCCAGCTTGCTGGCCAGCTGCTCCTGGTCGCTGGCCATCTTCTTCTTCTTGATCTTCAGCTGGAGAGGGAAGGGGGGAAGCCCTGGGTTACGACACTGGATGGACCCCCAGGGGACAGCGGGGTCTCCGTGGACACCCTCCGACGGACCCCCTCTACTTCTCCTCTCTGCCTCTGCTGCTTCACGCCTCTGAGCCTCGATTCTCCGGCTCTGTGAAATGGGGACAGTTGTGGACGGGCACCCACCAGGTTGCTCCAAAGAGGAGCCGAGGGGAGAAGCCCACGGCGCCCCGAGCAGCCAGCCGAGGACAAGGATCCCTGGCACTGGCCCGGCTCCCAGGTGCTGCCGGGTGCCTCCCGGGGAAGCACTCGGAGAAACCGCGTTGCCAGCGAGCCGGAGCAGCCAGCTGGATTAGGGAGGAGGGCAGGAACCCAGATCGAACACCCAGATCGCAGCCCGGCTGATCTGCTTATCTCAACCACCGAAAGCAGCTGGCGAGGAGGCCGGCGCTGGCCCGTCCAACTCCAGGGGCCGCCGCTGCCAAGAAAATGCCGGGAGCGTGCCCGGGATGCCTGGAGCCGAGATTAGAGATCTCCAAGATTAAGCTCCTGCGCTTTCCCTCTCGGCAGCTCTCTAGTCTTTTGTGGCGGAAATGAAACGGCCAGCTTCCCAGCCACGAATGCCCCTCGTTTGAATATCTGACCTCGGTTTTCTTGAACCAGGTCACCTCTCGGAAGGAGAAAAAAAGTCGGGACAGAATCCTTTAAACAACAACAGTGCCCTACACCGTTGGAGAGAATAAAAGGCAGGTCCTGGCAGACCAACTGGCTCTCCCTACCCCCACATCCCTGACGCCAGCCCTTCTCTCCGAGGGCCCAGTAACCAAACAGCCCTCCCGGGGCCTTTGCAGGAGGGGGACCAGGCGCTGAGGACTGAGAGGCGCGGGCCCTGAGAGGACGGTCTCAGTGCTCTGCAGAAAGAAGTGACATCCAGGAGCCGGCTCTCCACCCATGACGTCTGCAGGGTTCACCGAGGAAATGGCAACGGCATGGAGCCCTTGTTTCTTGGAACTAGAGGAGGGTGAAGCCGCTCATTAAGCCATTACACCGTTACACAGGGTAATTGCGCCGCCTGGTTAAAAACCCAGACTGGAGCCTCGGTGTCACTCTGCCTGAGGCTGTGTGGGCCCTGAGCTTCTCTGGACAAGGAGGCAACCCTTTCTCCGGTCTCTGCCACACGGGGCCTGCCTGCCTGCCTGCCTGCCTGCGGTGGGAGGCGGGCTTCTCACCTGACTCAGGAAGTCCGACGGTGCCTCGTGCTCGTCCCAAGGCTGGCTCCTCCCCCTCGCCTTCCCGGTTCCCAGGAGGGCATCGTGTTCCTCCTCGGGCCCCTTGTGCCTCTTGCGCACGCCCGCTGCCAGCTTGTAGGCATCCGCCGTCAGCAGGGGCTTGCTGCTCAGCCTGCAACCAGAGGCGGCGCCGGTCAGCACGTTGGGCAGCCGCAGGGCTGGCCGGGGTCCGCCCCCCTGGCCCCAAGGGTGGGCTCGGGCTGGTGCAGACAGACGGTGAAGACGCAGGATGCAGGACCCAGTCCGGGAAGACGGACCCTGTGGAACTAGGGGGCTGGGCTTCGGGGATGTTTGTGAATGGGGGAAGAAGAGAAACTCCAACGCAGCCCCTCCGCCGGCCTTTGTCCCCTGGCCCCCCCACACGCCCACACACACAGCTCTGCATGCTCAGACGCCTCTTTCACCAAACTGTGCCACGAGCAAGGGTCGGCGATGGCCAGGACAACGGCCAGCAGGGGAGGGCGGCCAAAAGCAAGAGCTCAGAGGAGGGAAGCCCCTGGCCGGCCTCCGTACCCGGGGGGCGGGGGGGTGCGCATCGCGGGACGCGTCCCGCTGAGGACTTCTCCATGGCACCCCCACAGAGGGAGGCTCTGAGCTACCCCCTCTCCAGGAATAACAGCGGGAGCAGCTAACTCTCTTGGTGCCCACTCTGTCTCCTCCCGTGTTAGTGCTTCTCTGTCAGCCCAGGACAAGGCTTTCTGTGCTATGTTGTTGTTGTTCATCCTCATCTGAGGATTCTCCCACTGCTTTTGGGGAGAGTGGAAGGGACAGGGAGAGACGGAAACATGGATGTGAGAGAAACACATCCACTGGTTGCCTCCTGCATGAGCCCGGACCAGAGCCGGGGCTGGGAGGATCCTGCAAAATACAAGCCCTTGACTGGAATCGAACTGAGGACCCTTCGGTCCGTAGTCTGATACCCTCTCCACTGAGCCACACTGGCCAGGGCGATGTACTATTTTTTATGGATGAGTCTGAGGCTTGAAAAGCCAACACCTGGCCCAGGTCACAGCGAGGGTTGGAGCTGGGGCTCAGAAGCAGGAAGCGCAACCCCCCAGGGTCCCTGCTCCTACCCCGCAGGATGCGTGCTACCACCGCCTGCTCTCCCCTCCAGCCCCCCCGCCCAGGAGCGGCTCTCGCCCCTGCATGGCTGGCGGGCATGTCTCCCTCCCCGACCCTCCGCAGTCAGGCACATCCGGGAAAGCTCCGTGCAATCCCGGGGGCCTCGGGGCTGCCTTCCCCTGAGGAGACCTGTAGCTGACAACCCACCCCCCCCCAATTCTCCGGGGCCTTATGAAGGCGTCCCGGGGCCCTCTGCTCCCTCTAGCCAAGCAGCGGCCACTAGCGTCGCCTGCATGTAAGTCGGGTGCTGAGGCGCCCGCCACGCCTTCCTGAACGGGCCTCCTCCTGCTCCTGCTCCTCTGGCACCAGGGGAGGCCACAGCACCCTCCTAGCCCGCCCTCTCCCCCCACCTCCGCCCGGCCGGCAGGAAGGCTCTGGGTCTGGCCCGCCTTCAAGACACCCCCCGAGGGGCCATGCAAAACTGCCATGTCGCTCCAGGAGCTGGTGCCCCGAGCGCTGAAGGAGGGGCCGCGGGTCAGGCCAGGAGGGCGGGAACGGCACTGCCCGGCACGAAGAGAACCGGAACCGAGGGCCGCACAGCTGGGACCTTCCCCAGCACCAGGCTGGGCGGGCCTCCGGGGGGGGGGGGGCAGGGGAAGAGCCACGGAGGTGCAGGCGTGGCAGGACCCAGTGTGGAATATTTGGGCGATGGCCGGACCCCACTCGCTGGGGTCACCTGCCCGCTGCGAACCAGGGGGGCGGTGCGCCTGGCGGGGGGAGTCTGCCTGTCCGATCGGCCTCTCCCCTGTTTGCCCTCTGCTCCCTGAGAGCTAGCAAACCCGGGGGCCAGAGCCTGAGGGACTCGCGGTCCCCCGGCCGAGCTGCGGGCCGGTCCCCGACCCGCCGAGGGGCCAGCCTTACTTTCCGCTACCGTTGCGGCTCTTCCCTCTCTTGCGAGGGGGCGACAGGGCGCTCAGGGCGTGGGTCCGTTTCCGCGGCCTGCCAGGGCCTCTGCGTGCCAAGCTTCTATGGGGTTCCTCGAGCCTGTCCCTTAAAGAGAATCACACGCTTGGCTGGACGAGGCGCCCCCGTCGCTCGGGTCCACGCATGCCGCGGACCTGGGAGCGCGCACTAGGCCCCGGGCGGGGCGCACTCACTCGGACTCGCGGCGCCGCTGCAGCTTCCCCAGCTCCCGCTGCTTCTCCTTGTACCGCCGCTGCACCTCGGCCAGCCGCATGCGGAAGTCCAGCTCCATGGCGTCCATGTGCTCCAGCGAGGACTTCATGGCGAACATCTGGGGGGAAAGGGGAGTGAGGACGCCGACGCCGCTGGCTCCCGCCGGCTTCACGGGCGCCGGCCGGGACCAGGGGGGGCGGGAGGCTTCATGGCCCAGACCAGGCGCCAGCTCGGACCCCACTTCCGCGCCTTCTAACCACGGCCCTGGGCGAACAGACACCTCATCTGCACGATGGACCGAAAGCCCGCCAGCTGGGGCGGCGCCGTCCAGGCCACCTGACCCCGAACAGCAGCTCAGGCAGCGGCCACCCAGCGCCCGCCACAGCTGAGGCTCGGGCACCGAAGCCGCTGCCCGAGGCCCCCACCGAGCAGAGGCCCGGCCAGCCTGACTCCTCCCATCCGTCAGGCTGCGGCCACGGACACAACCGACGGTAAACCGAGGCCAGAAACAAAAGTGGCTCACGCAGAACCACACGGCGAGGCCGGGGGAAGCTGGGCCCGGACCAGCCCTCCAGCTCCCGAGCCAGCCATGCCCCACGGTGGCGTCCCCGGCGGACCCGTCTCAGCCCACCGCCCAGGCCCCGGCAGGAAACGGGGGCCCGGGACGCCTCACCCGCTCCTCCTTCTTCTGCATCCAGCTGTACTTCTTGTTGGGGTTCAGCTCCCGCGGGAGCCGCAGGCTCTTGAGCGGGTCGGCGAAGGGGCCGTCCAGCACCTCCTTGAGCATGTGGCTGCTGGCCGCCAGCAGGCTCTCCAGCGAGGGCCGCGCCGCCAGGCCCCGCTCCGCACCTGCGACAGAGGCCGGTGAGCCGCCGCCTTGCGCGCCCGGGCACAGGCTGGGGGCGCCGCAGGCGGGCCCCCTCCAACGCCCCACAGGGAGGAGGGAGCCCGCGCGGGTCACTGTCAGACCACTACCCGTGAACGCGAGTCCCGGTTCCGGGGCGTTTTCTCTGCATGTAACACGCGACCACTGTTGTGACCGTCCCGTGTGCATGGTTCCACGAAGCCGACACGAACCATTACGCTGCCAGACCCGGCCCCTCATCCTGGGGACACCCCCCCTTTGGGGGCAGGGAGTGGGGGTGGGCTCTGTGGGCGCGGCCTGGCCGCCTTCCCACCCAGTGTCAGCAGCGCGCCCCCAGCCGGACCAGCCCCGTCCCTCGCTGCCCGCCGAGTCCCAGGTTTGCTCTCTCTCTCCTGATGGAACTGAGGCTCCGAGTGGTGAGCCATCGGCCCCCATGGGGTGCCACAGGGAAGCCGAGGCCCGCCTGGAGCTGACCCCGGGTAACACCTGTCCAGGCCTCCCCAGACCCTCAGCTGCTGAGGAAGGCCGCTCTGGGCAGAGGGGGCCCGCCGGGGGCTCTGTCCCCCCTGTCACCCCGTTCCCTGCCAATGAGCCAGTCTGGCTGGGGCTCTAGGACCGACACCCCAGCCCAGCCTGATGACCAGCTGCTACGGTGACTTGTGGCCCCCCAAAATCACACGCTGACATCTGAACCCCAGGACCTTAGAATGTGACCTGATTGGGAGATGGTCGTGAAAGATGAGGTCAAAGTACAGTGAAGTCACGGGGTATCCCTCACCCATGTGACCCCGTCCTCGAGGAGGAGAGGCGGCCACGGACACAGGAGGCCACGGCCCGGGGAGGCACGGAGAGCACGTCGTCCGCGCGCAGGAGCGAGGCCGCGGGGAACAGCCCGCCACGCCTGGCCCAGCCCCCGCCCCCGGACCCGCAACAGCAGCTGCCGGTGCACTAAGTGGGGGTGCGGGGGCCCCAACGCTGATGTGTGCACCCCCCTCCCCCAAACCCCCCGGGCCAGGGCAGTCAGGCGCTGCGGCCGGCGGAGGAGGGATGCTCACTGGGCGTGGCAGCCACGTGGGGGCCCGGTGGCTCAGGAAGTGGCGTGGCCAGGGGAGGAGGAGCACCCCCTGCTCGCCCTCTGACCCCGCCGCCCAGCCCTGAAGGGAAACCGTGGGCACTGGCTCCGGGCCTCCCGCCCCTGCAGGGAGCGAGCAGGGCCCCCAGACCCCAGCCTCACTGGAGAGCCTGCTGGCCGCGCCTGAACGTCCTTCCCCGGAACCCTCCACTCCTCAGCTGCCGCCACCCCACCCGGCCGGGGTCCGGGGCCTCGCCAGGGCCTCCATGCGGCCCCACCGCCACCCTCCTCACGTCTGGTCCTGTCGCTCCCGCCAGAACCGCCTCCGATGACTCTCCACTCAAAGGGAAAGCCCCCCGAGACTGCCTGCCCCAGGCCTCCTCACCCCCGCCCTCCCAGGCCACTGCAGCCCGGACCCCTGCTCTGCTCCGACCCGCCTGCCCCTGCCCCTCGGCCTCTGCGCCTGCTGTTCCTCCGGCCGGAGGGCTTTCCCCGGAAGCGCCGTCCCCACTCGCCATCCCCAGGTCCCCGCATCAGGATGGGCCTCCCTGCCATCCCCTAGGAGACCCCCTCCACCTCCGCTGCATCTCCATCCCAGGGTGCACTCCCACCTGGCCCCACCGGCAGGGCCAGGCCTCAGCAACCCCGAGCCAGGAACGCAGCGCACCCTAACGAGCATCTGCTGAAGGAGGGGGCGCAGGTCCCACACAGGAAATGAGGCAGGGGTGCGAGAGGGACCAGGGTGAGCGGCACCCCAAACTGCGGGCCCTCCTCAGCGCCACACCCCCCAGTGTGCCCCCTGAAAACCCACCACCAGGTGGTAGGATTAAGAGGGCTTTCCATTTCCTCTGAAAAGTAAAAACAAGAACCTGTTTTACACCAAACCATTTAAACCAAAGGGAGTGATGAACTTCAGAAAAAACACACATCTGAGGGGGCCGCTGGACAGCCACCCACCCCGGGAGCAGCCCCAGGAGCACCATGGGCCGGCAAAGGTCTCTCTGCACGGGCAGCGCCCCATCGCGCCCAACAGTGGGAGGAGCAGCAAGGAAAGGCGGCGGCAGGCGTCCGACCAGCGAGGACCGGCCGGGGGCAGCTGAGCCGCGGAGGGCCGAAAACTGGGAGGCCCCCAAGAACCATTTAGAAAACAGACACGCTGCCCTGACTGGTGAGCTCAGTGGTTAGAGTGTCCGCCTGTACACCAACGGGTCTCGGGTTTTATTCCCGATCCAGGGCCTGTCCCTGAGCTGCAGCGCAGGCGGGAGGCAACCGGATGATGTCGCTCTCACACCCATGGCCCTCGCTCCCTCCCCCTCCCTTCCACTCTTTGAAAAACGGCGGGGGGGAGAAGATCCTCAGGTGAGGACTAACAGAAAAATAAAACTACAATAGAAAACGCAAATGTCTTAAATAAAAAACTTGTAACGTTTTTAAAAAATCTGAAAGCCGGTCAGCAAAGACACCACTCGGCGTGGAAGCCGAACACCGTGGCCAAACGGTCCGTTTCAGAAGCGGCACCAGAAACCGCGGGGCGCACTGCTGTTACCGTGCCTGCAGCTGTGGCCGCGCCCTCTGCCACGCTCGGCCGAGCGTGGAGTGCGAGGCGGCGTCTGACCCACGGCCCCCTCTTCCCACGGCTCTGGGAGCGCCCCGATGTCCTAGGGTGCACGTCATTTTTGTGCCAAGCCCTTTGCCAAGGGCACCCCGCTTCCGGGGGAGGCCCACCTTCTCCTGCACCCCGGGGTGACACTCGTCAAGGGTGGAGCCTGATCAGTCCAGTCCTTCCCGTCCCCTAGGCCACATGGGTGACTCGCAGAGAGCCACGGGCGGTGGCACCTTTGCCAGGGCTGCCAGGCAAGAAGTGCCTCTTCCGGAGGCTGCCGAGCCGAGCAGGCCCTGGACCCGGGATGGATATGGGGACCCCCCCGCCCACCGAAGAGAACAGTGGGCCTGTCTTGAAAGAGGCCCAGAGAGGAAAGTGGAGCAAGAGGAGAGAGGGTGGGGGAGATGGTGGAGAGGAAAGGAAGCTCCCCAAAACTTGGCTTGAACACCTGGATCCAGCCACACCTGAAGCTAATTATCTACTCGCCGCTGTCCCTCAGTTCCCGGAGCCAACCAATGTCCAGCCTCTTTCTCGGCCAGTTACGACGCCTTTCTGCCCCTGGCAACCCAAAGGGTCTAGCTAAGACCAGACCCACCCCAACCGACCGAACAAGGAGCAACGTCCCCGCCGAGAAGCCCAGAGCTGAGCTGAACGACGTGAACACCCACCACCCGCTGACTGCACACTTGGAAACAGTCCAGAGGAGACACTTCGTGCATATTATACCGAAAATCATAAGTCAATGTGAATAAGCCACATCCTAGGTGTTTTTAAAACGTTTACGTCTTTTTTTTTTTTTAATCCCCACCCAAAGGGTGTGTTTCCATTGGTTTTTAGAGAGAGTGGAAGGGAGAGGGAGAGACAGATACCGATGCTGCACGCGCCCAACCAGGACCAGGGGGCCAGGGAGGAGCCTGCGACGGAGGTGTGTGCCTGTGACAGGAATCGGACCCTGCCATCCGCAGGCCAACGCTCCACCCGCCGCAAGAGATCAGCGAGGGCCACACGTAAAACCAAAGACACCCCCCCACACCCCGTGCCCAGCCCCCGCCCGCCCGCCCGCTCACCGGCCCCGTCCTGGCTCCGCTTCTCCAGCTCCAGCTCGGCGATCTCGCTCAGCAGGGTGATGCCGTGCAGGAAGCTCTGCTCCAGCGCCAGGCTCTGCGCCGCCTCCAGCTGCTCCAGCGCCGGCGCTCCGGCGCCCGGGGAGGGCAGCGGCCGGGCCTGGGGCAGCTCGGCGGCCGCCGCCAGGGCGTTCATGCCGGCCAGCGGGTCCTCCAGGCCGGGCAGGAAGCGGTCGGGGCTTTCCTCCTCCTCCTCCTCCTCCTCCAGGAAGCAGGTGCTGCCGGGCCCGGGCGCAGCCTCCGGGGGGGCCTCCAGGCCCAGGCACGGTCCCTCCCCGGGGGGCGCGTCGCAGTCCCCCAATTCCAGGCTGGGGCAGGGCTCGCCGGGGGCTGCCTGGGCCAGGCCGTCCTCGGGCACTGCCTCCGCCACGGCCGCGGCCCCGGGCACCTCCACAGGCACCTCCACGGGCTCCTCCTTAGCCTCGACTAGCGTCTCGGGGGTCAGCCGGCCCCCCAAGTCCGGGGCAGCCGTGCAGGATGCCGTCCGACCCGGCGAGTCCGTGGGCGCGTCGGCCCCCTCGGCGAAGTCCAGGCACCCGGAGGGCTGGGCGGGCCCCGGCCCCCCGGCGCCCAGCGCCTGCGCGTCCAGCAGGCCGCCCTCGGGGCTCGGGGGCGCCAGGGCCGCCTCCGCAGGGCGCAGGGCCAGCGGCGACTCGAGGGAGGGCAGGTCGGCAGGGCCCTCGTCCACGTCCTCCACCTCCGCCTTCACCTCCCGCTCGGCCAGCGGCTCTGCGTCGTCCGGGCCCTCGGGCAGCGGCTCCGGGATCCCCGAGGGGGACAGGCGGAGAGGCTTGTCTTCGGGCGACAGGGCCAGGCGCTCGGGCCCCTCGGCCGGGAGCGGCACGTCGGGGGCCAGGCCGTCGGCATCGGCGGCCGCCGTGGGCTGCAGCAGGAACGGGTAGGGCCTTCCGTAGTGCGGCGGCAGCGCAGGGAACGGATACCGGGGCGGGATGTCTGCGAGGACACGGGGGTGGTCAGCAGGCAGCATTGGCCATCCCCATGCCCTCACCCACACCCGCTCGCCGGCCGGGACCGGCCCACACCCCCCTCTGCTCGCCAGGATCTCTCCCGGGGGGCATCCGCCGCCATCCTGCCCCGGGGTCTGCAGACTCAGAGGCAGATCCACAGGCAGCGCTTTCTCCAGCCCCTCCCCCAGCACCCAGGAAGCCAACGCCTAATAAGACCCCAACAGCCCCTCCCAGCCTGTGTGTCTCTCCAGCCTCCATTCCACAGGGATCGCCCACCCCCCACCCCGTTAGGTGGCGTTGGGCACCCAAGTTGTTAAAAACTGTAAACACCCCCCACTTCTATTCTGAACTCCTGCCCTCGAGTGAAATCTCCCCAGAGCAGGCTGGGGGAGCGAATGTGCCCAGCACACCCAGAGCTGGGCCAGTGGCAGGGGCTTAAGAGTAACCCAGCGGGGAGGAGGGGGGTAGATGCATAGGGCAGCCCGGGGCCGGGCACGGGCTCAGTGCGAAGATCAGCGTGGCATCGAGTCTCCTCAGAGAGGGGCAGCCACTTGCCCAACATCACACAGCATCCTGGAGGCAGAATCTGAACTTCAAGTGGGCCCAAACCGGTGTGGCTCAGTGGCTAGAGCATCAGCCCGCGCAGACTGAAGGGTCCCAGGTTCGATTCCGGTCAAGGGCATGGACCTTGGTTGTGGGCACATCCCCACCTAGGGGGCGTGCAGGAAGCAGCTGATGGATGTTTTTCTCTTATCGATGTTTCTAACTATCCCTTTTCCTTCCTCTCGGTAAAAATCAATAAAATGTATTTTTAGAAATAAATAATAAGTAAATAAACGGAAGTGGTCCCGTGTACAGGCCCACGCCTTAGCCCAGGGAAAAGGAATGTGTGCTGAGGCCTCACGCAGGCCGCCCCCCGCGTGTCCCCTCCCACACGGCACAGGGAAGAGCATGTGCGCCGCCCGTAGCCCACAGGTGGGGTCCAGCCCCGGAAGGGGGTCCCTGCACGCTACTCGCATGACTGCCCCACGGCCTCCGTGTGCGCTCTGCCATCACGCCCATCGCCCTGACACCCGGGGAGCGGGGGACGGGGAGGGGGGCAGTGTGCTGGGTGCCAGCGTCCACTCCGGGGCGCACCGCAGGTCTCAGCAAAGCAGCGACGGGGTGCGCCCACGAGAGGCTCCGGGACGGGGGTAGTGGGGCAGGCGGAGGGGGAGACGGTTCACGGCGCAGGCCCCAGGGGCGCCCACCTGAGAACAAGGCCTGGAAGGGGCTGGCGGCGTCCTTCTCCAGCTCCAGGTCCTTCTTCTCCACCACGTTCTCGGGCGCCTCCTCCTTGCGGGCGATGCCGGGCGCGGGTGGCGGGGAGGCGGGCGGCGGGCTGCTGGGGTGCGAGCTGGGCGTGGCGGGGTAGGCGTAGGCGGCCGGGGGCTTGGCCACGTCCTCCAGCTTCTGGATGACCTTGGCCTTGAGGGCGGCCACCGGGGAGGCGCGGGGCGAGGGCGGGGGGCTCACGGCCTTGCCGTAAGCGCCGGCGGGGCCCGCGGCCAGGCCCGGGGGGGGCTTCCGCGGCAGCAGCCCCGGGCCCGCGGCGGCCAGGCTGGCCTTGCCGGCCGCCTCCAGGCTCCGCTTGCTGACCTTCTCCTCCATCTCCGCCCGGTGCTCCTGGGCCTTCAGCCGCTCCTGCTGGGAGGGGCCCGCAGGCAGGGTCAGCACCACCGCGGGACCGTCGCCCCCTCCCCGGGACACCCCCGCCCCGTCCCCAGAGAACCTCGGGCGGGGTCCAGGGTGCAGGCCTCCCACCCCACCCCCGGCCCGGGGCGGACATTCCGCCGCAGAGCACATGTAACAAGCGCAGTATTCCTTCCAGAACCCGGTGGACCAAGCGGGGGGCTCCTGCCCAGACCCAGGCCCCCCCCCAGGGACCTCAGTGAGGGCGAGGGGGGCCCGGGCAGGGGGGAGGCTCCCGAGGACGAAGGAGCGCCGGCGCCCAGCAGCGGAGGGCACTAGAGTGGCTCCCGGCAAGTCTGCGAGTCTCCTGCCCCCTGGCATCCACAGACGGGCCGGGGAGCCCTCTCCCTTTCTGATGGCTTCCGAGGACACGGGGTGAGGGCGAGGGTCGGGCTCCAGGGCAGCCAGTGTCCACAAGGCTAGGCTGCCCCCTCGTCCGCCCCCCCCCAGACTCGAAGAGAAATGCTCCGAGCACCAGCCCGCACGGCTGCCCCCTGCACCGAGCACCCGCAACACGGGAGTCGGGCAGCCCCCTCTCCCAGAGGAGGGAACTCGAAACCCCAGGAGGAGAAGCCACGCGGCCCAGGGCCCAGGCCGGTGTGACCAAGCTGAGGTCCAAGCCCACGTGCCCCGGGCTGCACGGCCCCCTCTGCCAACGCCACCCGAGTGGCCACCGCCCGAGGGAGGAGGGACGAGGCCGGGCAGAGGGCAGGCCTCGCGGACTGCCTGCCGGAAGGCGGGAAGGCAGGGGGTTTCCGGGGGCCCATCTTCCGGGATGAGGCCACACGGGGGTGTCAGAGACCAGCCCCAGCCCCAGGAGAGACCGGGCTGCCAGGGGGACAGTCAGTGGGGCACAGGAACCCAGCGGGAGCCCACGGGGATCCCTTCATGGTCCCATCCGCATTTCCCCCGGTTCCCAAGGCCACCTCGCCTGCCACCGCTTCCTGCGGCCCAGCCCTGCCACGCTCTGCCCACCTCGGGACCGGGCTCACACTCCGGGGTCCTCTGCCCCCGGGCTCCTCCACGGTTTACTGCGTTAGCTCTCTGGATAAATGCCGCCTCTGCCAGGAAGCCCTCCCTGACCACTAGCCTCTCGTTTTCTTTCTCCCTCCTCCCCTTCCCACGGTCCGTAACTACAGTGGTACCTCGAGACACGAGTGCCCTAACATACGAGATTTTTGAGATACGAGCCGTGGAGCGAGCAATTTTTTGCTTTGAAAGACAAGCAACAGCTGAGATAGGAGTCATCGCGCGGATCGGCCAGCTGCACACGACCCACCCGTTTACCTCGACTCGAGCGTCTCATCGTTTCCCACGCCTCAAGGTGACGGGACGAATTAAACTCGTATCTCGAGGGACCACTGTATTTGGCGTTTCTGCTAGCTGACCTCTGTGGCCCACCATCAACAGCGGGAGGGGTCCCCCCCCCCAAACTCACCACCAGCTGGGCGCTCCGCTGCAGCTCGAGGGCCTGGGCCGCCTGCTGCTGCAGGTACAGGAGCTCTTGCTGCCGCAGGAAGTGCTGCTGCGAGAAGAGCTGCAGCTGCTGGGCGTGGTGCAGGGGGCTGCGGCCCGCGGGGAACAGCGCGGGCCAGAGCGGCGGCACGGCGGCCCGCTCCATCAGCTCCGCTGCGGGGAGACGCGGGCTCACCGACCGGCCCGGCCCGCCCCTCCCCGTTCCCGTTCCCAGAGAGGCCCTCGCCGGGACCCGGCCACCCTGTCTAGGATGTCCCTGCAGCCTCGTGCTGGAGCGTGCCCACCTGGGTCCCCCCACACCTGCCCCCACTATATGCAGGGGTTACAAGGTGGGTGCTGAGGGAGGGGGAGCAGAGGTGGGGTGTCCATGCCCAACCAGGCCCTGCCCCCGCCCACCCTGTTCCCGGGGCACCGAGCCAGAGAGAGCCTCGCCGGGACCCCGGCCACCCTGTCTAAGATGTCCCTGAAGCCTCGTGCTGGAGCGTGCCCACCTGGGCCCCCCACACCTGCCCCCACTATACGCAGGGGGTACAAGGTGGGTGCCGAGGGAGGGGGCACGGAGGTGGGTGTCCATGCCCGACCGGGCCTGCCCCCGCCCACCCTGTTCCCAGGGGAACCGAGCCAGAGAGAGCCCTCGCCGGGACCCCAGCCACCCCTGTCTAGGATGTCCCTGCAGCCTCGTGCTGGAGCGTGCCCATCTGGGCCCCCCACCCCTGCCCCCACTATACGCAGGGGCTGCAAAGTGGGTGCTGAGGGAGGGGGCGCAGAGGTGGGTGTCCATGCCCAACTGGTGGCCCTGCTTTAATGCTCCAAGGGGGTTTCGGGGGGACCCCAGCGGAGCCGATCCCAGGACCCCGTGATGTTCTCACACGTGGGAACCCGTCGGAAGGTCCTCCCCGAGCCCGTCCGCCCGCACCTGCTCTGCTGGGTGTCCCCCGCGCCCCGCCCCGGCCCCCGCAGGAGGCCCCGGCACTCAGGACGCTCTGCCTCGGGGTGAGGCCTCCACTTACCCAAGTGCGGCAGGTGATCGCTGGGGACCACCACCAGCTGGCCGGACTGGGGGTCCCTGACGAACTGGTAGGCCGAGGGCAGGGAGCCCCCCAGGCCGGGTGGGAAGGCGGGCGCCATGCCCTGGTGCAGAGAGGGGGGCGCCAAGCCTAGGGGGGACCCAGGCCCCGTGTCAGTGCTGGGGGCCCCGGCCCTTACCTGCCCGCTCCCCAGACTCCCGGCGGGACGCCCACAGCTGCCCGCCCCTGGGCACCACCCCAGCAGGCTCCCGGCAGAGAAACCCCCGGGACTGCGCCCTCGTCCTTACCCTCCTGGACAAGCGAGGGGACGAAGCGGGAGGAGAGGAGGCAGCCCCCAAACCCGGCGGCAGCCAGCTCCCCCCACACCCCACCCCGCTCCAGCAGAATCCACCCCCACCGTTCCCTCCCCCCCCCAGGGGGAGAGAGGCCCCCACTCACCATAGGGGTGTCCCGCCAGCCACATGGACGTGCTGCCCGAGCGGGGCAGCCAGGGATGCGTGGCCAGGTGGGCCGCGGGGTCGGCGGACCAGCGCCCAGAGCCTGCTAGCGTGGGGCCGCCAGTCACCATGAGGTTAGGGTTCAGGCCGTTGGCAGCACAGCTCGTGGGGTGAAGCCGGGCCAGGTCAGCCAGCTCCTTGCTTTCCCTGGAAGGAACAGGCAGGGGTGCTAGCCGACGGCCCGGGACACTGTGCCCCCAGGCAGTGGGCACCGGGCCGCCACGAGGCTGGAACGGCGCCCAGACGACAGACCAAGCGCTCAGCTCGGAGAGGAGGGCTGGGCGGTGGGGTGCAGGCCGGGGGCCCCTGGCCCAGGGTCAGGGCAGCTCCCACACTCGGCACTGTGGCCCCCATGGCCCCGGAGCCAGGTGCACTGAGGGTCCCCCGTCCACCCTCGCCGGCAGGCAGAGGCCCGCTGCCCGCCCTCACCGCAGCAGCTTCTCCTGGTCCCGGTCCAGCCGCGCGCCCAGCAGCCGCTCCTCGCGGTGCCGCGCCCGCTCGTCCGTGCAGTCCTCGTCCGCCCGGCTGTGCCCTGCGGGGGTGCGGGGGCAGGCGGTGAGCCCCAGGCCGGGGCCCTCAAAGTCCTCCACGTCCAAGCAGCTCGTGCCCCTGGAAGGCCTGGCCTCCGTGCATCTGCTCCCGCCCCCCAAGCCCGCCAGGCGCCCTCTGCACCAGGACGCGCCCCCACCTCTCTGCCCAGGGCCTCCTAACTCATCCAGGTGGCCACACCTCCCGGTGACGCCTCAGGACACCTGTCTCACCCCAGGCCACTGAGGGGTCTCGATCAAGGGCCTGTACCTGGCTGCAGGTTCGACACCTGGCCCCGGTGGGGACGCAGGTGGAAGCCACCAACCAACGTGTGTCCCTCTCGTCAATGTCTCTCTCCACCTGCCCTCCCCTCCTTCCTTCCTATCCTCTCTAAAACCCAATGGGAAAAATACCCTCAAATGGAAACTTAAAAACAGAAACTAACTCTCCTTACTACTTTAAGGTCAGCAGGGCAGGTGGGGGGGGGGGGGGCGGAGAGAGCAGGGCGGTCAGAGAGAGGAACCACAGCCCCAAAACGTGGCTGCGGGTCAGAGGCACAGCCACACCCAAGCGGCGTCATAGCACACGGAGGCCGGCCCAGCCCGGTCTGAGGCCGACATGTGGCCGCTCCAGTACCGATCTGAGAACAGCAAAGCCCAGAACAGGGTCCCCGAGGGCGCGTGGAGCGTGTGGGAGCGGCTACCAGCTCGCCCCCCACCTGAGGCTGGTTCACTTCACCTTCTGTGAGGTCCCTGACCCCCCAGCTCACAGAAGGGGGGTGCTCACAAAAGGTGAGTCCCCAAGTCCAGCCCGGCACATGCGGAGAGGGGTAGGGGGTAGGAGCCTGAGGCCCCCACTTGTCGCCCTCCTGGCCTGCACACACACACACACACACACACACACACACCGGCCATCCATTGCCCCCCACCCTCTTGGCCGAGCCTCTACACTGTGAGCCAGAAACCGGGGTGAGCACCGCCCGGGCAGGCAGGGCAGGGGGTTGGCGGTCCCTGGGGGCAGAGCCTACCCTGCGCGTGGCTGCGACTCGTCGTAAGGGAGAACCCGCAGAAACTGGGCTAACTACCTCCAGGGCCGTGTCCTAGGGCATCAGCCCAGGCCCGCCCGCAGGGCACCCCACTGCCTCAGGCAGCCTGGCCCTCAGCCCGGCCGTCTTGTGGGGGCGCTGAGTACAGATGGCACTGCTCCCCCAGAGACCAGAGCCCACCGGCACCTGCGCTCGTGGGCAAGGAGCCCGTCCGCCAGGCCGCCCCTCACGTCTCCCTTCCTGCAACCCCACCACCAGGACGGACAGACAGAGCCCCAGGAGAGGCCTCGGAAGGCGGGACCCCACCCACCCCCCCGAAAGAAGGCGAGGAGCTGGGAGGGCAGTGCTGTGCCCCATGGCCAAGAGGTGCAGGGAACCGAGACCGGTGTGGCTCAGTGGATAGAGCGTCGGCCTGCAGACTGAAAGGTCCCGGGTTCAATTCCGGTCAGGGGCATGTACCTTGCTTGCGGGCACATCTCCACTGTGGGGCGTGCAGGAGGCGGCTGATCGATGTCTCTCTCTCATCATTGTTCCTGACTTTCTATCTCTCTCCCTTCCTCTCTGTGAAAAATCAATAAATCATATTTAAAAAAAAAAAAGAGGCACAGGGACAGCAGCCTGGCACTGGGCGGGGGCGTGTCCTGAGGCCCAGGCCGCCTGGCAGGCAGGCTGAATGTCCTGACGTTCCGGGAAGTCCCGGGCACAGGACCGAGGGGAAGCGGAGCCAGACGAAGCCCAGAAGGGCCAGCTGGTCAGGACGGGAGCGGGCAGGCCGGGGACACGTCCGTCCTCGTCTCCCCGACTTCCTGCCTTGCCCCGGGGGACAGCACACGCTGGCCGCCGGTCATTTCACGCGGCTGCGGTCAGCGAAGGCGGAGCCCACACTGTCGGCAGAGCCGCCACCCACTGCCAGGCAGGCAGGGAGGAGGCCGAGCGTGGCTGCCGTTCGGGGCTCGACCCCCCCTCCAGCCCCCCGGGTGCCCGGCCTCCTGTCCCGGTGGCTCCCGGGCCCGTCTGTGAAGCCGCAGCGCGTGCTCCCTGCCCGGCGGACGGGCGCTATAGAGATCGCGCCCTGATGGGGGGACAATACATTCCCACGGGCTGACTGCACGGTCCGCTGGCACGGGCGCTGTTCTGGGGCTCCCAGGTGGGTGTGGGTCCCACCGGCCCTCAGTCGCCCCCCCCGGGGCCCCAGACCCCCGAGACCAGACCAGACCCGTGAGGAGACTCAGGGTCTTCCTCTAAGATCTCAGGCTAACGGGCACAGCAGAGCCTTTAAGACCCTAACACCCTGAATGTGAGCAGAGAGCAAGCAGGCCTGTCTACGAAGCACCTACTGTGTGCCCACCAGCCCATTGGCATCGAGGGAGGCGGCGACCTGGCTACTCCGCGTGGTCAGTGCAGGAGCTGGGACCGGGGGTGTGGCCTGCGTCCCCCGTCCCGCAGCTGCAGAGCCAGAGCCTGGATCTGAACCCCCACCCTCCACCGCCCCCCGACAGGCAGAGGCTCACTCCACCAAGCACGAGAGGAGAAGCGACCAGGGAACCGGGGGTGACCGCCCACTGGGCTGGGGAGCCCCCACTCCGCCCTCCCTGGAGGCCCAGGCTGGAGAAACCGCCACAGCTGCAGGGTTATTGCAGGAGGGACTTCCAGCCTCCTCCCAGCTGTCAGCGCACCGGACCGCAGCTCCAGCCGGGTCCCTGAGGCCTCCTCCCGAACCTGCCACCCTCCCCCACGCACACTCCTTCCACCACTGCCTCCCTCTCTCCCGCACTGCCACACACACACACACACACACACACACACACGGCCCCACGGTCAGGTACTCTGAGCTCCAGGAAGAGGTCCGGCTACTGTGAGCCCCAACAGGGGGTCACGGGCACGTTCTTTATGGCGAAGGACCCAGAGAGAGGCCCGAACCTCAGACCCTCCGGGAGGGCGTGTCCACCACGGGGCTGCTGGGCACCTCCAAGCCAAGGGTCACTGCCCCCCTCCGTCCCCGGCGAAGACGGGGCCTGGTGTGAGGCCCCTGGGGGGAGCGGAGGGCTTCCCTGGCTGGAGGGGGGTCCCCCACAGAACAAGGGGCTCAGTCAGTCACTCCACACACGTTCCCCGAGACCACTCACTCCGCAGGCCCGAGGTCCCAACAAACACGCCACCACCATCAACCCCCACAGTCCGGGAGGGTTCCACCAGCAGCAGCAGCAGCGTACGTGAGGCCAAGGACACGCAGGAACACTCCCCCCTCAGCTCACCGAGTAACAAGAAACGCACCCTCATCTCTACCCAACGTGGCCTGGGCACCCCGGCTGCAGGCTCAACCCCAGCCCCCATTGGGGTACGTGCAGGAGCAATCACTGATGTGCTTGCTCTCTCTCCCTCTCCCTTCCTCTCTGAAATCAATGAGAAATATATTGAAAAAAAAAAGAGAGCCGAAACCAGTTTGGCTCAGTGGATAGAGCGTCGGCCTGCGGACTGAAGGGTCCCAGATTCG
Organism: Lasiurus cinereus; assembly: GCA_011751065.1. Taxonomy (NCBI): domain Eukaryota; kingdom Metazoa; phylum Chordata; class Mammalia; order Chiroptera; family Vespertilionidae; genus Lasiurus; species Lasiurus cinereus. Next base: position 1,924,261 of record JAAGEH010000090.1, on the reverse strand, counting down.
ATTCTGGTCAAGGGCATGTACCTCGGTTTCGGGCACATCCCCAGTGGGGGGCGTGCAGGAGGCAGCTGATCGATGTCTCTCTCTCATCAATGTTTCTCTCTATCCCACTCCCTTCCTCTCTGTGAAAAATCAATAAAAAGTACATTTAAAAAAAAAAGAAAAAGAAAAAAAGAGAGAGAACATCGGAGGAGGGAAACGGCAAAGCCTCCCAGGGAAAGGCCAGCGGGACCATGGCAGGTGCCCAATCGGGCATTCACGGCCGGGAAAAGTGGCACTGTTACCACGACGACGAGTGTGTACTCTGAGGACTCCACCACGCTGCCACGGGGAGAGGCCGAGACCCTACAGCTGCAGGTGGAGCAAATCGTGGGAAAACCTAACGCGGTCAGGGTGTTGGGAATATAGCGGTCCCTTTTCTCCTCTCTCCGGCAGTCTACACCTCCCTCCGGCAGCCTACACCTCTCTCCGGCGTTCTACACCGCTCTCCCAAGTTCTACACCTCTCTCTGGCAGTCTACACCTCTCTCCGGCGTCCTAGACCTCCCTCCAGCAGACTACATCTCCGTCCGGCGTCCTACACCTCCATCTGGCGTCCTACACCTCTCTCCAGCAGTCTACACCTCTCTCCGGCGTCCTACACCTCTCCCCGGCGTCCTACACCTCTCCCCGGGGTCCTACACCTCTCTCCGGCGTCCTACACCTCTCCCCGGAGTCCTACACCTCTCCCCAGCAGTCTACACCTCTCCCCGGCAGTCTACACCTCTCCCCGGCAGTCTACACCTCTCCCCGGCAGTCTACACCTCTCCCCGGCAGTCTACACCTCTCTCCGGCGTCCTACACCTTCCTCCGGCGTCCTACACCTCCGTCCGGCGTCCTACACCTCCCTCCGGCGTCCTACACCTCTCTCCGGCGGTCTACACCTCTCTCTCTGGCAGTCTACACCTCCCTCCGGCGTCCCACACCTCCCCCCAGCAGTCTACACCTCTCCCCGGCGTCCTACACCTCTCTCCGGCGTCCTACACCTCTCCCCAGCAGTCTACACCTCTCTCCGGCGTCCTACACCTCTCCCCGGCGTCCTACACCGGCGTCCTACACCTCTCCCGGCAGTCTACACCTCTCCCCGGCAGTCTACACCTCTCCCC
>JAAGEH010000090.1:1909616-1920413 GCA_011751065.1 Lasiurus cinereus | reverse complement strand
CCCTCCCCCCGGGATGCCCCGAATCAGAGCCTTGCAGGGCAGCGAAGACAGGAGAGGGAGCCACGGAGGAAGACCTGGATCCTGAGAGCGCAGGGGCCATGGCATGGGCCCTGGGCGCAGGGAGGGTGCGGACACTGCCCGGGTTGCGCGTCCTGTAGGGCCACAGGCCACGGGGCGTCCCTGAGGGCCTGGGGTGCCCGTGCCGGGACGCAGAGCTCCTCCCCCAGCGCCGTCCACCCGATAATGGCATTAACCAAAGACACTCAGCAATCACATGAGCTCTCACTGAGTCACGGAAGCTGTGCCCCTACGTGGCTATCGGCCACTCCGTTTTCTAATCTGTGAAATGGGTCCAATGTCCTCGCCTCCCAGCTGCCCCTGAGGACCAAGTGTGCAGCGCCTGGCACCCTACGGCTACCGTTACTAGTGCCAGTCCTGGTTGGCACAGGAGAGAATGGGCATGTCAGGAAGGACAGAGGGGCTGCCAGCCACCGGTACCAGAGGCAGCCTCTGAGGGGCTCACGTGGACTCAGAGGGAATCCCCGCCCAGCTGATGCCCCCACCCCAGAGGCCTAGAGTCAGGACCACCCCTCTGAGCAGGGCACCCACGATGGGGGACGCTGGCAGGAGCCCTCGCTGACACCCTAGCAGAGAGGAAATAGGGCGACGGTGGACTTAGCCTACAGGGGGCGCTCCCAGGACCCCCATCTTCCAGCACCAGGAGCACCACCAGGCACCTGGAAGCAGGGGAGGGAGCCAGCACCCCGCACCCAAAACTGTGCCGAAGCCGGAGGTGGGGGAGGAGTGCAGAGCCCCCAGACCCGTCCCTTCGCTGCCGGGACACAGAGGCTCCAGGAAGGTGCAGATTGGCTCCGGGCGGCAGGAAGCCGAGCCCACAGACCCCCACGTTTAGGGGCGTCACAGCAGAACAGGGACAAGAGCTCGAGGAGCCTCCGGTCCCACCATTAACAAGCGGACTGTGCCGGGGAGGGAGGGGGGGACGCGGGGAGCGGGGGGCAGCAGAAGCAGGCCCTGCCCTCAGAGGTCACTTGGGGAGCAAAACCACATTTCCCACATAAACACACAGTGAGTCTGCAGGCCCAGTGAGGGTGGGGGAGCCCGGGGTGGGGGAGCCTGGGGTGGGGGGGGCCGAAGGAAGAAGGGGAGACAGCGGGTGCCAGGAACCCCCATCCGGGGGGCTGTCCCTCCAGAGAGCAAAACCCCCACTCGGAGACCCTCAAACAAGGGGTGCCTGGCTGTGCCGGGCAAGACCATCGGCTGGGTTGGGGGGGGGTGAGGGCCACAAGCAAGGGACCCGCTCGTGCACAGGCCGTGAGTCAGTGACCGCACGCAGGAAGCGTCTAGAAACAGCAGGGGTGCCCACAGACACGCTGAGCCCCCCGCTCCCCACCCCCCAGCCTCGGCCACAGCCGGGAGGGGGACACGGAGTAGGAGGGGTGCCCAGCGGCGCCCACCCCGCCCGCCCGCCCGCCGGACGCTCCTTACCTTCATGGGCGTGCGCGGCCCACAGCTGCACCATGGGCAGGCTGCTGGGGGTGGGGGAGCGGAAGGAGAGGTCAGAGGGCAGGGGCACGGGGCTCCCGTGGGACGAGGCGGAGGGCCCCACCCCGCTGGCCACAAAGCTGCCCAGGAAGGCCTCGCCTGCGGAGAGAAGGGGCTATCAGGGTGCCGCCGGGCCCACCTCCCGGTCTCTCCCCGCCGCGAGGAGCGGGCACGGGCCCCCCGGCTCAGGATGGGCTGGGCCCGCTCAAGCACCCGCAGAGCGACCCCCCAACCCGCCCCACAGCAGGGCCCAGCGCTCAGCCCCCAGGCGGGCACAGTCCTCCCGGTCTACAGATGAGAGCGGAGGCTCAGTGGGGAGCAGGCACCTCCTCTCCCACGGCCACTGAGTGAGGAGGCAGGGGGGGGGCTCATGGCCTGAACCCCCTACTCCTGCTCGGAGTCTCTAGACCGGGGAGGACACCCACAATTCAGAGAATGTCCTCCCCCAGGCCCGCACAGCCGCCCCGGACAGGCCCAGAGCCCTCAAGCCCACAGCCGGCCCTCCGCACCCATTTGAGGGATGAGCAAACTGAGGCCGGGGACGGACCCCACCGCCACGGAGCAGTGACTCCGGTGACAGTGAGTAAAACCGGTGAGTGAATGAGAGTCGTGAGGGGGGGACGGGGGGGGGGGGGACTGTCGGTGCCAGGAAGCCCCATCCGGGGGGCTGTCCCTCCAGAGAGCAGAACCCCCACCCAGAGGCCCTCAAACAAGGGGTGCAGGGCTGTTGCCTACAAGACCGTCAGCCGGGACCAGGGTAGAAACTGCACCTTCCGCTCCCAGGCTCACCCCGAGATGCCATTCACTCCCACCACCCAGGACACTGCCCCTCCAGATCCAGGCCCCCACCCTCCAGGGGAGGCCCCGGCAGACTCCCCGTCACGGGCCAGGGGGAGCCTGGACGACCGGGCCAGGGCTTCCCTCACTCGGCCTCAGTGTGCTCGTCAGCAAAATGGGACAATGCCTCCCCTGAGACCGGTAACGAAGGAGGCACGCGTTTAACAACAACAACAATAATAAACGCTGGCAGCACCCATCCTCGGGGCACCAGGCGGCAACTTCAGCCAGACAGCCTCGGGAGTGTCACGCGCAGAGCGGGGCACGGGGGTCCATCCCCAGCACCCTCTGCCACCCTCGCCGAGAGCGGCCTGCCCCGGTGCCCTGGGAGACGGGCCCGGCCTGTGAGAAGCCCCGAGGGGAAGTGACTGCAGGGGGCGCACTCAGACACGTGCCCCGTGCCCGCCCGGAGGCCAGCTTGGCCCTCGGTGGCACCAGGGCCTGCACACAGCCCGTGCTCGCTCCCCACTGCTCAGGGCCCCGGATGCCCCCCCCCCCATGTCGGCTCAGTCCCTTGGGGGTACACTCTGAGAAACAGGCTGCAAGGGGCCGGGCCTCCACCTGGGTCCCCGGAGTGGTGAGGGCAGAGGCTGAACAATGGCAGGCCACAGGCGCCGGCGCCCGCCCCCGGGGGCGGGCGGGCGGCGGCCGCCGGGGGGCGGGGGGGGCCCCACGCCCCCGCGCCCCCTCTGCCGGCTGCTCACCAGACTCCAGCGGCGAGGCCTCGGGACCCAGGGCCATGGTCGCCGTTGGTCAGTGCGCCCAGGCGGACCGAGCGGGCACCAGGGCCTCGGGGCCCTGCCCAGCCCCGGCTTCCTCCTCGGCGGCAGGCGGGGGGCAGGGAGGGGAGGCCCCGGAAGCGGCAGCCGGGCTGGCGCAGGGCTTACATCAGCCGCCAGCTCTTCCTGCCCGCCGGCCCGCGGAAGCCGGTGGCCGGCCCGCCCTGCCCCGGCTTGTGAAACCTGCCCCGCGCGGCGCCTGGCCCGGATGCTGCCAACGGCTCCGGCCGCCGCCGCTGGGCCTCAACGGTGCCCGGCTCCCGCCCTGACCGCCCCCCTGGGGGCCAAGGGACGGGTCTCAGACACAAACGAGAAAAACTTGGGGCTCCTGGAAACGCAGGGGCCCCCGATGCCTGCCCCCTCTCCACCTGGCCTGGGGCACCAGCCCTGCCCCCCGGCCCCCTCCTAGACACCCTCCCCTCACTCACTCCCTCTGGGGGCCTTCGCGATCCCAGCCCCAGTCCCGTCCCCAGAACATAGAACTCAAACCCAAACCCAGGGCCACATGGAAGCAGCACCCATCTGTCCCGTGAGTCGGCCACAGCCTGGCCCAGCCGGTGCCCACGTGGGACGGAGCCCAGGGGCACGGCCGTGGCTGCCCGGGAGAGCAGAGGGACCGCCCGGAGAGAGGGCAAGCCCCGCCCCGGCCCCAGGGACGCCACGTGCCACCCGGGCCCGCATGGCTGGCCTCCCGGGGGTAGAACCCGGGCAGCGGACCCCACCCCGTGTCCCCAGCGCCCCAGGCTGCTTTCTGAGCCTCCACCTCGGTCCCTGGCACAGCGGTGCGCCTGGCACTCGCCTCCCCATCGAGGTGTGCCCATACCCCCAGCCTCTCACACGCCCACCCTGGGCACCCGGCACTGGCCACCGGGGTGTACCACCGAGGGGTGACCCTCCAGGCTCCGGGGACAGGGACAGTCCAACCCCCTCCAGCACAGCCTGGGCCGGGAGGGTCTTCCTTCCTCCCGCCACTGGCTGAGCGGAAGGCCGGGTCCCCACCCACCCTGGGTCCCAGGCCACCCCCGGTGACGCAGGCCTCCGTGCCACCTGCTCGCCCTCGGAAGCATCTCACTCGAGGCCTCGGAAGTGCCTGGAGACCTGAGGCTCGTGGGTAACGTTGCCAGTTCCCATCATTCTCAGCAACGATGGCCAACGCTGACCACGCTGCTGATCACGCCGCGGTGGCCGATGCCATGTGAACCTCATCTCCGCCTTCCCAGGCGTCTCTCGGCCCCCAGGGGGCACAGAGGGCCGGACAACCACAATCACACGAGGAGACCACCCTGTTCCAGGCCTGTCCTGGACCCTCCCCTCCCCTCCCTCCACACAGCCTCTGGCCACCTCCGCACCCCACCCTCTGCACGGAGCTAACAGGCCTCCCCGCAGCCTGGGACCCAGACATCCCAGCCCCTCCCACCCCAACAGGCCCCTGGCCGTGTGCCAGCTCCCGGGGGAGCCAGCAGGGACCACGGGTTTGGAGACACGGGCCAGCCAGTCCCAGCCCTGCTACCCCCTCACCAGCACCCAGAACTCAGGAAGGGGTCTGCAGACTGGGCGGCTGGCCAAGGTCTCCAGAAGGTAGAGCTCAAACCCAAACCAGACCCCTTCCCCCCTTCCTCCCATCTCTCCCTCACCCTTGGGCAGGGCTCCTGCCTGCTGGGGGCTGGGGCACCAGAGCCACCCTGGGGTCCCCTGTAAGGGGCCACGCCAGGCCGTCTGCTGGCAGCTCCCCAAAGAGGGTCCCTCCCTGTCGGAAACTGGCAAACTGGCCGGGGGCCCAAGCTGGGGGACAAGCCCTGAGGGAAGTGACTGCAGGGGTACACACAGGACACGCCACCTGGACAGAAGGGTCTCCGGGGGCGACACACACACACACACACACACACACACACGCGCACACACACCCGCCAGTGCTCTGACTTTGGGCCAGCGCCTTGATGTCTGCCCCGGCTGCAGGCGGTGAGCAGCGGGTGACATCGGCCCCGCAGGCGAACGCGCTCGCATTTTTAAACGGCTCTGTGAGTCCTCGCTATTTACGGCCACCAAACCTGGGTTTGCAGAAGGCCGGGTCCCCAGGTCCACGCGGGACCAGTTCCTCTACCCAGGCTCCCACCTTGAAACGCCACCTTGGCTTTGAAATCGGAGCTCAGGGGTGGCCCGTCACCCAGGCAGTCAATACACCACACGAGCTGCACACCTCAATGCTGAAGGAGCGACATGTGGATTCCACCGTCGTCTAGAAAAGGCGACAGGTACCATCTCCTCGCGGCCTGGAAATCCAGCCGCACGGCCGGTCCCAGGCCCCAGGGGCACAGCCGGTCCCCAGCTGGCACCGCCCGCAGTCCTGGGAGTGAGGCAGCCCGTTTTACAGACTAAAACACTGAGGCTGAGAGGACACTGGCGGTACTGCGCCCGACCACATTGGCTCAGCCAGCGCTACGAGGAATCGGCTCCGGCATTCCACCACCTGATCCTGAGCTCCAGGGGGCATGGTCCCTCAGACCCTGAGCAAGGGGAGCCCTCCACCCCTCCATCCCCCCAACCAGCACAGGTCCCAGCCCCTCAGAGGTGCTTAGAGAACCGTCTTCTCTTTCTCTGGTCCCAGGTGCCCCATGAGAGGGGAGATCAGCCAGTGGCAAGCAAGGGGACCCCCCAGGCTGGATAGGGGGGGCAGTGTGCCCCCCACCTGCCACTGCCTGGAGGAGAAGCCCAGGGTCCCTCTGGGAGGTCAGCAGCAGGGAGCTAGGCAGAGGCACCTCCGCACCCCACTCTCTCCACGGAGCTAACAGGCCTCCCCGCGGCCTGGGACCCACACACATCCCAGCCCTTCCCACCCCAACAGGCCCCTGGCCGTGTGCCAGCTCCCGGGGGAGCCAGCAGGGACCACGGGTTTGGAGACACGGGCCAGCCAGTCCCAGCCCAGCTCCCCCCTCTCCAGCACCCAGAACTCAGGAAGGGGTCTGCAGACTGGGCGGCTGGCCAAGGTCACCAGAAGGTAGAGCTCAAACCCAAATGAGACCCCTTCCCTCCTTCCTCCCGTCTGTCCCTCACCCTTCGGCAGGGCTCCTGCCTGCTGGGGGCTGGGGCACCAGAGCCACCCAGGGGCCCCCTGTAAGGGGCCAACGCCAGGCCGTCTGCTGGCAGCTCCCCACAGAGGGTGACGGCGAGGCCACCCCACCGGCCAGCAGCATCTTGCTCTGCAGAACAGCGTCCCCGGGGGCCTTTCTGGAAGCTGACGCCAGAGGGGCCCCTGAGCTTCCGCTGGGTACAAGGTTGGGGAAGGCCCGGCCGGTGTGGCTCAGTGGTTGCACATCACCACCGGTTCAGGAACCGGGCAGGGCCCAGGCCCAGGCTGGGGGCTCCATCCCCAGCAGGGGGTGCGCGGGAGGCGGCCAGCTGATGCGGAGTCTCTCTCACGGGTGTCTCTCTCTCTCCATCCCGCTCCCTTCCCCTCTCTCTGAAACCAATAAAGTCATTTTAAGAAAAAAAAAAGGTGCCAAAACCGGTGTGGCTCAATGGATAGAGCGTCGGTCTGCGAGCTGAAAGGTCCCAGGTTCCATTCCGGTCAAGGGCATGGACCTTGATGGTGGGCACGTCCCCAGTAGGCGGGCGTGCAGGAGGCGGCTGATCGTTGTCTCTCAACGATGTTTCTCGCTCTCTATTCCTCTCCCTTCCTCTCTGTAAAAATCAATAAAATATATTTTAAAAAATTGCTTTAAAAAAAAAAGGTTTGGTCAACCCTCGAGGGCTTTATGGCATTATCGCTCACGCCCTGGCTCCGTTCCTCTCTCCGCTCGGGCAAGGCAGCTATCCACACCACACCCCCCTCTCCTTCAGCTCGGGGTGCCTCCAGTGGACGTGGCCCCCCCACCTGCCCCCCCCCCCCCCCCCGGTATCCCCCCCCCACTCAGCTCCCTCTCCGCCGCCGCCGTTCCACGTCTCCCGCCCTCCCCGCCCGCTGAAACAGGAGCCGGCGAGCTTGGTCTGGGAAGGACCGGGTCATGAATACTTCAGGCGGCGCAGCCACGGCCACCCGGACCGCCCTTCACCTGCGGGGGCTGCGTGCCAATAAAACTTTATTGACAAAAATGGGGTGAGGGGTCCCTCGGGCCCTCGTTGGCCGGTGTGGGGTCCCTCCCTCCCTCCTGGTGCCCCGCACCAGGCGCAAGGTGGGTGCTCTCTCCATGTTTGCCGTGGGGGAGGGGAGGTCAGGATCTGCGGGGTGGAGGGCAGCTGAGGAAGGGGGTTGGCCTGGGGCCTCCCTCCCGGCCATGGGGGGAAGGGGCGTGGAAAAGGCTTCGAGGCCTCCGTGGGAACGTGGTCGGGAAGGAACACTGCGGGAACGGTGTGGTATGAGGACGGTGCTAGACTTATGGGGCGGTCACTCCATAAACTATGTCAGGGTCCAATCCCTGAGTTGTAGGCCTGAAACCGAACCTGTTGTATGTCAAGTATAATTTAAAAAATTGTTTTAAATATATTTTATTGATTTTTTTACAGAGAGGAAGGGAGAGAGAATAGAAAGTTAGAAACATTGATGAGAGAAAGACATCGATCAGCCACCTCTTGCACGCCCCCCACTGGGGATGTGCCCACAAGCCAGGATACATGCCCCCGACCGGAATCGAACCTGGGACCTTTCAGTCCGCAGGCCAATGCTCTATCCACTGAGCCAAACCGGTTTCGACTGTCAACTGTAATTTTTTTAATTTAATATGTTAATTTATTAATTTTTTTAAATATATTTTATTGATTTTTTTACAGAAAGGAAGGAAGGAGGATAGAGACTCAGAAACATTGATGAGAAACATCAACAAGCCACCTCCTGCATGCCCCCCACTGGGGATGTGCCCGAAACCAGGATACATGCCCTTGACTGGAATCGAACCCGGGACCCTTCAGTCTGCAGGCCGACGCTCTATCCACTGAGCCACACCGGTTTTGGCTATGTTATTGACTTTTACAGAGAGGAAGGGAGAAGGATACAGAGTTAGAAACATCAATGAGAGAGAAGCATCGATCAACTGCCTCCTGCACGCCCCCCACAGGGGATGTGCCCGCAACCAAGGTACGTGCCCTTGACCAGAATCGAACCCGGGACCTTTCAGTCCACAGGCCGACGCTCTATCCACTGAGCCACACCGGTCAGGGCTAAAATTTTTTTAATTATTTTTTTTTTAAGCTTCAAGCCTTCCCGTGTCACCCCCTACCCCTCCACTCTGGGAGGGCGGTTCTCGTCCCTTTTACCCACCAGGAAACTGAGGCTCTGATTCCCAAACCCACCCGTTCTCCCTCGGCCACCCCATCCGACACTAGACCCTCTTTCCGCATGTTCACCCCAAAGACCCTCCCCAACCAAATCCGGGACAGACTCACTGTCCCTTTCCCTGGGTCAGCTTCCCGCACGCAGGCCAGGGACCACACCACGTCTCTGAGGATGCCCGTCGGAGCATCTGGCCGGCCAGATCCGATCAGGGCCAGCCCAGAGCCAAGACCTCCTTCCAGCCCAGACCATGTGACCCGCGCGTTTCTACCGTTTCCCCGAAAGTAAGACATCCCCCGAAAATAAGGCCTCCTTCCAGTTTTGCCTCTCGCTGTAATATCGGGCATCCCCCCAAAAAAATAAGACCTTCCTGATCATAAGACCTCCCCCGAACATAAGGCCTCCCCGGAATACAAGGCCCCTGAAGCCACCATCAGGCGTCTGACTCCTGATTTAAAGAGACCTCGCCCGGCCTGAACAGCTCCGGCTGCGCTGCGGCCCATCAGGGAGCCGGTTGGTGATGACAACGACTACCGGACCGTAGACAGGTCATACATGTCCTTTGTTTTTTTGTTCAACAATCAATGTGCACCGTCTTCTTCTTCATGGAAAAAGAAGACCTCCCCTGAACATAAGACCCGGCGCCTCTTTGGGGGCAAACATTAATAGAAGACGCTGTCTTATTTTCGGGGAAACAGGGACAGCGCCCGGACCCTCGGGAGCGAGTGACCCTCGGACTCCCGGGGGTGCGTTCCCCTCGGAGAACCTGCCTTGTCTGAGCCGGGACGGGGTCGGGCCCTGGCACCACGGAGAGACTGGCCGCTCAGCAGACCCCCAACGGCCTCACACGCACACACCCCAAGAGCGACGCGGAGCGGCTGGATTCGGGGGGGGGAAAAAGGTAAACTGCTCTCAGCATTACAAGAAACCGTCAAATAGGATGACGTCATTTTCATCCCTCAGCCCGGCGCGGGTTCGGTGTGGCTGTGGGGGGAAGGGGAGGGGGAGGGCAGAGCCAACCCACCCGCAGCTTTCGGAAGACCAACGGGCAGAGCTTAACCACGGCCGGGAAGGGGCGGACACACTCCTGGGGCCCTTTTCCTGGAGCCCCCCTCCCCGCCCCGACGTGTGGGCCGAGACGACTTCGCTCACCGGGATGCCCGGGCCAGCCAGGCATCTCCGGATGCCGTGTCACCACCGTCAGCTCCCAGCGGGACCGACACCGGGAGATCCCTGTTACCGGAGCTCCGGGAGGAGTCAAGTTCACGGCGGCAACGGAGAGGGGGGGCTGCCCGGGCCGGGAGGCGGGGGGAGAGGCTGCGTTTCCTGGGGCTGGGGTTTCGGTTTGGGGCGATGGGCACGGGCTGAGGGTGCGGTGATGCAGGCGCACGGCCAGGCGAACACATATGTGCACAGAGGGGCCGGGGAACGTTCTGCCGAGCGAAACGACTGGTGGGAGGAAGATAAACAGCACGCCATCTCCCTCGTTCACAGGATTATAATGATCAACGTGAACTGATGAACGAAAACAGACCCAGAGACACAGGGACGGGGTGGGAAGGGGGAAGGGGGTGCAGGGAGGAGGGGGGAGAGCAACCCAAGGACTTGTACGCCTGCCTATTAGCATAACCCCTGGCACAGACAGTGCACGGTGAGGGCCTGTCCTCGGGGGTGGGGGGGTCAGTGGGGGAAAGGAGACGTATGTCATACTCCAAACCGTAACCACCATAAAAGTAAAGACTGCCCAAAACACGAGAATGTTACAACGAAACGCCACGGCACTGCACACCGAAAGCTGTTTACAACGGCCCATTTTATGTCCGTTTTACCAGTTAATTAAAAGCTGTACGGAGGCACAGGATCAGGAATAGCCCCGCATGCCCAGACCGGTGTGGCTCCGTGGATAGAGCGTCGGCCTGAGGACTGAAAGGTCCCAGGTTCGATTCCGGTCTAGGGCATGTATCCTGGTTGCGGACACATCCCCAGTAGGGGGCGTGCAAGAGGCAGCTGATCGATGTTTCTCTCATCGATGTTTCTAACTCCCTGTCCCTCTCCCTTCCTTTCTGTAGAAAATCAATAAAAAATATATTCAAAAAGAGAGAGAGAGAGACTCCGAGGATGGGGGAAGGGCGACGGAAACATAGCACAGCGTATGTTGCATCTAGAGTCATTTCAATGGGCATAATTTGCAAAAACCTAAAGTAATAAGTCAAAATAAGCAAGAAAGGAAACAGGGAAATAACTACCGATGCCCCATCTGCCCCTCCCCGGCCCCTGGCCTTTGTTCAGGCCTCGCTCCCTGCTGTGTGACCTTGGGAAAGTAACACGACCTCTCTGGGCCTCGCTGTCCTCTAT
>JAAGEH010000090.1:1899546-1909606 GCA_011751065.1 Lasiurus cinereus | reverse complement strand
CCGTGACGCGGCTCCAGGCGAGTGTGAGCACTGGGAGAGGTCGAAGCAAGTCCCCGTACAAAGACCCAGGCTCCAAACAGCAGCGGCGCCTCCAAGGTGAGGCTGGGACGGAGCCGATGATGACGCTGCATCTTCCAAAACGCGAAGGACAGAGATGTCCATCCAAGCCGCCAGGCCAGGGGCACGCTCAGGATAGGGGCGCACCCGGCAAACTGAGGCGGCTGGAACGGCCCCCCTTCCAGAGCCGCCCTCTTTCACAGAAAGGGCTCCACCGAAACGAGAAGCCGGGAAAAGGCAGGTGAGGAGGGCAGCAGGCGGCCTGGCTCAGGGGCCCAGCATCCATCAGGGCACCTGCCGGGGTTTGGGGCTGGATCCCCAGGAGGGGGCGTGCAGGCGGCTGCCCATCCCTGGTTCTCTCTCATCACGGATGTTTCTCTCTCTCCCTCCCCCCTCCTCTCTGACATCCATAATGAAAATGTATTAAGGAAAAAGGAAAAGGCATGGGAAGCGGGAAACAGATCTGAGGCGGCCGAGAGGCAAAGGGTATCTGAAGGCCGATGGCCCGGCCCCAGGTCCCAGCACCAGGCACACCGGAGCGGAGCAGGGCGATGGGGACTTCCAGGAAAGACCTCTCCGAGAAGGGAAAGCGGCAGCTCGTTCTATCCACGCGACCCAACGAAATGCAAACCCAGAGCCCGGAAGAGAGGGCTTCTGAGAAATGCCAGCAGGCGGAAAAAAGAGAGAGAGAGGCCATCGCGACAGGAAATAAACTTTATTGTCCACCATGTGGCTCCTATGTAAACGACCTTCACCGAGCTGAAGCCGTAGAAATAAGACTAATCTAAACTGTGTTTCACATAGACGTGGAGGGCAGGGGACGGACACCCGGGGCGGAAGGGTGGCACCTATAAAACGTTCCCTACGGCCAAGACCGGTTTGGCTCAGTGGATGGAGTGTCGGCCTGCGGACTGGGGGGTCCTGGGTTCGATTCCGCCCGGGGGCATGTGCCTTGCTTGCGGGCACATCTCCACTGTGGGGCGTGCGGGAGGCGGTTGATCGATGTCTCTCTCTCATCGATGTTTCTGACTTTCTATCCCTCTCCCTTCCTCTCTGTGAAAAATCAATATATTAAAAAAAAAAAAAGTTCCCTACGCGCTGGCTGTATCCGATACGGGTCTAAATGCTGGACTCCCCCAGTCTCTGAAGCCAGTACTATTGTCCCCCTTTGGCAGGTGAGAAAACCAGGGACAAGAGGTCAAGAAACCTGCCCTCCGTCCCCCGCGGATAAACGGGAGAGTCCCAATTCCGACTCGGGCAGTGCATGCACCATTCTCACCTTCCCGAAACGTCAGCAGGAAATCCCTAACCCGGAAACGTGACCAGCAGTAGAAGCAGGTTAGAAACGGGTAAAAAAGCCGAAGGAGGGGGTTTTTTTTTAATATATTTTATTGACTTTTCACAAAGAGAAAGGGAGAGGGACAGAGAGTTAGAAACATCCATGAGAGAGAGACATCGATCAGCCACCTCCTGCACACCGTCCCCCACTGGGAATGTGCCCGTAACCAAGATGCATGCCCTCTTGACCGGAATCGAACTTGGGACCTCTCAGTCCGCAGGCCGTCGCTCTATCTACTGAGCCACACCGGCTTCGGCCGAAGGAGTCTTTTTTTTTTTTAATATATTTTATTGATTTTTTACAGAGAGGAGGGGAGAGAGATAGAAAGTCAGAAACATCTATGAGAGAGAAACATTGATCAGCCGCCTCCTGCATGCCCCATAGTGGAGATGTGCCTGCAAGCAAGGTCCATGCCCCCGTCCGGAATGGAACCCGGGACCTCTCAGTCCGCAGGCCGACGCTCTATCCACTGAGGCACACCGGCTTCGGCCAAAGGAGTCTTTTTAAAGGCGGGAATCAGGCCTGGCCGGTGCGGCTCAGTTGGTTGGAGCATCGTCCGTGCGCCCAAGGGTCGCAGGTTTGATACCCTTCCCGCTCAGGGCACATCCCTAGGTGGTGGTGGGTCCCATCCCCAGATGGGGACTCAGCCTCCATGCTTCTCTCTCCCTCCCTCTCTCTTTCTCTCTCTCTCTAAAAGCAATTTAAAAAGGATGGGGGGGGTCAGGAACGGGAGATACGAGGCAGGAAATTGTTGGTGTTCTTCAGAACCCTTCTAACTGCTGCTTTTTCAACAAAGTGGATTTTATGCAGCAGAAAGCAGAACTGGACACTTTTCAAGGGGTGGGTGGGTTTTAGGGTACACAACGCATTCCTCACAAAAGCCCACCACAATAAGCCAGGGGCAACATTTGAACGTGGACACACAGCTGGGGCAGGGTGGCGCAGTGGGTGAAGGTCAAACTCTGAACCAGGAGGTCACGTGTGGCTCAGTGACTGTGAACCAGGAGGTGGAGGTTCGATTCCACTCAGGGCACGTGCCCGGGTGGCGGACTTGGTCCCCAGTAGGAGACACGCAGGAGGCAGCCGATCAGGGATTCTCTCTCATCCTTAACGTTTCTCTCTCTCCCTCCCTCCCTCTCTCCGTCTCTGAAATCCACAGAAAACATATTATTTTAAATGTGCACCAATCAGACTTACTGCACACTCGCCAGGCCGAGCGGAAACTGGCCACATCACGGGGGGGGGGGGGGGGAGAGACGTGGAACTGCTGGCAGCTGCCGGGAGGCACCCCGGGTGCCAGCAGGGAACGCTGGCGGCCTCAAGCCAAACCTGCACCAAACCTGCGGCCGAGCACGCCGCTCCCGGGGACGAGACACACATCCAGACACACGTGTGCACGTGTGTGCGCCGCAAGGCAGCGTCCACGGCGCTCCTCCCAGCAAACCCTGGAAACAGCCTGAGTGCCCGTCCATGGCGGGGAGGTGGGGAGGGAGGACACTGCGGTAATAAGCACGCGGTCCCACCCAACAGCACCCAGGACACGGCCACGTGCCCCAACGCGGGCGAGTAGTGTTGCGGGAAAGCAGCAGAAGTGGGAGGGCAGGGCAGGCCGTTTACAGGAAGTCCACAAACAGGCAAAACTAGCTCAGGCCACAGACGTAAGGCGGGGCGGGGCGGACAGTGAGGAGGGGAGAATGTCGGGGAGCCCTCGGGGTGCTGGAATATCCCCATCCTGAGCTGGCTGGCAGTCACCCGGGTGGGACCATTCTGTAAAAAAAGCTCAAGGGGCCGTGCCCTAGCCGGTGGGGCTCAGGGGAGAGAGCGCCGGCCTGCAGACAAAAGCGTCCCAGGTTCGATTCCGGTCAAGGGCCCAGGCCCCAGTTGTGGGCTCGATCCCCAGGAGGGGGCGTGCAGGAGGCAGCCGATCCATGATTCTCTCATCATAGAGGCTTCGATCGCTCTCCCTCTCCCTTCCTCTCTGAAATCAATAAAAATATATATTAAGCCCAAACCGGTGTGGCTCAGTGGATAGAGCATCGGTCTGAGGACTGAAGGGTCCAGGGTTCGATTCTGGTCAAGGGTATGTACCTTGGTTGCAGGCACATTCCCAGTGGGGGGGCGTGCAGGAGGAGGCAGCTGATCGATGTCTCTCTCTCATCAATATTTCTAACTCTCTATCTCTCTCCCTTCCTCTCTGTAAAAAAAGTCAATAAAATATATTTTAAAATACATATACAGTGGTATCTCGAGATATGAGTGCCCTAACATACGAGATTTCTGATATACGAGCCGTCGAGCGAGCGATTTTTGCTTTGAAAGACGAGCAACATTTGAGATAGGAGTCATCGCGCGGATCGGCCGGCTGCACACGACCCACCAGTTTACCGCGACACGAGCATCTCATAGTTTCCCACGCCTCAAGGTTACGGAATAAATTAAACTCGGATCTCGAGGTACCACTGTGTGTGTGTGTGTGTGTGTGTGTGTGTGTGTGTATTTTTTTTTTTATTTATTTCAAGGAGCCAAACACTCAAGATGGATGGCCCTCGTACCTAAAAAGGAGGAAAATAAAGTCAGAATGACGACTTGGGGCTGGGATCCTGGAATCTAGGGCCCCCTCCCCCCAGGTCTGAAAGGAAGCCAGGCCCCCGTGAGTCAGGGGTTCGCGCTCTCTGTGGGGAACAGCAACCCCTTGCACTGCGACCTCTGGGGAGGGCTGGCACGGTGCAGGCACCCGGCCTGCGTCAGCTCATTCCAACGTCACAGAAATCCAACGACCGCCGTCCCGCCGACGGACAAGCAAACCAAGGCTTAGAGACTCAGCACTCAGCCAGGAAGAGGGCGGGGAACCAGGTCGAAACCCAGCGTCTGACGCCGGGGTTCTTTCTCTGGAAGCTCCGGATGGGAACCTCATCTGGCTCTCAGAAGCCGAGAACAGCCAAGACTGGTGTGGCTCAGTGGATAGAGCGTCGTCAGCCTGCGGACTGAAAGGTCCCAGGTTTGATTCCGGTCAAGGGCATGTATCTTGGTGGCGGGCACATCCTCAGTGGGGGGCGTGCAGGAGGCGGCTGATCGATGTTTCTCTCTTATCCATGTTTCTAGCTCACTATGCCTCTCCCTTCCTCTCTGTAAAAAAATCAATAAAATGTATTTTAAAAAAAATAAAAAAGCCGAGAACGTACAGGTTTGTACTGCGAGTGTGAGATGTGGCTTTTCGCTCCAGGCCGAGGGCCCGCCACACTCGTGAAGGAATCTCTGATGCAGGCAGTGGGTGCCGGAGGGACTGCCCACTGGTGACCTGCAACGGTAGCAGGAGCTGTGGGTGGTTCCCACCTCTCGGCTGTGGCTTCCTCCGGTCAGACTGGGCACAGGTGGCCTGGTAAGGACCCTTGCCCTGGGCACCCAGACTGACCGCTGGCGGGGGAGAGTCTGGGCAGCCCTGGGGGAGCCCCAAGCCCGGTCCCGACAGCAGCTCCCACTGGGGCCCCTCAAAAGCCAGCCCGGGAAGTGAGGGACAGGAGTGTCACCCTGACGGGCTGGAGTCCGGGTGGGGGAGCCAGGGCCACGGTGACCAGCCAGGAGCTAGGTCCCATCAGACCCCACACAGGTCCACGCCGGAAGCGAGGGCACCCCAAGCTGGCCACAGTCCAACCCAGGTCTCCCCGTCACCAGCCTCTCCCCACCTCTGGCCCTCCCCTCCCCCCGCTCCACGGGGGCACGTGCCCCAAATCCGGGCGAGATCGCCTTCTCTGCCCTCCACCCCGCCTCTCTCAGCACCCAGCCCCCACCAGGCCCCGAACCTTGGCCACACCGAACCTTGGCCACCGGCAGCCTGCCTCCCGGTGACATCACCTCCGCCAGCCTCCTGCCCCTGGCCGGTCACCTGCTTCCCTCCCCTCGGCCAGGCCAGGCCACCGGCAGCCGGAGACCCACACCCACTGTGTCCCATTGCTTCCTGGGGAATAACCCCAGACTCAGAGAAAAGTTCGAAAGGGCACCACGAACTTCCGGGGAGCCGGGGGGGACCTGCCCCAGGTCCGGCAATGGTCAACGGCCGGGCGTGTCGCCCTGCATGCAGGCTGATGTCATCGGCCGTGTCCCTGTCTGCCGTGGACCGCCACGTCCTTTTCCCTTCCTCAGCTGGTCCTGGGCGGACCCGGCCTCCCAGCCCCAGCCCCCCTCGGCAGGCCGTGCTCTCCCCGTCCTAAGAGAAGGGCCTTCTGACACGACCCCTGCCCAGCGATCGGCTCCACCCACCCGAGCATGGATCCGGTCCTATCAGTATGGATCCGGTCCTATCAGTATGGATTGGGTCCTATCAGTATGGATCGGGTCCTATCAGCTAATCTGAGGTCCATATTCCAACGCCCTCCACGGCCCAACGAATCCCTGGGCGCAAGTGTCCCCTGACCCGAGCTCCAGCTGAGGGCCATACCGTCCTTGCCTTTTGCCGCCACATTTTCCGTCTTTCGTAACCAGGCACGGCCCCTGGCCTGCCTTTGTCTCGCGGGCCACGGACGTTAAGTCCAGACCCGTTCTGTACAACGTCCCTCCGTCCGAGCCGCTCCCTCCTTTAAAGCCCTCACCGCCTTCTCGGGCCTCCCAGCTTCAGATTCCAAGACCTCCGGGCAGGTCCCCCCGCCCCCCGCTCCCCTCCACCTCGCACGCAGCCTGCAGCCCCTCACACTCCCGCCAAAACAGGTCCCCAGCCTTCCCGCCTGCGGCCCCAATTCCCACCCTTTCCTTCCCCGGCGCGGTGCGTGTCTACTGCCGCCCCACGGAGGGCCTGAGCCGCGAGGAGGAGGGGAAGGCTGCCCTGCGTCTGGGGCTCAGCGCCGTGCCTGGCACGCCGAGGCCCTTGGAAGAGGCTCCTGAGCAAACGCAGCAGCCAGGAGAGAAAGTGCAAAAGGACAGGAGCTGCAGATTCCAGAGCCTCCCCCAGGCCAGAGGGGGGAGCCAGGCCGACCTCCCTTATCTCTGCGATCGGCACTCCACCGGCCAGCCCAGCCCGTTAACCTTTTCCAGCCCATCCCCGCAGGCTGCGGGCGGGATTCCAGAGAGAGGGAGGAGGCTGTGGCCCCCTATTGTCCGTGGCCCGGTCCCCAGCCCCGATCCCGGTCCCCACTCCCGTATCCCAGGGTGTGGGTGGGGGCAGGGAGAATCCAAGTCCAAAATCCTGCTCCCAGCTCCGGAACTGCAAAACTGAGGAGGCCTGAGTGCCTGCCTCCTGTGCCCCAAGAGCAGAGGCCGGCCCCCCAGGTGGCTGTCCCCGTCTTGTCTGGTTCCCTGAGGGCTGTGGACATTTGGAGCCAATGTGTGTATCCATGCTCAAGGTTATGGGAAGGGTAACCCTGTATCCCCCAATCCCACGTATTCCTGATTTCACCATTTCACCCCCTCTTCCGCCGAAAACAAGAGCCTCCACCCACCATGCAGAAGGCAGCGCCTCCCGAGACCCTCGCTCAGCCACTCTCCTGTCAACCAACACTTCCCTGGATGGGGGAGCCAGCACCCCCAGAAGCCGGGGCCCCTCACCCCAGGGCACCTCCTCGGCCCAGGAGGCCCGGTGGGTCCCCCAGCATGGCGCCCAGCATGGACTGCGGTCCAGGAGGTGAAGGGTCAGCCTCCCCCCGCCCCCCCCGGCACCTCGCAGTGTGACCCCCAGCAAATGGCTGGCCTCTCCGGCAAAAACAAACAAAGATGGGCCGATGGCCAGACCGGCCAGACCCGAGGTGCCGGCGGCCAAGCCGGCGAGGGCGCTGAAAGAGAAAATGTAGCACCTGCGCCCATAAACAGGGGGGCAGGGAGCTGGGTGGAAGGATCTGCAAATCCAGCCCCACCCAAGCCCCAAGTGGGGAGCAGCTCCCCGCCCCCCTGGCTCAGGGGGTCCCCGGCCCAGGGCTCTCTGCTCGGGCGCTGGGGCCTGGGGTCCCCCGGTCTCCGGCGGGCGGCCACGGGAGGTGGGGGCAGCGCCAGCCCCTGCCCTGCCCTCCCCGAGCTGCGGGCCCTGGCAGCGGGCCGGCCCCTGCTATTTCCTCCATGACCTCAGCCGCCGAGAACGCAGAAGCGGCTGCTCCCAGCTCCCGAGGCGGAGGCAGGCCCGCCACCTCCCGCGGGCTTCCCCGGCCGCCGCTCCCGCTCCGCCTCAATCGCCCCATCTACCCAATGGGCGCTGGGCCTTCTGCCTGCAGGGGTCAAGCCCGGGCCCTCGGGGTACAGGCTGTTTTCTCAGCTTCAGACGGGAGCCCTCGGCCTCTGCCCGCCTGGCAGCCGGGCGGCGGGGAGTCCCCAGCGCACTCTCCCCTCACTTTCAGGGACAGCGGGGACCCTGCGGGCCAGGGAAGACCCGGCCTGACTCCCCGGCCGCGGACCCCTGCTGCTCACCCCACCCCTGGCCCCCTGACCCCCCTCCAGCCCCCACCCCAGGCTGGGCAGGGAGACGCCTGAGCTCTGAAGACAGACAGGCAAACAGAGTGACCGCAGCCCTGCAGGGGCACTAGAGAGGGCCGCCAGCCGCCCGTGTACCCCGGCCGCCCCTCCTTCCCTCTCAGGTCTCCGGCGCTTCCCTGTCCTCCTCCAGCTCCCCACCCGCTTCCCCCCGGAGCGGACTGCACCCCCCAACTCTCGGGGGGGCCCTCGTGCCCTCCACCGAAACCCCCGGTCCTGGCACCCCTGCCAGGGGATCTCCACGTCCCCGTCCCGAGCCGCCCCTCCCCCGCCCGGTGCCTCACAAAGGCCCTTTGTCCGGCGGGTCCCGGGACGCCGGTTCCTGAAAAGTTCCCGGAGAAACGCCGGACACGGAAAGCAAACACCGCGGCCGTGGCGGCGGCCCTGCAGGCGGGCAGGGGCCTTGGGCAGCTCCGGGCCAGCTCAGCGGCCGGTTCCTCTCCCAGACCCCGTGGCCCAGGGCGGGCATGGGGCTCCCCGAACAACCACGCGCCCCAGACTACACTGTGGAGGAGGACGGGAGGGAGAGGGTTCACTGCTGAAGCCCGCGGGACGCCGGGCACCGAGGCCGGAGGCAGCCGGGCAGGAGGGACCGATCCCAGGCGGAGGCCGGTGGCAACCGGAGCGGGAGGGCCCGAGACTCCCTTCCCACTGCCTCGGGGAGCCGGAGCGGCCGCCGAGGGACCCCCCTCTCCCCGGCCACGCCGGCCCCACCAGCCCGAGCAGCCCCTCTCCGGAAAGAGCGAGGCCGCTGCGACCCCGGCCGCCTCCTCCGGGTGGAATGCCAGACGCAGCCTCTCTCTCCGCCGCTCCTGCCCGGCCCGGCCCGATCGCTTCCTCCCCCGGTGCCCGTGGCAGCGGCGGCGGCCCAGCTTCTGCGTCCCCGCCGCTCGCCCCTGCCCGCAGGAGAGCCCGGGGTCGGCGAGGCCCGGGCCGCTGCTGTCCTCCCGGGGCCTGGGCCCGGGAACTGCGGTTCTCCGGGTGGAAGGGGGGGAAGCAGGGGTCTCCCCAAGGCCGCTGCCCACCCGCCCGAGTCTCCGTCCCAGGCCGGGGCCATCCTCCCGGCACCCCCGGGCGCTCGGGGCCGGCCGGAGAGCCCGAGCCGCAGAAGCAGAGGCGCCAGGAGCCAGGCGCCGGGCATTTGCCAAGAGGCAGCCCGGAGCTCTCCGGACACCCTGCCCCGAAGGACGTGGTGGGGCTGGTTGGCTCTTTTCTCGCCCAAATTTGGATAAAAACCCCCGCTTCGGGGTGGGAACAGGCCCCGGTGGCTCCCCTTTCGGCACAGGAATGCGCCGGGGCGGGGGGAGGCCTGGCGCGCTGGGGACCAGGGGCCGATCCACGCGCAACCCTTGTCCACCAGCCAGCCAGCCAGCCAGCCAGTCAGCCAGCCAGCGCGCCTCTGGACTGGCCTCGGCCCGGCTCCCCGGGTCCCTCCCCGCCTCGGACCGGCCGAGAGAGACAGAAGGAGGCGCCCCAAGAACAAATGCCCTGCGTTCTGGATCCCGGGGTGCGGTGGGGGGACGGGGGACGAGCTGGGGGCGAGCAGCTGGGGGCGAGCAAGGGCGCGGGGGAGTGGGGGGAGAGCACTTACCCGGGTGCGGGTGGAGGTTGAGGCCGGCCATGTACTTCCCCGGCGGCAGAGGGCCCGGCAAGGCCGAGGCGGGCAGGCGTCCTGCCGCGGCCGCGCCCACGCGGTGGCCGTCCATGGCCAGGCCGGACAGCAGCGGCGGCGGGGGGCCGTGCACGGACCGCGGGGGCCCGAAGTCTCGGCCATCCATCCTCCGCGGGAGCGCCGCGGCCAGCCCCCCACCGGGCCCGCGCGCGCCGGGCCGCCGCCAAGCTCAGCGGGGACCTAGGCGGTGCGTCGTCCCGGGGTCCTCGGGCGGCGGGGGCTCCGCGGCGGGCATGGCGGCGGGCGCTCAGCGGCCCGGGGCGCACGGGCGGGCGGGCGGGCGGGCGGTCGTCGGGCCCCTCCCGGCGCGGCCAGGCGGGGCGGCGCGCCACTCGGCGTCTGGGCGGCGAGAGAGAGAGAGAGAGAGAGAGAGGAGTCGCGGCCGCGGGGAGGAAATCGCAGGGAGCAAAGAAGGGGGAAAAAAAGGGAAGAAAAAAAAAAAAACAAGTTTCAGAAAGTCGGTTTTTTTTGCTCTGCAGGGTCAGGGGTGGGGGGGGGGGGCGGCGCGCGCGGTCGGTGGCCAAGACCGGGAATTGGGGAGTCGC
>JAAGEH010000090.1:1836105-1889327 GCA_011751065.1 Lasiurus cinereus | reverse complement strand
AATGCGTCTGCAGAGCCGGGCCCCGGGGAGCACAAAGCGCGCTCGCCGGGTGGACCCGGGACCAGCAAACCCTATTTTTTTAATCCGGGGGTTCCCGTGTCTTCACCCCGGGAACGCGCTCCAAGACGCCCCGCCGTAACGGTGACGCCGGGGGGCCTGCGTGTGTGCGCGCGTGTGTGTGTGTGCCATAAATCATGCAGAGTCGCTAATAAAAAATAAAATAAAATATAAAAAAATCCTGCCCTGTTGGGCCCTGCGTTTGCCCATGGCGCTCGCCTTCTGCAAGGGCGGGTGCGCGCCTCCCTCGGCGGCGTGCGTGGCGAGCCGAGCGCCTGCATTTCATTAGGGGCCGAGGTCCCGGGCGAGGTGCCCCCTCTTTTCCTCTCCCCTCCCCTCCCCCAGCCTTTGTGGACCCCGGCCCCCTTGGCG
Source organism: Lasiurus cinereus (assembly GCA_011751065.1). Taxonomy (NCBI): domain Eukaryota; kingdom Metazoa; phylum Chordata; class Mammalia; order Chiroptera; family Vespertilionidae; genus Lasiurus; species Lasiurus cinereus. Next base: position 1,888,898 of record JAAGEH010000090.1, on the reverse strand, counting down.
CCGCCGCTCCCCCTGCGCGCGCGCCCCCGTCCCCCGCGCTCGCAGGGGGGACCCGGCTGGGGTTGCCGGGCGCCGGCAGCGGCTTCCCGGTTCCAAAAGGCGGGACCCGGTGGCCGCGACGCCCCCCGCGCGCGCCCCGATCTTCGCCCCGGCCCGGCCCCGCAGCCTCCGGGTAAACAGCGACGCGGGAGCCATCTTAGGGCGGGGGCCCCCTCCCTCCCCGACCCCTCGCCACGCGTAGAGACCCTCAGGCGGGGGGGATACCCCTCTGGCTGGCCTCCCGGGTCTCGGGGAGAGCCCTCCGCGCTCTCGGGGGGCCGCCCCGAATGGAGACCCGGCCGCTGGGCGCTCCGCGAGCGGCGCCATCTTCGTCCCGTCCCCCGCGCGCGCATTCCGCGTCTCCCCGGCGGTGGCCAGCGGGCGTGATGAGGGCGCACGGCGTCCTGGGTGGGTGTTTGCACGGCCGGAGGGGGCTCGCCACCCCAAACCTCCGTTCCCCGCAGAGCCCGCCCCTGCCTGCCTGCCTGCCTGCGTGCGTGCGCCCCAGCCGCTGGGGCCGCCGGAGCCGCCGGGCCTTTGTGCGCCCCAGGCCGCCGGCCCCTCCGCTGGCCGAGTGTCCCCTTTGTTTGGAGGCCGAAGGACAGGCCAACCTTGAGCCTGTCCCTCTCTGCAGGGCCGAACCCGGCGCCTGGATGGCCGTGTGGCTACGTTCTACCTTCGTCCCTGACCCCCTTCCCGGGGCGAGGACCCCCCGAGTCCCGGCGCGGCCCCCCGCGCGCGCTCCCCGCGTTCTGCCGGGATCCCTGCCCGCGGTTGCGCGCCGGGAAGGGCCGGCCGCGGCTTTGAAGCGCCGGTGCCCGGCTCCCCGGTCCCGGAGCTCGGGGCGCGGACGCCGCTAAAACCCGGAGAGGTCCGGCCCGGGAGAGCCACGCTCGCCAGCCCCGTGCGGCTGCTGCTGCGGCGGCTGCTGCTGGGCCACCCCGGGCTCGGCGCCCCGAGGCCCGCAGCCCGCGGCCAGGAGCAGCCGGGGCCTCTCCAGCGCCAGCGCCACCGCCACCGCCACCGGGGACTCGGCGCCAGCGCTGGTCCCGGGCGCGCGCGGCGGGCAGAGCCGGGGCGGCAGCTCCAGGCCCGCGCGGCGGATCCCGGCGCCCAATCGGCTCCATCGCTGGCTCCCGGCGGCTGCCCGGCCCCGGCTCGCGTCTCCCACGCTCCGCCGTTTGGCTCCGAGAGGACGGGAACGCTCACGGGGGGCGCGGGGGGCTGGCGCGCCCAGGCTCCCCGGCTGGCCCGGCGCTCCCTCCCGGGGCCGCAGCCGGCGCCCCGCTTTCCGGATCACGGCGGCCTGGGGACCCCCAGACGGCGAGGGCAGTCAAGCCCAGAGCCTCCCCTTTTGCCAAAGAGAGGGAACGGCCTCTCCTCCAACTGCGCGCCGCCGCCGCCCGCCGCCGAGGGGGCCTCCCGGGATCACGGCCCCCGGGGGGTCCCGGCACCAGGGCCGGGCACTTGCTCCACCTCTGACGGCTCGGTGAGCCCGGGATGGGCTGCGAGCGGCCCCCCGCTGGAACCCCACTGTGGGGTACCCCCCCCCCCGCCTGTCCAGAAGAGACGCCGGGGTCAGGGTCTGCGCAGCTTGTTGGTGCCCAGCCTGCCAGCCCTTTCCAAAGACCCTGCCTTCCTGGTGCCTTCGCCCCGCGCTGGAAGCGGGAGGGTTTGTGTGTGTGTTGGTGTGTGTTGGTGCGTGTTCTGTTGGGCTACGAGGGCCAAGCGGGGTGTTTGCGCGCTGCACCTGGAGGTGGAGGCTCCTCTGGCTCCCCACGCGCGCGCCAGCCCATTTCCTCTCCATGCCCAGGGTACCCACCCCGCTGGGGCCTTCACCGGCCACCCGCTTTCCTTGCAAAGAGCCCAGCACCTGGCTGGCCAGGCGGGATGGTGGGGGTGCTGGTGGCAGCCTGGCAGGGAAGTACAGGGGCGCCCAGAGAGGATGCATTGGCCATCACGACGCTGAAAGCCACCAGCACTGTCTGTCTGTCTGTCACAGGGCCAGGGACCACCGCCCCGCACCACGCTTTTGCTCAGGACCCAGGGTGGGGGCACCCGTGCCTCCGTGGGTGGCAGATGCTGGAGGTGGGGGGTGGGGGGTGAGGGCCCTCCCTAAGGCGCTCACCCCGGGGCGCTCCAGCTCCTTCTCAGAACCCCCAGCACCTTGGGAAGGACCCAGGCCGGGCCGGCGGGTTAGGAGCGCCCGCAGTCCCCGGGGCGCAGAGGCTGCCCGGCCACATTCCCGCGCCACCCCCACCCTCCCAGCCCACCCCGCCCTGCGCTCCAGGAAGCGCCTTGGAAAACAAAGCGCTGTGGTTGCAGCCCAAGGTTAAAGTCCACCCCAGCGCCTTTCTCCCCTGGAATCCGAGAGCGATAGCATTTCTCCAAATAAACCGCCAATAAATCCCGCCCGCGCCCGCCCGCGCTCTGCTGACCTTGGGGACGGGCTTTCCTGCAGGCCTGGGGAGGGGTGCACACACACACACACAAACTCACTCACTCACACACACACACACATACACTCACACACACTCACACATACACACGCGCACATACACACACATCCATATACACACACATATACACACACTCATACACATATACACACACATAGACACACTCACACATACACATACACTCACACACATATACACTCACACACACATACACTCACACACTCACATACACACACTCATATATACACACATGCACTCACACACATACACACACACATACACTCACATACACACACACTCTCACACACATACACACACTCTCACATGCACTCACACACATACATACACACACGCACTCACACACACATACACACACGCACTCACACACACACACAGGCACTCACACACACACAGAGGCAGAAGAGGGGGTGGCCCAGGGCATTCGTGGGCACCCGCTGTTGGTGCTTGTGCGCCCAGAGGAGGTGGGGGCGGTTGGGAGCCCCTGGGTGCGGCAAGGGTGGGGGGACTGTGGTTATAGGGGGAAGCCCTTGGCGCTGGTTGTGGGGGGGGGACTTAGTGTGGGAACTGGCTGCTTTGGGGGAGCCGGACCACGTGCTCGCGGGGTGCGGGGTGCCAGCCTGGTCCCGGGCGCTGGGGCAGAGAGAGAGGGGTAAACAGGACCCGTGGGGGGCCTCCGCCTTTGTCTGGGTGTCCCTGGGTGTGTTGTGCAGGCGAGTCTGTGCGGGTGTGACTAATGGGATTCCTGTTCTGTCCGTGCCAGAGTGACTAATGGAGGGCTTGGCAGCACGTGTGGGGGGAGGGGCCGCCCGCGGTGGGGAGTCTGCCCCTGGGAGGAGGAGGGGGCTGCGGCCTCTGCTGCCACCGGGGTGCTGGGCCCCCCTCTCCCCCAGCCCGGAGCCCTCCCTGGCAGGCAGGCCCGCGCAAGCTGAGAATCCGGGACACATTCCACCGCCAGCCTGGCTCCCAGAGGGGCCCGGCCCTCCCCGCTGCCCCGACCCACGTGCCCCCCCCCTCCCTCCCTTCCCGGCCGCCAGCCCTGCCTGCAGACCCTCCCCGAGGTCCCCTTTCATGTCTGCGCATTCCTCCTGGGCCTGCTGCCCCCCTTCGGAGCCGGCTCGGCCTTTCACAGGTGAGAAGCCCGAGGTGCAGACAGAGGTGACATGTTCGCACAGCTGAGGGGTGGCAGCCAGGCAGGCAGGCAGGTGGGGGCTGGGGGCACAGAGGGGGAGCCCAGCGCCCCTGGGAGCCCCGGCCCAGCCAGACCAGCTTTGAGAAGACAGACGCTCCGCCAGAACCCCTGCACCCCGCCACCCCCTTTACTGCCCTAGCCCAGCGGTCAGCAAACTGCGGCTCACGAGTTTGACTAAGGAGTTTGCCGACCACTGCCCTCGCCCATCCATCCCCTGCCTTCTCCCAGGGCCTCCCTGTCCTCGCCTCGGGGAGGTGACAGGTCAGAGGTCAGCGCGAGTCCATTTGGCCTGGGGCCACGTGAGGTCAGGCTGCCCCGAGCACATTCCTGGCCGGAGGGGCTGTGCTAGGAGGTCAGGGGGCCTGGCCCTGAAAGCCCCCCGTCCCCCGCACCTGATGGCCACCCCCCAGGGCACCTAGAGAGTCCGGTTTTCTGTCTCCCCGAGGTTTCTGGTGCTGACACACACAACCCCTGGGCGATCCTTTCTGCTGCTCGCACACCAGTCTGTCCCGCCCTGTGCCCCTGTAGGCGCGCTCTCAGAGGGTCCCTGCGGGTGGGGGCCCCTTAAGGCCACCAGGTGAGGGTGGCAGCCAGCCAGCCCAGCCTCTACCTGCTGCCCTCCCGGCTGCCCCATGGCCCTTGGGGGCATCTCTACTCAGGGGGAGGGAGCGTCCTACACCCGCAGGCTCCCAGGGTGTGTGTGTGTGTGTGTGTGTCTCTCTCTCTCTCTCTCTCTCTCTCTCTCTCTCACACACACACACACACACACACACACTCCCTCTCACTTTCTCTCCACCGCCTTCCCTTTAAAAAAAAAAAACTTTCTCTGGCATTTTCCTTCAAGCAGAAAAGAAAAACATTTCCCATGGCTCTAAGCTTTGAAAGCTTCCCTCTGCTGCCTGCCTCTCTGCCTGCCCCCACCCCCACACATCCATCCATTTCCAGAGTCAGCATCAAGTCAAAAACAAACTCCCCGAGATCAAGCCTGACAGGCCCCTTCCCGCCGCCTCCCCACCCCCGCCCCCCTTCCTCCGGGCGTCTCCAGGCACCTCCACCCCCCCACACACACCCTCCCCAACACATGCACACGGGCGCTCCCACGTCTCCTGCAGTCACACGTCTCCTCCTCGGAGCCTCCTAAAGAGAGGGGAGGGAGATGGCAGCGTGGGCAAACTCGCCGCCTCCCGCAACCACATCGCAATTACAGCCAGACGCCTCCAGAACCAGCCGCTGGGAGGCTGGCTGGGTGCAAGTCCCCAACCAGAGACGCGAAGGAGGCGCACTGAGATGGACGGAGGCGTGGCGGCGTGGAACGGGCTGGTCCGGCACCCCGTGGGCCGCTTTTGGAATCGGGAGGGAGATGGTCTCTGCAGAGGCCGCCCGTGGGGAGCAAAGGGGTCCCAGCTCCACACCAGCCCCTACCCCCACAGCCCAAGGTCCCGGAGCTGGGAAGAGAAGTCCCCATAAACAGTGCGGATTGAGGCTCAGTGGCAGAGGCCGTGGGAGACGCAGCTGCTCCTCTTTTCTTCTTTTTTTAAATATATTTTATTGATTTTTTTATAGAGAAGAAGGGAGAGAGATAGAAAGTCAGAAACATCGGTGAGAGGGAGACATCGATCAGCCGCCTCCTGCACGCCCCACCGTGGAGATGTGCCCCCAACCAAGGTACATGCCCCCGACGGAATCAAACCTGGGACCTTTCAGTCCGCAAGCCGATGCTCTATCCACTGAGCCAAACCAGTCTCCTCTTAAAAGGCCGGCCCCACAAGCTGAACCGACAAGGTCCGGCTTCCTCTGAGCTGCAGTGCCGGGCAAGGCTCTGGAGAACAAGACCTCTACGAGGAGGAGCTGGATGGCCTGACCTCAGAGCAGGAACTCGGGGCAGCTTTCTCCCAGACGGAGGTGCTCCCAGGGATCACTGTTCCTGTGCTGAGAGCTCCCCAGGCACAGGGAGGGATGATTGACAGCCGTTTCTGCATGCTCCATCCTGGGGATCCTCTCAGACCCGCCTCATCCAACTTGCAGCCCCACCCACGCTGTGTGCCGCGCGGCTGTTGCGTATGAATGGCCTGTCCTTGCTCAGGCTAAAATCTGCCAAACTAGCTGCGGCGGGGTTAGGGAGCCCCAACCTGTCAATAAAAGCCCCCCCCCCCAGTCGGCATTGGCACCAGCCCGCCTTGCTTCACAGCTGGGCCTCCTCGGGGCACTTCCAAACCCGATCCACAGAGGAGGAATCTGCAGATCTCTCTGCAGCTCCTGCTGGGTGGCCCCAGGCAGTGGCTCACTTTGCACCTCCCTGGAGACCCCAGAGCCAGTGCACCCAGTGGCCAGCGTGAAACCATCCCAGCTTACAACTCTTCTTTTTTTATATATATAATATATTTTATTGGTTTTTTACAGAGAGGAAGGGAGAGGGATAAAAAGTCAGAAACATCGATGAGAGAGAGACATCAATCAGCCGCCTCCTGCACGCCCCACAGTGGAGATGTGCCCACAACCAAGGTACATGCCCCCAACCGGAATCGAACCTGGGACCTTTCAGCCCACAAGCCGACGCTCTATCCACTGAGCCAAACCGGTCTCGGCTTAAAACTCTTCACATTCATAAGTGACACACTGAGGGGTCAGACTCACTGAGCACCAAAGCCCCACTGCAGCAAGTCCTGCCCCGTAAGGGTGTCTCCTGCCCAGCGGCTCTCCCACTGTAGTACAGCTGGTCCCCACAGCCAAGTGGCCTGGAGGTCAGTTCCTCCCAGTGACACCAACAGCAATCAAGTCTGTGCTCAGAGTTCACAAAGGGGTGCACCTAGAGCTCCCAGCTCGGGTGACTGGGGAGGCTGAGTCATGGGCCCTACAGGACACCTACTACACAGGCCGCTCTGCCAGCTCGAGGAGACACAGCAGCTCTGCCTGATACACAGAAACAAACACAGGGAAGCAGCCAAATGCAGAGACAAAGAAACATGTGACAAATGAGAGAAAACAAACTACTCAGTACAGAGTTCAAAACCTTTGCCTGGGTTGAGTGTATTTATGTAAACTTCCGTTTTAAGGTTGCTTAAGAATCTTCTAGAAACCTCCAACAAAAATGGGGAAGGACCAGTCAGAAATTAAGCATACACTGACTGACATAAAGAATAATTTACAGCCCTAATCGTTTTGGCTCAGTGGATAGAGCATCAGCCTGCAGACTGAAGGGTCCCAGGTTCGATTCTGGTCAAGGGCATGTATCTTGGTTACAGACACATCCCCAGTGGGGGGTGTGCAGGAGGCAGCTGATTGATGTTTCTCTCTCATCGATGTGTTCTCTCATCAGTGTTTCTAACTCTATCCCTCTCCCTTCCTCTCTATAAAAAAAAAATCTATAAAATATACTTTTAAAAAGAATAATATACAGGGATTCAGCAATAGAATAGAGGATTCTGATAAATCAACGATTTGAAATATGAGGAAGCAAAAAACACCCAACCAGAAGAGCAAAAATAAAAAAAGAGTCCAAAAATCTGAAGATAGTGTAAGGAGCCTCTGGGACAACTTCAAGTGTACCAACATCAGAATTGTGGGGGTGCCAGAAGAAGAGAGAGAGCAAGATACTGAAAACCTATTTGAAGAAATAATGACTGGAAATTTCTCCCACCTGGTGAAAAAAATAGACTTACAAGTCCAGGAAGCTCACAGAACCCCAAACAAAAGGAATCCAAAGAGGACCACACCAAGACACATAATCATTAAAATGCCAAGAGCAAAAGATAAGGAGAGAATATTAAAAGCAAGAGAAAAACAGTTATCTACAAGGGAGCACCCATACAATTATCAGCTGATTTCTCAACAGAAACTATGCAGGCCAGATGGGAGTGGCAAGAAATATTCAACCTGATGAATAGCAAGAATCTACAACCAAGATTTCCCTACCCAGCAAAGCTATGATTCAGAACTGAAGGTCCGATAAAGAGCTTCACAGATAAGAAAAGAACTAAAGGAGTTCATCACCGCCAAACCGGTACTATATGAAAGGCTGAAAGGTACTCTTTAAGAAGAGGAAGAAGAAGAAAAAGATAAAAAATACGAACAACAAAATGGCAACAAATACATATTAACAATTGAATCTAAAAGTCAAAATAAATGAATAAGGCCCTAACCAGTTTGGCTCAGTGGATAGGGCAGCAGCCTTCGGACTGGAGGGTCCCAGGTTCGATTCTGGTCAAGGGCATGTACCTTGGTTGTGGGCACATACCCAGTGGGAGGTGTGCAGGAGGCAGCTGATCGATATTTCTAACTCTCTATCCCCCTCCCTTCCTCTCTGTAAAAAAAATCAATAAAATATATTTTAAAAAATAAATAAATGAATCAGAAACCTAATGAACAGAATAAACTGGTGAATAACCTAGAATCAGAGGCATGGAAATGGAACAGACTGGCAATTCCCCAAGAGAAGAGGGAGCGGGGAGGCGGGAAGATATTAAACAAAGATCTTACCTGCATGTATGCATTACCTATCTATGGGCACAGACAACAAGGTGGCTAAGGCCAGGGGCGAGGCGGGAAACGGGTGGAGGGGGTCATGGGGTGGGGAGGGACATCTGTAATAATCTCAACAATAAAGATTTTTTTTAAAAGAACCTTGTGTAGCCTCGCCAGTTTGGCTCAGTGAATAGAGCGCCAGCCTGTGGACCGAAGAGCCCCGGGTTCAATTCCAGTCAAGGGCACAGGCCTGGGTTGTGGGCTCCATCCCCAGTAGGGGGTGTGCAGGAGGCAGCCGATCCATGATTATCAGCATTGATGTTTCTCTTTCTTTCTCCCTCTTCCTCCTTGAAAAAAAAATATATAGATATAGATATATATAGATATATTTTTTTAATAAGTAAATAAATACAAAGAACCTTGTAGAACCAGCCCTGCCAGGAAGGAAAGGTCTGAATTCTCCCTCACACCCCCCTGACCAGCCTGCTCACCCGGCCCAGCTGCACAGACCCATCTCCAGGAGACCCTCTGGTCTGGGTGCAACGCCCCCAAAGTAGGTGTGTTCGAGTCCTAACCGCCGGCACCTGAGTGCGACCTCCTGTGGAAGTAGGGTCCTCGCAGGGGTCATCAGTCAGGATGAGGTCACCTGGGGGCAGGCGGGCCCTTGTCACTGTGCTGAGTGAAGGGGACAGACACGGAGGAAGACTGTGCGGCACAGAGAGGAAGGGCAGACAAAGAGCTTCACAGAGAAGAAAAAGCTAAAGGAGTTCATCGCCACCAAATCAGTACTATATGAAAGGCTGAAGGGTATTCTTTAAGAAAAGGAGGAAGAAGAAAAAGATAAAAAAAATATGAACAACCAAATGGCAACAAGTACATATTAACAATGGAATCTACAAGTCAAAATAAATGAATTTTTAAGAAATCCAATGAACAGAATAAACTGGAGAACAACCTAGAGTCAGAGGCATGGAAATGGAACAGACTGGCCCTTCCCCAAGAGAGGGGGAGAATTCTCCTCTTCTTCCTCTTCTTAAAGAGAACCCTTCAGCCTTTCCAGACAAAGCGGGGGAGGGGGGGCGCAGAGCCCATTCCCCCCCACCCCCCACCCCCCCGCACAGCCCGTTGGCAGGAGCCACCCTCCACAGCAGGACCTTGAGCTCCGGCCTTCGGAGCTGCTGGACAGACACAACTGCGGTTCACGCCGCCGGCTCTGTGGCCTTGGCTGTGGCTGGCTAGCAAGCGGGTCCGTGACCCCGGCCTTAAAGACCCAAGAGTCAGGCGGGACCGGGGAGCCGAGGCAGATGGCCAGGGGGTGCCGCTGTTGGTGCGAAGCCGCTGTACCGGTCAGACCAGGCTCGACGATGCTGAATGACAAAATCCCCCCCCCACACACACACACACAGACTGGGCCGCTGTGCTGTGTTTAGCCCTCCGCTGGGAGGGCACCTGCGGGCACAGTTTGCAGCTCATGTGTGGCTCCGGCTCAGCCGCCCCTTCAACTCTGACACCTGGATGGTTCCTGTCTTCCCGAGGCCACACCCTGACTTCCTCGCACGTGTCCCCGCCTGTTTAACACGTGCCAGCCGGCCAGGCCCTGGCATTGACGGGGCCAGAGTCCTGTCCGCATGGAGCGGACGTGGGACGGAGGTTGGGGGACACTCACCCGGCACAGGGTACAGACAGAGGTCGAAGGCCTGACCTGGAGAGGAAGGCGCTCGCGGTGGCTGGCACCCGCGGTCGTCAACAAGAAGGCGCCCCGGATCACCAAGCCCAGAGGTGGACCCCACGGGTGGGAAGGACACAGCTCTCTCTCCCTCCCTCCCCCTCTCATTCTCCTTCCTCTCCCACCGACATCAGTTTCCTCTGGGGGGCGGGGGAGGGGGTGCAGCTGGACAGACAACCCCACCCAGGAGCTGCCAGCCAGCCCTTCTCCAAGGCCAAGACCCCAGATCTGCTCAGGAGCTGGTGGATGAGGCTCCCCGTGGCCTTGGCCACCTCCCCCAGGACTGTGGGCCACCAGCCTGGAGCACCGTCTCCCCTGCCCCGGCTTTCACCTCCCTCCCCTTCCCTGTGTCCCCCCTCCTCTCCCTGCACCCCGCCAGGTCTGTGTTTCAGTTGCAGGAGACCAATTCCGCCCTCTTGGCCCGGCCTGGCCCCCCAGTTCGGCCGCCACATTGTGTCCTGTGAGGCTGGCCACAGAGTCTCCTCCTACAACCGGACCTCGCCGGTCCTCCCATTGGCGGCGGGACCTGGAGTCTTAGAACCGGACCCAGGCAGCCACAGTGTGACTTCCCGGCTGTGGCCCCAGGCTGAGCACTCACGGGCACACTCGCGGCCACACAATCCGAAGGGCTTCTGACGATGTCCAGCGGCGACACGTAGGTGCTCCAGCCGGCGACACCCGGCCAGGTCCCGCTCAGCCAGCGCCCAGCACCCACCGCCAGCGGGGCACCAGGGCAGGGCAGCCCTCAGAGCTGCAGGAGCAGGGCTGGGGCACTGATGCCCGGTCACACCGGGTGGCCAAGCTGGGCTGGAACTCGGTTCTGTCCGCCCCCAGCCAGGCTCCCCTTGCAGGCAGTGACCGAACGCACTGGACTGCGGAGCGGCCACGTCTCCCTGAGCCTCAGTTTACCGGCCTGTAAAGGGGGGAGGGATGGCGCTCCTTTGCTGGGAGCAGGTGAGGGGGTACCTGTGCTGGGGTGCAGACGGCAGCCGAGATGCTCCTCTTTGTGAACGATCCCCAGCCTGTGTTTGGGGGAGGCCCCAGCCCCAGGCTGACCACCGCTCACTCCCCGCTGGTGAGGGGGTGACCGGCGCCCCCAGCCAGCCGGTCCGGCCACAGCCCTGACGCTTCCTGATAGGACAGGACAGGGCCAACCGTGTCCCCTCCTGGACCTGCTGGGACAATCGGCCCCCAACTGGGTGGCCTGAGACGACAGGAACTTCCTCCCACGGTTCAGGATGTCAAAGGTCAAAATCAAGGTGTCTCCAAAGCCGGTGTGGCTCAGTGGATGGAGCGTCTGCCTAGGGACTGGGTTCGGTTCCGGTCAAGGGCACATCCCCAGTGGGGTGCATGCAGGAGGTGGCTGATCGATGTTTCTCTCTCAGCGATGTTTCTAGCTCTCTATCCCTCTCCCTTCCTCTCTGTAAAGAGTCAATAAAATATATATTTTTTAAATTAAAAAATTTTATTTTTAAAAATCAAGGTGTCAACTGGGCGGCTATCCTTGGGGGGCAGAGACGGAGACTCCTGGGCCGTCTGTCTCTCTCCTCTCCTTCAGACTAGGTCCTGTGGGTTAAAGGCCCCCCCTACTCCATGTGGCCTCGTCTTCATGGGCACGTCTGCAAGGACCCTGTCTCCAAGGAAGGCCGGATTCGGAGGCTCCACAGGGCAGGACCCTAACATATTTGGGGGGCACACCATTCAGCCTTCCACATCGGCCTTGGGCCCATGGCCTTCTGTCTGGCCCCCGAGCCAGGACACACCCAAACCCCCCTCCCTCCGCCGCAGGCTCTGCCAGGCCTTCACCGGCCGCCACCGAACTGTCGCGGGCCCGGTGCCCAGGCTGGAACCTGGGGCTCCAGACGGGTGCAGTTCTGACGTGGAAATGGAGGCCCAGCGCGGGGAAGGGCGGCCCACGGTCATACAGCGGAGTGGCGGTGGCGAGGGCCTTGCCCGGCCCCGCTGGCTGTTCGTCCTGCCCGGCACCCCGCAGCCACGCTCTGCTGTCCGTCCGCCGGGCTGCCCTGACCGAGCTGGGGCAGCGGCGTGAACACAGCGCACGCCTCGCAGCCCTGGACCGGAGGCCCCAACCGAGGCGCCCGCAGGTCCGGGTCGGCGAGGGCCGCTCCCGGGGTGCAGACCTGGGGCTGGGCTGTGTCCCCGCAGCGGAAGGCGGAGGCAGCGCTGGCCTCCATGCTGTAAGGACGCCACTCCCATTCAGTTCATGAGCTTCCAACCTCATGACCTCGTCACCCCGAAAGGCCCTCCTCATGCCACCGAGTCAGGGGTGAGGATCTCAGCATAGGAATGGGGGGCGGGCACCCACACACCTGCCCTTCCAGAGCACAGCCCACACCAGAGACGGTCCCCACCCGCCCATCCCCCAGACCAGGGCATGGCTGCCCAGGAAGGAATGAAATGACACTGGGTTGTTGTTGTTTTTAATATATTTTTATTGATTTTTACAGAGAGGAAGGGAGAGGGATAGAGAGTTAGAAACATCGATGAGAGAGAGACATCGATCAGCCGCCTCCTGCACGCCCCCTACTGGGGATGTGCCCGCCACCAAGGTCCATGCCCTTGACTGGAATCAAACCTGGGACCCTTCAGTCTGCAGGCTGACGCTCTATCCACTGAGCCACACCGGTTTCGGCTCACATCGATGTTCTCTCTCTGTGTCTCTCCCTCCCTTGCCCTCTCTCTAAAAGGCAATGGAGCCGAAACCGGTGTGGCTCAGTGGCTAGAGTATCAGCCTGCGGACTGAAGGGTTCCGGGTTTGATTCCGGCCAAAGGCACATGCCTGGGTTGCGGGCTCGATCCCCAGTGAGGGACATGCAGGAGGCAGCTGATCAGCGATTCTCTCTCATGCCTGGTGTTTCTGTCTCTCTCTCCTTCTCCTTTCCTCTCTGAAATCAGTAAAGAAATTTTTTTTTTAAAAAGGGGGGGTGAGGGCCGCCAAGCCGAGTGCCCTCCACCCCCGACCCCAGCAGGGAGCACCCAGGCGGCCTGGCTTGCTCCTGCCCTGCGACCCCCCCGGGGAAGAGAGCCAGTCCCGGCAGACAGCCCCGGGGGGCGGGGGGCGCTGTCCTGGCTGCAGCGGCTGCTGGTGGGGGACGTGTGGGGGGGAGAGACGCCTGCAGGGCCTCGGTGGGGAGGGAGGCATGAGGGCCAGTCCCCACCTCCGGGCTCTCTCCACACCCACGCTGACTGCCACACACACACACACACACACACACACACACACACCCCGCCCGCCCCCAGCTCTCAGACAGGGAGGGGGCAGGCCGCCGGCAGGGCCGCGGGTGGAAAACAGCAGCCCGGCCTGTTTTGTCTGCAGCCGCCGGCCTGCGCCTCTCCGTCCGTCCTGTTGGCGGGGAAATACCTGCGGGGGAACCTGAGCCTCCGGAAGCAGCAGAGCCCGCACCCGGCCTGTGCGCACACGCCCACCGCGCCCCCAGCGCCAGCCAGGGGGCCCCAGCCCTGCTCCCCCCCCCCCCCCCCCCCCCCCCCCTACCGGGGTCGTCCCCCCCCCCCCCCGGCTGCCGGAACCACGTCCCTCGCCCTGGTGGGGTTCAGACCAGGGACAGCCGCCCCGGCCGGTGTTCCGTTGGTGGAGGGTCGTCCCAACAAAAGGCTGCCGGTGGGTTCCGGGTTGAGGCGCAGGCCCGGCGGGGGGGCTGGATCCCCAGGAAGCGGGTGCAGGGGCAGCTGCTGGAGGTTATGCTCCCGCGTCCATGCGTCTCTTTCTCCCTCTCCCTGTCTCTCTCTCTAAAAATCAATAAAACGTTGCCGAGACCGGTGTGGCTCAGTGGATAGAGCGTCGGCCTGCGGGCTGAAAGGTCCCAGGTTCGATTCCGGTCAAGGGCATGTTCCTTGCTTGCAGGCACATCTCCACTGTGGGGCGTGCAGGAGGCGGCTGATCGATGTCTCTCTCTCATGGATGTTTCTAACTCTCTATCCCTCTCCCTTCCTCTCTGTAAAAAATCAATAAAATATATTTTTAAAAAATAAAAATCAATAAAAAGTTACAAAGTGAACAAACCATTTACTCGCTCACAGCCTGGTGACGGGAGGTCTGAGATCAGTGACGGTGGCCGCCCGCCCTCTGCCCCGGCCACCTTCTCCCTCGGGGTCCTTTCAGCCGCGGTGACAGCAAACCCCAGTGACGGGGACCCACACAGAAGGGCATGGGCGCCTCCCACAGCGAGACGCGCAGGCCGGGCCGGGGCTGGTTACCAGCAGCAGGTGGATTCAGCCTCTAATGCCACCCGCAGCCTCCAGTCACAAAGCTGCTGCGGAGGCTCCGGACATTGCACCCCGTCTCCCCTCGTCCTCAGGGCGGCACCCGTGGGCCCCGTGAGCCGGTCCCACTGTGGGCACTTTCTTGTCTGAGGGTTCCTCTGTGCCCGGAGCCTGTCACCCAGCGGGTGGGGGTGCTAACACCCTCCAGGGGCGGCCCTCACCTGTCACCCAGGGGAGTGGGGGCGTCCATTCTCAGGCTCCCTGGCCCTTGGGGGGCGGAGTTCGCTGTCTCCCTGAGGGCCACCCTGGGCTGGGCTCTGGTCCCCACAGTGGGCACCTGGTCACGTCTCATCAGTTCCCACCCCCCCATTCCTGCCTCCCGTTCCTGCCTCACTCCCCGCTTCCCCTCTGGGGTCTCCTCTCCTGCCCCGCTGCACCCTTCTGCCAGGGCATCGGGGAGCCCAGGCTCAGACCACGAGGTGTAAGGGGGGTGGCCCCCGTGCAGCGGGCGCCGGTGACTGGGTACCAGCCTCCGCCTGGCCCAGGCCTGACGGGAGGTGACCGGATGCCTGGGGCCTGGGCCGGCCTCCCAGCCCGCCCAGCCCGGGCCCAGCGTCCACTCCCTGCAGGGGCTCAGGTGCCCGTCGAGGTGATGTCCCAGGGGCTGGGAGTGCACAGGAAGGGAGGAGACGGGGTGCGGGGGCCAGGGACCAGGCTCGGGCTGTCAGTCCGCCCTCCCTCCTGCCCCTGCCTCTCTTCCTGGGAACGGGGGTGCGGATTGGAGAGGTGGGAGCCAGGACGGACCCGACCCCACGGTCCTGTGAGCCAGCGAACACCCCCAGGCTGCCGGGCCCCCAGTTCTGGGCAAGGACTGAGGCTGCGGGAGAAGCACCTTGTGCCTCAGACCCAGGCGGCACCCCACCCAGAGGGGCAGGCCGGGAGCAGGAGCCGCACACACACCCTGAAGTGGAGGGTGGGGGGTCCCAGAGGTGCTGAGGATGGAGCCAGGGGGTGGAGGGGCCTGAATGTCGGGGCGGCACCAGTGTCTCCTCCTCCCTCCACACAGGCCTCCCGCCGCCCCCTCCTGCCTGACGTTCCACCCTCCGCTCCACCCGGGGCCGGGCTCTGGCTGGGGAGCAGCCAAGACCGCACGGCCCGGTCCTGCTCCATTCCCGGGTTCCCCTGGGACAGGTCCCCCTAACCCCCCAAACCCCCATCCCCCCACTCCGTCTCGGGCCTGTGTCCCTGTCTGTGTCTGAGGGGGAGGACCAGGGAGGGAGGGAAGCCCAAGGCCAATCCTCACCCAGGGCCTCCCTGTTCGGGGCTGCGAGCCGCCCTGTCCCGAGGGGTCAGGGCTCCCACAGGTGCCTCCGTCCCTGCCCGGCCCAGGCCCCTCCCCTCCCTGCCCCAGGGTGGCCAGGCAGCCAGGAGCTTCTGCCGGAATCTGGGCGGGGACGGGCACCTGGCTGCCATCCGCCTCTCCTGGAGGCAGGTGTCCCCGGAGACCGGCCCCCCGGGACCCGAGGCTGCCACCTGCCAGGGCAGAGCCAGCTCCTGCCGCGCCCTGCCAGCTTTTCTTTTCATTAAGAGCGCGTTTAGCCCGGGCGGGCGGCTCCCAGAGGCCCGTGCCTCCCACGGTGCCCACAGGAACGGTGGATGGGCGCCAGCCTGTGCCCGGGCCCCAAGGGCCCCAGTTCTGCAGGCGGGTGGGCAGGGGGGTGCCTGGAGGGGCTGCAGGAGGCAGGAGTCGCCACAGGTTACACAGAACCCCGCCCCCCCAGCACTGGGCCCCCCCTCACTCGCCACCCACTGCCCCAGCTGATCGCCCTACCCCATAGCCGGGGGGGTTCAGTGGTGTCCCCCTAAAAGAACGCCCACCTGGAACCTCAGAGTGTGGCCCTGCTTGGCGATAGGTCTTTGCAGACGTAACTAAGGTGGGGTCTGTAGATGTGACCCCCCCCAGGGTCAAGGTGAGCCCTGAACTCAATATCCTTAAAGATGCACACACACACACACACACACACACACACACACACACACACACATGTGTACTCACCTCTGCACGTACAGACACAGGCACATGCTGAAACCGGTGTGGCTCAGTGGATAGAGCATCGGCCTGTGGACTGAAGGGTCCCAGGTTGGATTCCGGTCAAGGGCAGGTGCCTTGGTGGCGGGCACATCCCCAGTGGGGGGCGTGCAGGAGGCGGCTGATCGATGTCTCTCTCTCAACGATGTTTCTGACTCTCGATCCCTCTCTCTTTCTCTCTGTGAAAAAATCAGTAAAATATATTTTTTAAAAATCAATAAAATATTTTTTTAAAAAAAGACAGAGGCACAGATGGCAGCGACGCGCCCTCAGGCCACGGAAGGCCAGGGTCGCCCGCCGCCAGCGGGAACCTCCCTGGGTGGGAGAGGACCCTTGTAGCCCCACTCAAGGGCGCCCTCTGTGCGGGGAGCAGCGGGGGGACAGGGACGGGTCCCAGCACCGCCGCCCCCACCGAGGCTCCCGGCTCAGCCAGCACCGGGCACGGAGTCTGTTTCCCATAAACACGGAGCTGAACCGCATCTCACGTTTCTCGCCCAAGCAGAGCCTGGCAGCCCCGTCGCAGGGGTGGGGTGGGGAGGGGCCGGGGTGTGCAGTGCGTGCTCCTTTTTTAAAATATATATATTTAATTGATTTTTTACAGAGAGGAAAAGAGAGAGACAGAGAGTCAGAAACATGGATGAGAGAGAGACATCGATCAGCCGCCTCCTGCACACCCCACAGTGGGGATGTGCCCGCCACCAAGGTACATGCCCTGGACCGGGATCGAACCCGGGACCTTTCAGTCTGCAGGCCGACGCTCTATCCACTGAGCCACACTGGCCAGGGCACGACCCCCATTTTAGAGAGGCCACAGTAAACCACGAACACTCCACAACCCCAGACGGAGTGATCAGTGCTGGCGCCAGGCCAGGCCCTCAGATGTGGTCTCAGGACCCCATCCCAGCAAAAGGGGCTTTTTTAAAAAATAATATATTTTATTGATTTTTTTTACAGAGAGGAAGGGAGAGGGACAGAGAGCCAGAAACATCGATGAGAGAGAGACATCAATTAGCATCCTCCTGCACACCCTCCACAGGGGATGTGTCCACCACCAAGGTACATGCCCTTGACCGGGATCGAACCTGGGACTTTTCAGTCCGCAGGCCGAGGCTCTATCCACTGAGCCACACTGGTTTCGGCAAGTGCACTCCTTTTTTTCCCGCCGCTCTGTCCCTCCTGCCGGTCCCCTCGGGAACTGGGACAAAGGGCTCTGAGGCAAGTGGGTCCCTGCCCCTCGGGTGGGGGGGACCTGAATGGGGGGGCAGAGAGGGAAAGCGCCAGGTGCCCTGGGCTTGGAGGTCAGGAGGCAGCGCCCTGAGTCTGGGCCTCCCAGATGCCCCCAAACCGCCCCAGCCCTCACACTGTGCCCGTTCCCAGCCGGCCTGGCTGTGGGGGTCTGCAGGGGCTGCCCCGCCCCGCCCCCAGGTGCCCTGGGGACAAGCCACGGAGCCCAGGTCCCCGGCAGCTGCTCAAACCCGGCCTCGAGGCAGCCTCGCCGTGCCCCTCCGCGTCGGCGAAGGGCCG
This sequence comes from Lasiurus cinereus, assembly GCA_011751065.1. Lineage (NCBI taxonomy): Eukaryota > Metazoa > Chordata > Mammalia > Chiroptera > Vespertilionidae > Lasiurus > Lasiurus cinereus. Next base: position 1,871,148 of record JAAGEH010000090.1, on the reverse strand, counting down.
GCTCAGGGAGGGGCTGCGGGGGCTGTGTGGCACCCGCACCGGGCCTCCCGACCATCCACCCCTGTGCAGCCGCCCCCCCACCCCCCGCCTCCTGCCCCAGCTTTTGCAGCCCCAGCTCCTTCCCCAGCGGTCCACTGGCTCTTCCGCTCATAAGGTGCCCCCCTGCCAGCCCCTCCCTCAGCACTGCCCCCTGAGCCCGCTCAGCCCTGCGTGAGGGCCAAGCCCCCGCCCCCGGGGGCACCCCCTCCTGCCTCCTCGCCTCCACCCTCGGCCAGGTACACGGCCTGCAGCCTGGAGCGGGCGGCCCATAGCCAGGCTGTGGGGTGAATCGTGTCCCCCCAAAAGAGGCGGTGAAAGCTGCCCCAGGGCCGGCGCTGGGACCTGATTGGGAAACAGAGTCTTTGCAGAGGGATCCAGTCCAGACGAGGCCGTTGGGTCCGGTCGGTGGGGTCAGGAGCTGAGCGTCCGTTCCGGCCGCGGCACGTGCCCGGGCTGCAGGATCAGGAGGCAGCCAATCCGTATTTCTCTTGCATTGATGTTCCCCTCTCTCTGTCCCTCTCCCTCCTCTCTCTCTAAATTCCATTAAAAAATTGTGTGTGGCCGAGACCGGTGTGGCTCAGTGAATAGAGCATCGGCCTGCGGACTGAAGGGTCCCAGGTTCGATTCCGGTTGGGGGCATGTACCTTGGTTGCGGGCACATCCCCAGTGGGGGGCATGCAGAAGGCAACTGATCGATGTCTCTCTCTCATCGATGTTCCTAACTCTCTATCCCTCTCCCTTCCTCTCTGTAAAAAATCAATAAAATATTTTTTAAAAATTGTGTGTGTGTGTGTGTTTTGCTGTTAATCCTCACCCGAGGACATATTTCCATTGGTTTTTAGAGAGAGAGAAGGGAGGGGGAGACAGAGAGAGAAACATTGCTGTGAATGAGACACGTGGACGGTTGCCTCCTGCACACGCCCCGACCTCGGCCGGGATGGAGCCTGCAATCTCGGGCACGTGCCCTGGACCAGAATGGAACCGGGACCCTTCAGGCCACTGATGGACATTCTGTCCACTGAGCCACACCGGCTACAGCAATACAAATATTTTTAAAAATGAAGTCATTGGAGTGAACCCCGATCAATATATGACTGTGTCCCCAGGAGAAGAGGGAAAAGGCCTCGTGGCGATTGGTGTGTGGGGCTCGGTGCCAGCAGCCACAGAGGCCCAGACGGCCAGTGGTGGGCTGCATGGGGGAGAGGGGGTTGACAGCAGGGCACACTGACTCCAGGTGGTGCCGAGGCGATGGCACCGGGGCTTACCAAGCTCCCAGCTGAAGGCGGGCGCTCCAGCTTCGCCCCCTTCTGGGCAAAGGGTGGTTAGTTGATGGTGCTCGTCCTGCTTCCTCCCGGGCCTGAGAGCCCAGCCTCCTGGAGCCTCGCCCAAACCCTGCCTCGGGCTCTGCCCTCAGACAACAGACGTTAGCAGTAGAGGTCAGCCGGATGGCTAGGTGTGTGGGAACATGGCTAAGTGGACAGGTGGAATGTGGACGATTGGATGAGTAAATGGTGGGTGGGTGCATGGATCAGTGGACATGTGGAAAGTGGATGAACGGATGGGTGGATAGGTAGATGGATGGGTAGGTGAGTGGGTGGATGGATGGGTAGGTGAGTGGGTAGATGGATGGGCAGGTGAGTGGGTGGATGGATGGGTAGGTGAGTGGGTGGATGGATTGGTGGGTGGATGGGTAATGGGTGGATGAGTGGACGGGTGAATTGGTGATGGATGGGTGGGTAGATGGGATGGATAGGTAGATGGATGGATGCATGGATGGATGGATGGATGGATGGATGGATGGATGGATGGGTGGGTGGATGGGTGGATGGATGGATGGATGGATGGATGGATGGATGGATTGGTAGGTGGATGGATGGGTGGATGGATGGATTGGTGGATGAATGAATGGGTGAATGGATGGATGGATGGGTAGGTTGATGGGTGGGTGGATGGATGGGTGGGTGGATGGATGGGTGAATGGATGGATGGATGGATGGATGGATGGATGGATGGATGGGTGGATGGATGAGTGGATCGGTAGGTGGATGGATGGGTGGAAGGGTGGGTGGATGGATGGGTAGTGGATGGATGGATGAACCAGTCCTTTCTGCCCCTGACCTGACCTGAAAGCATTTCCCCAGTTGGGTGGCGCTGTAGGGCCCCGGGATACCTGGCTCAGAGCCCCCTTCCTGTCAGAGACAGAGGAGCTGCTTCATCTTCTTCTCCTCTCTCAGCTTTGCCGGGGGCGGTGTGTGTGTGGGGGGGTTCCTCCAGGCTGTCGCCCTCCCATGCGGCTGGGAGGCAGATGTCCTCCCCGCTCCAAGCTTCAGCTGGAGATCTGAAATGGGAACCATGGGACAGGAGGCCCCCGGCCAGGCATGCCCAGCCCACCAGGTGCCGGGGCTTGGCGCCCCGCCCCCCAGCCCTTCGTTTGCTTCTGCAGGAAACATGCTGATGGGGGCGGGACTCCGAGAAGGAAAAGCGCAGACTCAGCGTTTCCCACATCACAGCCGCAGCCCGGGGAGGGGGAGAGGAGGCGGGCGTGTGGGAGAGGGCGCCCGTGGATTCGCCTCATCCCTGCTTGGAGGCCCAGCAGCTGCTGCCTCCACCACCGCCTGGAGGCCGGCGTGCCTCAGTTTCCCCATCTACCGGTCACATGGCCCTGTCCCCCATCCATCAGTCACATGGCCCCATCCCCCATCCGTCAGTCACATGGCCCCGTCCCCCATCCATCAGTCACATGGCCCCATCCCCCATCCGTCAGTCACATGGCCCCATCCCCCATCCATCAGTCACATAGCCCCATCCCCCATCCATCAGTCACATGGCCCCATCCCCCATCCATCAGTCACATGGTCCAGCCGAGAAAGATGGGGTCCTGGGGCTCCTGCCACCGCGCCCTGCAGGCACCGCCCAGGCTCGGCGGGCACAGCGGGCTCTTTCTCCCCGGGCCTGGGCGCCCGGCCCTGCCATGGCACTGGGGTCAGAGCCCTGGGTTGAAAGGCAGGCTGGGTGTGCCCTGTGTGTGGCTGTGTGTGGCTGTGTGTGCCCTGTGTGTGGCTGTGTGTGCCCTGCGTGTGGCTGTGTGTGCCCTGTGTGTGGCTGTGTGTGCCCTGTGTGTGGCTGTGTGTGGCTGTGTGTGGCTATGTGTGGCTGTGTGTGGCTGTGTGTGGCTGTGTGTGGCTGTGTGTGGCTGCGTGTGGCTGCGTGCGGCTGTGTGTGCCCTGTGTGTGGCTGCGTGTGGCTGTGTGTGGCTGCGTGTGGCTTGTGTGGCTGCGTGTGGCTGCGTGTGGCTGTGTGTGGCTGTGTGTGGCTGCGTGTGCCCGCATGTGGCTGTGTGTGGCTGCGTGTGGCTGGGCGCCTCATTCCTGGCCAGAGACGCTTCCCGCGATGGGTAAAGGAGGACAGCAGCGCGGGTGCTGGGCCCGCTCCTCCGCACGGTCCCACGGATGGGGAAACTGAGGCCCAGAGAGACGGTGCCTGAGCAGACCCCCAGGGTGGAGCGCGGGTCCCCTCCTGCTGAGGGGAGACACCCACCCGGCCCGCTTTCCAGCTGCGCCCCAGGGCCAGGGCGTGGCAGGCGGGTCCCTGGCTCCCGGCAGAGGCGGCTCTGAGGGCGCCGCTGATCCTGGCAGTGCGGGGGGGGGGGGGTCCCTCCTGGCACAGCGGGAGGGGGTCCCGGAGAGGGATGGGTGTCCCGCACTTACTCACACCTGCTCTCCCCGTTTCTGAAGGCTCTGCTGACACCTGCTGGCCACGCAGCCCATCTCCATGGCAACCCAGCCGGTGAGGGTGGAGGCGTGTGGAGGCACCGCAGTGCCACGCCTCCTCCGGGAGCAGCTGCCAGGGCTCCCACCCCCGCCTCCCTCATCTCCCTCCCAGCCACGCCCCACCTGTCTCCTCTCGCCCCTGTCCCACGCCCGCCTGGCACCCCCATGCGCAGGGGGTCTGCGCCCAGCCCCCAGGCCTCACCGGGAGCCCCAGTTAAATCACCATCTCCTCCCCGGCTTCCCGTCTCAAGCCTGGTGACCCCTCCCACCCATTGGGACCCCCAGAAGGGGGGGGTCCCTCCCCACTCCCCAGCTCCTCTGGGTGCCCCCTCCTCCATTCCTCTGCTTCAGGGACAGGAATAAACAAGAAACCCACCATCCAGTCACATCCATCAGGCACATGGCCCAGCCCAGAAAGATGTGGGGAGATCCTGAGGCTCCTGCCATGGCGCCCTGCCAGGCACCCCCGAGGCTCAGCGGGCTAAGGACGGCCTCAGACTGAGTCCGGAGGGCACCGCTGAGCTGCTGGATCCACCCTGACCTGAAGTCCACCTGCACCCTTTGTCCCTTCCAGTACACCCTCTTCACTGTCAGTCAGGCTGGAGCTAGGTTTTCTGCTGTTTGCTCCCAAACGCATCCTGACACGGGAGTTCCCCTGAGACTCGGGGCAACAAGGAGGTCCCTCGGAAATCAGACACACCCTTTCCGGGGGCAGTGAAGCAAGGCGTCGGGGTGGGGCATGCTGCATTTTATTTTTATTTTTTATTTTATTATTATTATTTTTTAAATATAGTTTATTGATTTTTTACAGAGAGGAAGGGAGAGGGACAGAGAGTTAGACACATCGATGAGAGAGAGACATCGATCAGCTGCCTCCTGCACACCCCCCCACTGGGGATGTGCCTGCAACCAAGATACGTGCCCTTGACCGGAATCGAACCTGGGACCCCGCAGTCTGCAGGCTGACGCCCTATCCGCTGAGCCACACCGGTTTTGGCAGCACAGTGGGGTTTTTTTTTTTAATATATTTTATTGATCTTTTATAGAGAGGAAGGGAGAGGGATAGAGAGCCAGAAACATCGATGAGAGAGAGACATTGATCAGCCGCCTCCTGCACGCCCCCCACTGGGGATGTGCCCACAACCAAGGTCCATGCCCTTAACCGGAATCGAACCCGAGACCTCTCAGTCTGCAGGCCGACGCTCTAGCCGCTGAGCCACACCGGTTTTGGCGGCACAGTGTGTTTTTAAAGCACCAGCAGGCCCGGGGTTTAGCTCCTGGATGGCCGAGGCCTGGAGGGGCTGCGTGGAGGCGGGTCAGCCCCTTGCTCACCGGATCTCGGGGCCCAGTCCTGGCGGCACAGCACCCGCCCGCCGCTGCCCGCTGGCCCGCGCCCACCGCGCCCGCTGCCACCTCTCCGGAGAGGGTGCCGCCAGCCTGCGCCCGCGCCCGTGCCCGCTGGAAAGCGGCCGCCGTTAAGAGAGATTTCCTCCCGCAGACACCTCTCCGCAGGCCCCAGCTTATCTCCGCTTCCACACGGCGCTGCTCACTTCGCTCCCCAAAATAAGCCTCCAACCCGAAACCGCCAACTGAGAAGCAGGTGGGGCTGCGCCCGGATTTGGCGGGAGCTCGGGGAGCTGATAAGGAGCAGCCGGTTGCCGGGAAACGGAGCCAGCCCGGGGAGCGTGCCCGGCGTCGGGGCCTCCCTGCCCGCCGAGGCGACGGCCGGGCACGCTCCCCGGGGTTCCTCCAGGCCCCTCGCCGTCCAGAGCCGCACCGGGGGGCCCGGGAGACGGAGTGGGGGCGGAGGAGCCCCCCATGAGGACACAGCGACGCACCCCGTGGAGCCGAAATGCCCACACTGACGGCTAGCGGGGGGGGGAGAAGGGGGGATGCTGCAGACTGAGCCCGCTGAGTGGCCGGCAGAGGCACGGGAGCTACGTGAGCACTGGCTCAGCGTCCTGTGGGTGCCCCTGCCTGGTCCCCGCCAACAAATATGCTTGTGACGGGCTTGGGGTCTCATCTCCCGGGGGTGCCGGGCCTGGACCACCCACCTGTCTGTCCCCAAACCTGCCTGTCCCTCCGCCTGCCTGGCCCCCAGCCTGTCTGGCCTCCCACCTGCCTGCTCCCCCCGGCGGCCCCCCCCGTCTGCCTGGCCCCCACCCTGCCTCCCCCCCCCCCCGCGCCTGCCTGGCCCCCAGCCTGGCCCTGGCCGTCTCCTCTCTTCCCTGGAAGCAGCGTTCGGAGGCAGCAGCGGTGCTGGGAGACGGGCTGAGTCTGGTTTGTGCAAAGAAAGTATTTTCTTCCCACCAAGGCCGCGCTGCCTGTCCTCCTCCCCGGCTCTGTCCGTTGCTCTGTCCGTTGCTCTGTCCGTTGCTGTGTGTCACATTCAGGAATGTCCTTCCACAGACCCCGTGTCCAGCCCGAGTGACCCGCTGAGCCAGACCGGAGCCAATGTGGACTGAAGTGTCCCTCCCTCCCACTTCGCGTCAACCCAGGTCCCGACGTCCGGCGGCCAGCCCCACCTTCCCGGACACCTGGCCCTCCGGGAGGGGACAGAGGCGAAGCCGTGGGAAGGTGCCCATTCTTTCTGGGGCGAGCACCCCTGCAAGCCCGACACCCCCAGCCTCCCCTGACCCTGCCCCTCCGCTCCCGCCCTGAAGCGAGCATTGTGCACACACGTCACGCTCACAGGGTGCTCGCCCCGGCTGCTGGACACGACCCGCGGGTCCGGTCCTCGGTCAGTGAGAACCCGGGGAATGAGAGCTGTAACCCGGCCAGAAAGGTCGGGGACAGACACCTGCCCAGGCCCACGGGTCGCAGAGGGGCCGGCAGGACGCGGCCGTTGGGCAGAGCACACCCACCCGTGGACGTCAGCCGAGGCGAAAGCCGTCCCTGCAGGCGTGGTCCTGGGTACGCTACCTCCCTCTGTTCACCTGCATGCATCGTGCCTTTCAGACGAGCATCATCTCCCGAGGAAAAGAAGGGATTGGAGGGCCGAAGGAAGCCGAAACCGGTGTGGCTCAGTGGATAGAGCGTCGGCCTGCGGACTGGAAGGTCCCAGGTTCGATTCCGGTCAAGGGCAATGTACCTTGGTGGCGGGCACATCTCCACTGTGGGGCGTGCAGGAGGCAGCTGGTCGATGTCTCTCTCTCATCGATGTTTCTAACTCTCTATCCCTCTCCCTTCCTCTCTGTGAAAAAAATCAATCAAGCCAAGACCAGTGTGGCTCAGTGGATAGAGCATCGGCCTGCGGACTTAAAGGTCCCGGGTTCGATTCTGGTTGGGGGCATGTACCTTGGTTGCGGGCATATCTCCAGTGTGGGGTGTGCAGGAGGCGGCTGATCGATGTTTCTCTCTTATCCATGTTTCTGACTTTCTATCCCTCTCCCTTCCTCTCTGTGAAAAATCAATAAAATATATATTTTTAAAAAATCAATCAATAAAATATATTGTAAAAAAAGAAGGAAAAGCCCAGCGCAGTGGGAGGACGGCAGCAGCGAATGTGCATATGAGGCCGAAGTCGTGCGGACGAGCAGGCCGTTCTGTCTGAAGGGCTGGCCCCGGGGAGCTGGGGAGGCACTCCCCGAAGGCCACCGTCAAAGCCTCTGCACGGTGAGGGCCGTGGCGAAGAGGCTCCCGCAGCTGCCAAAGGAGGACAGCACCGCGAGGGGCATGCGAATCCCACCCGCTGACCTGGCCCCCGTGGCCCCCCGAGCCCGGCATCAGACGGCGAGGCCCCCGCAGGGCCAGGCCCAGCCCTGGACCTCGGGCGGGAGCAGCCTCTCTTCGAGGCCCGGGTCTGTGGGAGCGAGATCGCAGCACGGGGGAAGCCGCAGGGATTTATATAAAAACAAAGCCCTCGCCGCCCTCCCGCGGAGCGTCTGCCCGTCAACGAGAAGAAGATAACAGGAAAGGGGAGATCCCCGCGGCCCTTAAAATACATAAAAACTGCCAAAACCGGTGTGGCTCAGTGGACAGAGCGTCGACCTGCGGACTGAAGGATCCCAGGCTCGATTCCGGTCAAGGGCATGTGCCTTGGTTGCAGGCACATCCCCATTAGGGGGCGTGCAGGAGGCAGCTGATGGATGTCTCTCTCTCATTGATGTTTCTGGCTCTCTATCCCTCTCCCTTCCTCGCTGTAAGAAACAATAAAATATATATAAAAAATAAAATACAGTCAGCTCGCCGAGCTCCAGCCGAAGGAGAAGGGGGGTCCGTAGAGAGGTCTCTGCACCATGGCTCGTACCAAGCAGACTGCCCGCAAGTCGACCGGGGGCAAAGCCCCGAGGAAGCAGCTGGCGACCAAAGCCGCTCGAAAGAGTGCGCCCTCCACTGGAGGGGTGAAGAAACCGCATCGCTACAGGCCCGGTACCGTGGCACTTCGTGAAATTAGACGCTATCAGAAGTCCACTGAACTTCTGATTCGCAAACTTCCCTTCCAGCGTCTGGTGCGAGAAATTGCTCAGGACTTCAAAACAGACCTGCGCTTCCAAAGTGCAGCCATTGGTGCTTTGCAGGAGGCAAGTGAGGCCTATCTGGTTGGCCTTTTTGAAGACACCAACCTGTGTGCTATCCATGCCAAACGTGTAACAATTATGCCAAAAGACATCCAGCTAGCACGCCGCATACGTGGAGAACGTGCTTAAAAATCCACTATGATGGAAAACATTTCATTCTTTTAAAAAAGTTCTCTTCTTCCTGTTATTGGTAGTTCTGAACGTTAGTTTTTTTGTTTTTTTTTTCCATGGGGTCAAAAGGTACCTAAGTATATGATTGCAAGTTGAAAATAGGGGACAGAAATCAGGTATTGGCAGTTTTTCCATTTTCATTTGTGTGTGAATTTTTTTAATATAAATGCGGGGACATAAAGCATTAATGCAAGTCAAATGTTTCAGTGAACAAGTTTCAGCAGTTCAACTTTATAACAATATAAATAAACCTGTTAAATTTTTCTGGACAATGCCAGCATTTGGATTTTTTTAAAACAAGTAAATTTCTTATTGATGGCAAAAAAAAAAAATAAAAAAAAAAAAAAAATAAATAAATAAATAAATAAAATAAAATACATAAAAAGAAGCTCAATTTTAAAAAAAGGAAAAAAATAAAATATAAAATATAAATTATAAAACAAAACACACAAAGAAAGAGACACACACACACACACACACACACACACACACATGCTCGGATGTGTTCCTGGAAGTAACGCCGGGTGAGATTACGATGGAATTCCACTTCTCACCCACGGGCCTGGCAAATCCAGAAGTTACAGAACATCCTCTACTGGCAAGACCGGGAAGCAGCAGCCCCTGCACGTTGTCATGGGGGGTAAATCCCCTCCCCTTCCCCCGCCCCCCGGCCTCCCCTGCCCTCGTCCATGGAAGACAATGTGAGCCTCTGCCCTTGGACCCAGCCGTCCCCTGCGAGGAACTCCTGTCACAGCCACTGCTCCGGATAAAACGAGGCAGGCGACCTATGAATTTGGAATGTCACAATAAAACGTGGACAACGATCTAAGCCTCCACCACGGACAGCGGGTGAAAGAAGCTGTCAGCCACCATCCAGCCGGGCTCACTGGCTGAGCTTCCACCTGGGAACCAGGAGGTCACGGTTCGATTCCCGGTCAGGGCACAGGCCTGGGTTACGGCTCCATCCCCAGTGGGGGGCCTGCAGGAGGCAGCCGATGGATGATTCTCTCTCATCATTGAAGTTGCCATCTCTCTCCCTCTCTCTCTCCCACTCCCTCTCTGAAATCAATACAAATTTAAAAAAAAAAAGTTGCCATCTATCTACCCAGTGGACTATTACACAGCTGGCAACATGGACTGGCCAGGACAAAAACCGTGAGGTACGTTTTAAAACTCACCCTTTAATAAAAGCAACGGCAACAGCAACAAAAACAACTGGAACGAACTTTTTCAGAATTCTGGAAATTAACCAGAGACTTGCAGCAACCTGGGGAGTGTGTATTCAAGAAGGGTCAGCCGAAACCGGTGTGGCTCAGTGGATAGAGCCTCGGCCTGCAGACTCAAAGGGTCCCGGGTTCGATTCTGGTCAAGGGCATGTACCTTGGTTTCGAGCACATCCCCAGTAGGAGGTGTGCAGGAGGCGGCTGATTGATGTCTCTCTCTCATAGATGTTTCTGGCTCTCTATCCCTTTCCCTTCCTCTCTGTGAAAAATCAATAAAATATATTTAAAAATTAGCCCTGATTGGTTTGGCTCAGTGGATAGAGCGTCGGCCTGCAGACTCAAGGGTCCCAGGTTCGATTCTTGTCAAGGGCATGTACCTTGGTTGCAGGCACATCCCCAGTGGGGGGCGTGCAGGAGGCACCTGATCAATGTTTCTCTCTCATCAATGTTTCTAGCTCTCTATCCCTCTCCCTTCCTCTCTGTGAAAAATCAATAAAATATATTTAAAAATTAAAAAAAAACATTTTAAAAAGAGTAATGTTTACAGAGATAAAGGCTGTACCCGGCCATGCGCTCAGGTGGTTAATGTTGTCCCCATACGCCAAGCTGACGGGGGGAAGATGGGAGCTCAGGGCCATTCGTAGCCGATCCATAGGAGCGCCGGCTGGCCGGGTGGCTCAGCGGGAGGAGGAGCCACAACGGCCACAGCTCTGCCCGGGCCTCCCGCAGCCGCCAGCCTGCGAGCACCCACCCTGAGACCCGGGAAACGACTCTAAAAATAGCCGAGCGCTCTGCCAGCCCCGGAGCCCGCTCCTCCGCTCCTGGGAAGGAGGACTAATTAGAGAGGAGCTAATTATCCCACAGCCGGCGGCGGCGGCGGCGGGGGGGGGGGGGGGGGGTGACAGCAGCCACGCCGTTAAATGACGGGCCTGGAGGACCACGGCCAGATGCCTTCTGGGGGTGGGAGGAGAGGGCGGGGAGGGCCCGTCAGCCTGGCAGCCACAGCCTCACAGGCGGGCAGGCGGGCAGGGTCAGCGAGGGCTCCGGCCGCACACCGGCTGCTTGTCTCCCCTCCGAACGGCGCCCATTCCTGGGGTGAACGGAAAGGACAGCCTCGCTGTTGCTGCCCTGGTGCCAGCCGCTGGGTGTGTCGCAGGCTGTGGTGTGCGTGCCCATGTGCGCGGGTTTGGCGTCTGGTCCCCTTCTCCCGCCTCTGGCCAGGCCCCGATCTGCCGAAGCGGGCACCCGCCCCAACGCGTGGCGGCAGTGGGCAGTGGGCCGCCTCGGCCACCCTCCGGACGACAGGGAAGGTCGCAGCGCCCGCCCCCCGAAAGACCACACGGCGGCCGGCTCTAAATCAGGTCCACTTTATTGGGACGTCCACATGCCACATGTACGTGAAATACCAAACGGAGTGAAACACGAACTCGGGGCGGCATCAGCAGCCGGACAGCCTGTCAGCAAGGGCGGTGACAGGCCGCCCGTTAGCACCTGGTCACACACAGCGTGGGACCCGCAGCCCGCCCACCCCGGACTCGCCGGGCTGTCAGTCACTGAGGGCAGCGGTCGGAGGCAGGCTGGTGCCGGGGCGACAGGGCCGAGCCTGCAGGTGTCTCTTGTTGCGTGCGCACCCGCCTGTGTGATGCCCGCCTGCAGGTGAGCACAGCAGGGGCCTCGGCTCCCGCTAAGGACACGGCAGGTGCCGCCTTGCCAGGGTCAGCACAGGGCACCCCCTCCCTCGACCCACCCTGCTGGGCCCTGGCCTCAGCTGTGACCCAGCGTGGGGGTCCACGGGTCCCGGCCCTGTGACAGGTCCCAAGCCCCCACTTGCGAGGTTTAGAACGAGCCTTAGAGCGGCTCGTTTCGATGACGTGGCCTGCGTGAGGCCCTCCGGTGTTTGTGTCTGTGGGTGTTCGTTCATCGCGCTCAGGGGACCTGGACACACTGTTAGAATCCTGCACCCCCAATGCAGATGGGACTGGTGGCCATTGGGGGCCCCAACCCCTCCCCCCCAGCCCCGTCCCTTTCCTGTAGGGCTCAGGCGAGGCCATGAACACTGTGGGTGCCACATCCCCACCTCCAGCCCCGCACCTCAGGCTGGAACCGCTGGATCCCTGCCCACAGCCACGCTCCCTGCCACCAACTTCTTACAAGCACCCGGCGGACCTCCACCCCCCAGGAGCCCGCAAGAGGCCAAGGCAGCGGGCGGCCGCCCCAGCGCCCCGAGGGGCCGTCAGGGCAGGGCCTCGGGGCCTGGACTCCAGGGCGGCCACTCCTCCCACCCAGCCTCCGTGCTGCGCCCCCCGCCAGGGCGCCCACTGACCCTCGGAGCCTGGTGCAGAGCCCAGGGCCTGCCCTCCTGCCCTCGGGAGGGCAGCTGAGGAGGAAGGAACCCCGCTGTATGAAGGGGTGTCCACAGTCGGCCTCCTGGGCTGGAACAGAGACACTGAGGGGGGCCCCTGCGTCCCCCGGAGCGCTGTAGCAGGAGGTGCCGTGGGGAGCGGTCTCCCTTTAACAAAGGGATCAATGTCAGCCCGCCTGCCTCCCTCTCTCCCCCTCAGTGGGCTCTCGCTCACACACATACCGTGCACACGAGTGTGCATACATGCAGACACTTGATCATACAGAGCTGGGGACACGTGCGCGCACACACCATGCACATGGCTGCGGACTGCACATACAGGTGTGTGCACAGACACGCACGCACAGTGCCCGCGCTGGCCGGCAGCATATGGCCCGCTGCCTCACAGCCCGCCTGCCAGCGGGGACGCTAGGCCGCTCCTTTCCCTGGCGACGCGCTGCGGAGCAGAAACCGCAATTAACGCCGGTGCCCGAGCAGCACAGGCTGAGCGCCTGCCTTCGCAGCAGCTGGCGGTCTTGCTCCAAGTAAGAGGATGGGGCAGGGGACACACTCAGGCCACCCGCTCCCCAGGCAGCGCCCCACCCTCCGGGGCCCCTCCCGCCCCTGTGGGCATGAACGAGGCCGCTGGTAAAAAATGCCCGCTCAGGAGCACACACCCCGGCGAGAGCGAGGGGCGGGCAACACCGCAGCTCGGGACCCCGTCCGGCTCTAGATGAAAGGGGGCCTGGCCCTTGGGGTCCCAGAGCCAGGTCGCCTACCTTCCTCCTGGGCTGTGCCCACACTTCCTGGCCATCCTCGCAGCGTGGCCTCTGGGAATCCCAGACATTGGGGAGGGGTGCCCCCCAGACCTCCATCTACTGCAGAGGGTGAGGCAGCCAGGCAGAGAGCGGGCCGGGTGTTGCTCCCGGGCTAGGTCAGAACCCAGAGGTGAGGCTGGCGGCCTGGGTGGGGTGGGGGGAAAGGGGGGACTGCTGAGGGTGGGCAGCGCCACTGGAGCTGCTGGGATGGAGGAAGATGCCCCCGCCCGCAGCCTCCACCACTGCCAGGCCCCTGGGCCCTCGCCTGGGGGTGGGGCTGCCGAGCTGGTTGCCTTTCGCCCCAGGAAAGGGCCCAGGACGATACCAGGGCCCCGTCCCCAGGCCTCCAGCAGCAGGTGAACTGCGGACGCACCACAGGGAAGGGGGTGGCCATCACCATGGAAACTGAGTGGGAAGACGGCTGAGGGAGGGCCAGGGTGGGCAGTGGGTGTGGGCAGGGCCTTGTGCCCCAGCCCAGAGGGAGAGGGAGGGGGCGAGTGAAGCCCAGCTGGGGAGCCCCCCCGCGCAGCGATGCCCATGGAAGGTCCCGAGGAGGAGGAGGCGGAGGGCGGCCGGGCCGCGTGTGGACCAGCTGCGTGGAGCTGCTTCGAGGGCCACGTGAAGGTGGCTGCGGGGGGTTAGGGGGGGCCACGGCGGGGAGTGGGGGGGCTGCGATCCTCCTCGGCCTGAGCATCGTCGTCCCCAGTGAAGCCACGGCCTCCCGTTTCCCCAGAACCACAGGCCCGGGAGCTGCCGTCAGAACGCCGGGCCCGGAGGCCTTCCTCTGGGCCCGCCCGGCACCCTGGCCCGGGGGACCCTGCCCGCCCGGCCTCGCCCGGCCTCGCCCGCCCCGGGGAGATGCCACCCGGCGGAAAGCGCTCTGGACACCGGGGGTGAAACACGTCTCAGCCTGCGGCTGCTCGCTGCCCACTCACAGGACTGAGGGCGGGCTGTGGGTGGCCACGGCCCCCCCTCCACACAGGCAGGTGACAGGACGTGTGAGCGGAGGGGCCCTCGGGGTCGCAGTGAGGGGGCGGCACTGGGACCGGTCGGAGCCCCGGGAAAGCAGGGCACCGCAGTCTCTCAGTGACACCACGGGCCCACGTCACTGGCTGCAGGCTCCCCAGCCTCTGCTCAGTCACAGCGCGTCCCCTGAGCAGGTCCCAGGCCGGGGGCGGGGCGGGGCGGCCTTCCTGTGCCACCCAGGGTCCGGGGCGGCGGACGGGCAGGAGCACCGAGGCCCGGGCAGACGCGGAGGCCACAGCCGCGAGCAGTCCGTCCTCAGCCACGGAGGCCCCGGCGGGAGCCGGCGTCCGTCCGTCACCACCACAGGTTGGGCGGCTCCTCGGCCACGCGGCTCTTGAACAGGGTGATCTCGTCCAGGTGCACCATGGGCACGTCCCGGATGACGTCCGTCAGGCCCTCGTGCAGCAGCGGGAAGATGACCACGTTCAGCGCGGGCCGCTCGGCCTGGAAGCTGAACCAGAGCAGCGTGTGAGGGGGGGTTGAGCGGGGCGTGAGGGGGCGGGGCAGGCAGAGGGAGCCCGGCCTGGGGGCACCCCTGGGTCCGGCAGAGGGAGGGAGGCCCGCTGAGCCAGCGGGGGAGCAGCCCCCGAGGGAGCGGCACGCACGTTGGTGGAGGACCGAGGGCGCACACGCAGGGGCTGCAGAGGGACCAGGGCCGAACCCCCAGCCTGGAGGGAGCAAACTCCCCGGCAGGCGAGGCACCAGCCTGCCAGGAGAGGGAACCAGGACGGCGCTGGGCGGCACAGCCGGGCGGGACCTGGCAGAGCTGCCACAGCATGCCCGCGGGGCACGAAGAGTCCTGTGTCCTGTGTCCGAGGGCCTCGGCCGTCCACAGCAGAGCCTCCCCCCCCCGCCCCGCCCCCATCAGACTGGCACCGGCCACATTTAACTGCCCAGACACAAAACCAAGGGGCACCGGAGCTCAAGGAGAAGGGGCGCCGAGGACCAGGAGCGAGAAGACACCGGAACCGCAGGTCTCAGGCGGCAGAGGCGGGACGCGCCGCACCAAGGGAACCCGGGCATCTGCCCAACGAGAGCAAGGCCCCACTGGCGCCCACTCCCGGGAGGAGCCCCACCCGGCCCCCCGACCCCCCTGGTTAACGACGCAAGTAAAGGAGAGGCCGGAAGCATGGAAAACCTGACGTCCAGCAATAAAGACGCGAGGACGTGCCTCCGGCCCCGCGCACGCTGCTCTGTCTGCTCGAGGCGCTGTGGCCTCGAACCCGCAGCAAGCCTTGCCCGCGCCCCTGGCTGCGCCGAAACGGAACATCCTCAGAGGCGGGACCTGGTGCAAGGGCCCTTCCATGTGGGGGTCCCCCCCCCCCGGGCTGTGAGGAGCTGTCGGTGTGCTGAGGGGATGGCTTTCTCAGCAGAAGCCAGGAAGGCAGCGGCTGCAGCCCCTCCTGCAGCCTGCGGTCTGGGCCACATGCCCAGGCAGCTGGACAGCACTCAGGGACTGCCAGACGGGCACTGGGGGAGTGCCACCCCGGATGAAAGCCACATCCCCGAAGCTTTCCCTTCGGCTGGCACCTGGAGGGCCTGGCCGGACCAGCGAGCACCAGGCTCCTCCTGTGAAGCCTGTCGGGGTGCTCTGGGAGCCGCCCCTACACAGCAGACCCTCCTGTTCCCCCCCCCCCCAGAGGCGGCTTTGCAGAGTGAGGTCTGGTCAGTGACAAGACAGCAGGTGGGGCGCCCGGAGGCAGGGCGGCTCGGGCCGGGCCCTGTGCTCCACGGACGGCTGTGTACCTCCTGTGTGTGTCCCATCGTGCTTTTTGTGACTCCGGTGTGGTCTGAGGGTCGGCAAACAGATTCCTGAGATAAAACCAATCGTCTGAAGCTGGGCTGTTCTGCTGGGGACTCAGGACCTGACCCCCGAAGGCGCTAATCGCATCTCTAATGCCTCTGGCCTGGAGTCACCTGCAAGCTGAAAGTGTTCATCCCCCGACACGCAGGCCTCCTGGCGCACCCCCAGGCCCAGCCTGTCTTCAGCCACTGGGCGGAGCCCCGGGCTGTGCCCCGGGCTGTCCCTGAGGGACCAGAGGCAGAGCCTGCCGACCCCGCAAACTGAGGAGCTGATTCGGAAGCAGCACCCGCAGCTCCCACACGAGGCGAGGCAAGAGGGGACCAGGGGAGGTCGCCCAGGGGTCAGGGTGGATCCGGCGGAAAGGCCGCCCCTCAGGGGAGTCTGAGAGGAGTGGGAGGACTCTGCGGGGGCTGCTGGCAGGGTCCCTGCCGCAGGCGGCTCCGGGAGGCCCGTCAGCACCCAGCGTTAACGCTGCCCAGCGCCAGCGAGCAGACAGGCTGCGCCGGGAACGCGTGCAGACAGGCTGCGCCAGGGAGCAGACAGGCTGCGCCGGGAACGCGTGCTGGGTTTGTCCCTCCTGAGCGACTGGACGCAAGGCCAAGCCGCCGCCTCCCCCGGTGCAGGTCAGAGGAGCGGAGGCCCAGGGGTGCGCAGCCATTCCGCTGGGTCTGTGACGCTCCAGAGCTCCGAGGCGGATGGGGGCCAGGCACCCGCGCTGCCTGGCCTGTGGCTCCGCGACCCGGACGTCAGCCCACAGACCGAAGGGTCCCCGGTGTGCGTGCCGGTCAAGGGCGTGGGGCGTGTGCCGCAGTCGCAGGCTCGATGCCCAGCCCAGGTCAGGGTGTGGGCGGCAGCCAACCGATGCATCTCTCTCACATCCATGTTTCTCTCCCTCCCCCTCTCTCTCCTTTCCTCCTTCTCATTTCCTCCCCCCCGTCTGCTCGCTCTAAAAATCAATGGAAAAATATCCTCAGGCCGGTTTGGCTCAGTGGACAGAGCATCGGCCTGCGGACTGAAATGTCTCGGGTTCGATTCTGGTCAAGGACATGTACCTTGGTTGCGGGCACATCCCCAGTAGGAGGTGTGCAGGAGGCAGCTGATCGCTGTTTCTCTCATTGATGTTTATAACTCTCTATCCCTCTCGCTTCCTTTCTGTAAAAAAATCAATAAAATATATTTTAAAAAAGAAAAGCAAAATATCCTCAGGTGAGGATTTTAGAAAAAGAATCCCACAGCCAGCCTGGAACTCCCAGAATGCCAGGCGCTGCTGCCGGGGAGGCGGCACCCTCAGTGCTGGGGGCAGGGAGGGGGAGAAAAAGGAAGGCGGCAGAGGTGACAGCCTCCAGCTGTTCCTGCTCTCGCTCCACTTGGTGGCCCAGGCGGGAGCGGACCAGCCTGAAGCTCTGGTCCCGTGAGCCAGGGCGCCACCTGCTGGCACTCCAGGACAGCAGCGGCCCCTCCCTGCGCGGCCGCCGGGCCTCGGGCAGGCGGCGGGGCCAGGCCTGCAGGTCCCCGAACGATGGATGCCAAACGGCTCCGAGGAAGGTCATCTGGATTTTATTTATTGACACCGAAGCCCACGATGGAGCGTTCAACCAAGAAAGAAACCAGTGAGAGCCCCATCGCGGCCCTGGCCCCGGTGACTTCCACTGGGCACGGCGGGGCCTCCACTTAGAACCAGCCTGAGGCAGTCTGCACTCTCAGAAACATGGCCACACGTGCGGTTTCACCGCCAGCGAGGGGCCTTCGCCCGGCTTTCTCCTGGGAAATGCAGCAGCCACCCCTGGCCGAGGCTCCGTGGGGTTCTGAGTGCAGCTGGGGCTCCCCCCGCCCTCCCCTGGCCAGGTCCTCCCACCAGTGGAGAGCTGGTGGACGTGGCCACTCACTCCACAGCTACACTGAAATGAGGTGCCCGCCTTCAGCCCTCTTTCGGGGCCCGGGGCCAGGCCTCAGGAGCGCTCTAACGCTTCGCTGCTAGGCCAGCTCCTCCCGGAAGCGCTGGGTGCTCACTGAGCCGGCGCGGGTCCGGGGAGGCCGCTCGCCAGGGAACAGGCCCGGCTGCAGGCGCAGCAGGTAAGAGGGCCCCCAGAGCCTGGGGGAGGCAGCTGTGCTGTTGCTGCTTAAATGTATTTTCCTGGCCCTGACCAGGTGGCTCAGTGGATAGAGTACCAGCCTGCAGACTGAAGGGTCCCAGGTTCCATTCCGGTCAAGGGCACGTACCTTGGTTATGGGCACATACCCAATGGGGAGTGTGCAGCTGACCGATGTTTCTCTCTCATCGATGTTTCTCACTCTCTATCCCTCTCCCTTCCTCTCTGTAAAAAAAAAGAAAATCAATAAAATATATCTTAAACATATTTTCCCAAAGGCCTGATGCACGGAATCCGTGGAAGAGTGGGCCTTCCAGCCCCGCTGCCTCAGCCCTCGCAGTCCCAGCTTCATCCAGTCTTTCCGCTGTTTGGCTGTTCGATTTGCATCTTACGCTTTTATTATTATAGATTTATTTCAGAGAGGGAGGGAGAGAGGTGAAACATCAATGATGAGAGAGAATCCCTGGTCGGCTGCCTCCTCAATGCCCCCTACTGGGATCGAGCCGACAACCCGGGCATGTGTCCTTGACCGGAATCGAACCCAGGACCCTTCAGCCCCCAGGCCGACACTCTATCCCCTGAGCCACACCGGCCAGAGCAGGACCGTTGTTTTTAAATCTCAGCCTTTGCCCACCACCATCCCAGTAACCACGGCTACTACATCTAAACGAAGGCCAGGACGTGAGAAGTTCGCCAACTCACAGAAGCAGGAGGGACAGAGGCTCAACGGCGTCGCCCGCCCGTGTGGTGGCACCACGGGGACACTGGGCAGCTGGGGGCTGACAGCGCGGTTTCGGGGGCTGAGGGAGGCCACCGGGGAGAGGCGGCCCTGCGGTGGATGGGAACCAGCCGTGCCCGCCATCGCTGCCCGGGTGCTACCGCCAGGAAGTGACTGGGGCGCTCGCCCAGCGAAGCCTGAGGAGCAACAGCAACAGGACTCCGGGGACTCGCCGCCGCCCGCGCCCACTCACCTGCGGAGGAGCGTCTGCTGCAGGCTCTTGCAGGCGGCCAGGGACTCCCCGGTGAACATGTGGCACACGACGACGTGCAGGCAGCGCGCCATGAAGGCCAGCACGGCCTCGGGCTGCAGGGTGCCGCTGCGGGACACGAGGCACAGGCGCTGCAGCGCGGAGCACTGGCTCAGCGCCTGGAAGAACTGCGCGTTGGCGCTGAAGTAGGGCTGCTCCAGCCTGGGGGGGGGGGGAGAGGCGGGTGAGGGTGCGGGAGGCCCCCAGTCTAGGCCCCCAGCCAGCACGCAGACCCTGACAAGGCCCAGGCCACGGGGACGCTTCTCGTCCCTCGATGTTCTGAGTGCACCCCCCCCAGGCCAGCCCAGCAAGTCCAGCCGGCCACCCCGCCACGGCAGGCACCAGCTGATCGCCGCTGTGGACACAGCCAGACCTGGGACCAGGACCCTCTGGGCCACGGAGCAGACCCTCCGGGTGCCCAAGCGAGACCGCCATCTGCACGCCACACCGAGGCCTGCTGCTCGGCCCGCTGAGGCCAGGCTGGTGCCGTCCTGGACACGCAGACGGCGGGCTGCAGGGGGGCGCTCATCCTAACAGAAGAGGAGCTTCGGGGTGACCCCGTCCAGGCCCCCAAGTCCCCAGGTGGATGCGCAGAGCGACACAGGGAGACTGACCCGACCAGGACGCAGGCCCCGCCCTCAGCCCCCCTCGCCCCGTCACCGGGACACGGTCACAGGGCGGGGAAGGACGAGGTCGGGTCTGGGAGAACCAGGGCCTCCCCAGCAGCTCCTGCAGCGAGGACGGTCGGTCCGAGCCGCCTGTCCGGGAGCCCCGGGCACCAGAGCGCCAAGTGACTGGCCTGCGCTGTCGCTAATGCAGAACCCGACATGGCTGCGGGGGAGGGGGGGGCGCCAGTCCTCGGAGGGAGGGGCGGGGACTCCAGAAGGAAGCCCCAGGCCGCGGGCACGGACGGCAGGAGAGCAGGAGCCTGGCCCCGGACTCCAGGGATGTTTCGTCCCGGAAAAACGGGCATTCGGAGCCGGGAGGGCAGACAGCGCCGCTGAGATGCAAACTACCAGCAGAGGCTAAGGCGGGGCCGGGCCTGCGAATTTCCTCAGGAAAATGCCGGCACCCTATCTGATTCTCCTAACACACTCTGCAAACCCCAAGGTGCATCTCTGCAGAACTGAGGTGGGACATGTGAAAGGAAATGGACTCCCCTCCATTTTGTCCTCTAGGGCTGGGCCCCCTGCCTAAACCCCCTCCCTTTTCTGGGAGGGGCCACAGGTGTGCCAGCCATGTCCTAGCTTCCCCGACCCCCATCCGAATGGACCAATGAAGCTCCAGGAACACAGCGAGGGTCCTAATGATGCTGAACCACAGAAAACCCCAATTCAAGTGACCAGTCTCTGTCACCCTCATCACTTTCCCAAGCCCCCTAATTATCCTGCCCCATAGAACTCACTGTTCCCGCCCGGCTCGCTCTCTCGCCTCACTGCTGCGCCAGAAAGAGGCTGGAAGCCGAACCCGGGTTGGAATAAAGACTCTTTGCTTCTGCATCGGAAAAGGCTCCTTAGTGGTTGGTTATTGGGGACCCCAAACTCTGGGCATAACACATGAAGGGCCACCTGCCAGGCTGGGCCTGCCCGGCCACAGGGCCCCGGGCTGGACGCAGCCTGCGCCTCGGGCACTAGGTGGCGATGCAGGTCCGCTCCCCGCCAAGCCTGGTTCCAAGCACCTGGCTGCACCGCCAGCCGGGGGCGAGGGGCGGGACACACACACTGAGCTGTGTCCCTGGCAGCCAGCCCCGCCCACTGTGCGCCTGAAGGAAGGAAGCACTGGCACCAGCGGTCAGGGGGGGGGCTGGAGGGAGGGTCCTGCCCCTGCAGCTGTCCTGCAGCTGTCCGGGCGGGGGGCTGTCCGGGCCAGACCCTCCCCGCCTCCCGGGTGTGCTGCCAGAGGCGGTGCTGGGGCAGAGCATGAGGACGAGGTAGCCCCGTGATTGGCCTGGCCTTTGGGGGCTGTGGCCCTTCTCCCTCCCAGCCATGCTCAACCTCCCAACCAGTAAGGCTCTGGCCTCCAACCCCCCTTAGCGATGGTGAGGTCTCCAGGAGGCTCTGTGGCAGACAGGGCGTGGGCCCAGAGCATCAGTCTGGGGACTGGAAGGTCCCAGGTTCAATTCCAGTCAAGGCACAGCCTGGGCTGTGGGCTCCATCCTCAGTCCGAGGGTGTACGAGAGACAGCCGATCAATGATTCTCTCTCATCCCTCTCTCTCCCTCCCTCTCTGACATCCATAAAAACATTAAAAAAAAAAAAAGAGAGAGATAGGGCCGGGGTCTCCGCCTCATCCGCCCAGCCCGCTCTCAGGCCCCGCAGCCCCAGGCCTGGCTCCAAAGGCTCTCCCGTTCCAACAGACGCTGCCGGATTCCAGGTCACGGGCCGCTGCACAGGGTGACTCAGGGTGACGCTCCCCACAAAGGCAGGGCTGCATCGGCTCCAGGAAAACGGTGCCTTCTCTGTCCCACTCGTAAGGCTCGCTGCCAAGGTCGCCACAGCCAGAGCCGGCCGGGCCCCGCAGCAGGACGGCCCCACGGCCTCCCCACAGGAGCGGCTACGCACGGAGGCAGCTCCCGGCCGGCCCGGCTGGCACAGCTCCAACGCCTGGACCTCCCGGGGGCAGCGTGGCGGCGGCCGGGGACCCGGGGACTGCCACACGGACCCCCGCTGGGGGCCCAGGGGCTGCCACACGGACGCCCGCTGGGGGCACAGGAGCTGCCACAGACCAGACTGCCGAGCCGGACCCCACCTCCTTCCTGCGCCCTGCGCCCTGCCCGCAGAGGCCCCACCTGCTCCTCACCGAGCCTCGCAGGCCGGGAGCCAGGGGAACGGGGCCACTTGGCGCGGCGAGGAGGAACCGGGTCTGATCTGGACAAGCAGTGCCGCGACAGACGCGGTGCTCAGCGGCCGCGCGCACAGAGGGGCCATTATGAGCCGTGGCCAGTGCTCGGCCTACAAAGCCTCCCAGCCACGTCACTCAGGCCGCGTGCACGCCATGCTCCGGGGAAGACCTCAGCCACCAGGACCAAATCCCCGGCCCGAAGCCACGCCGTGACCACAGGTGCTGGTCACCCCGCTCCCTGCCCAACGGTCCATGCGGCAGAAGACGCTCCCAACTGCCCACAGAGCAGCTGTGCCACCCGGACAAGTTCATCGCCTCCTTGGCCTCACTTTCCTCATCTGCAAAATGGGTCAACAGCCCTTGCCGAGTGGCTCTGTTGAAGCATCGTCCTGACACCAAAAGGTTGTGGGTTCGATCTCAAGCCAGGCACACACCTAGGCTCAGGTTCGATCCCCAGTTGGGGTGTGTATGGGAGGCAACCAATCGACGTTTCTTTCATGTCAATGTTTCTCTCTAAAAATCGAAGAAAAATACATCTTTGGGTGAAAATTAACAAAAAACATCTTTTTTAAAGGATCAAGAACATCTACCCCCATGGGGCTGTGAGGCGGGGTCCTTGCCGGTAGGCACAGGAGCACCAATGCACCCCACCAGCAGCTGTGGCCCCTCTCCTGTCAGCCTCCTGAGCACCTGCCTCTCACCTGCCCTCCCTCCACAGCCCTGCATGGTCGCCTGAGTGGATTCTCCTCCTCCTCTTCCTCCTGACAATTTTCTCCCCTTCAAGTCCTCAGACTTTTTACACTATGAGAACGTGCCCTGGCTGGTGTCGCTCAGTGGATAGAGCGTCTGCATGTGGACTGAAGAATCCCGGGTTTGATTCTGGTCAGGGCACATGCCCAGGTTATGGGCTCGATCCCCAGTAGAGGGCATGCAGAAAGCAGCCGATCAGCTCCACCTGCCGCTGTTCTCAACGTCTCGTCTTCCGTCTCCCGCAGCAAGCCCCTCAGCAGGCCCAGCACCAGCGCCAGCTCAGGGCTGCAGGGCACATGGCCGCTGCTAACTCACCGCCTCACCGTGCGCACTAAGGCAACCTGGACGCAGCTTGCTGAGCCGGGGCTCTGAGGACGCGTCAGGCTCTGAGCAAGCGCAGCGGCTGCGAGACCGCCTAAGTGGCCGCCCCTCGCAGCACGGGCTCAAAGATGCTCAGGCTGAGCGCGAAGCTGCACCTCCGGGGCCTGCTGACCCAACACGGCAGGAAACGCCAGGCCACGGCCCTGCTCTGGCTCTGGAAGGCCGGTCCGCCTGCTGGCTCGGAGGGAGCGGCGGGATGGGGGCGCACAGACTGCCGAGCTCAGAGCTCCGCTCAGGCCTGGCTCCTTCCTCTGGGGGACCTCCTGCAGGGCGAGGTCTGCAAAGGACACGCTGTCTCCACTGTCTATAACTCCAGGGCCAAGGGCAAGCTCTGGCACTAGACTGGCCCAGGTACCCTGTGCCCCTCAGCTCCTCCCTGAGCCGCCCTGCCTCGTTGTGACATGGGAGGAAGTCAGCCAGTGCCTGCGAGCCCTCAGCGCTGGCCCTCAGCAAAGTGACACTGTCTCCTGGGGACAATGACACCTGTGTCAGCACCACTGCTATAGCCTCTGAGAGAACACCTGGCTGACCTGAGACACCCCCACCCCGCCCTGCCACTTCCTCCCAACCACAGCCCTTGGCCGCAGAGCCAGAGTGGGGGCGCCGCAGAGGCGGGTCTGCTGGCCCACATTCTGGGCAGTTTCTGGGAAAGGACACCATTTTTCAAGATCAGGGCAGTCCAGGAGGGACGCAGTGGATCACACCCCTCCTGTGCTGGCCGAAGAGCAGCACACAGCAGTACACACTCACACACACACACACACACACACACACACACACAGCCGGGCACTCAGACAGCCGCCAGCACGAGGACCAGGACGAGGCGAGGACAAAGCGGGAGCTCGGGCACCACCGCCTCCTCACACCTGCCCCACCCCACACACACAGCTCCCATCCCTGCACGCAGGACTTGCCCAGCCCCCACCCCGCCTCAGCGCCCGGGCGGCAGGCATGCAGCTGGTTCACCTGGGCAGGCACACAGTAGGCCCTCAATTGCTTGCCAATCCAGGCCCTCTGCCCCCCCCCGCCCCGCCTCCAGAGGGCAGCCGCGGGCCGGAGGCTGCGCCCCTCACCTGAGGTCCTTGAGCCGCTTGCAGTGCTTCAGCATGTCGGACAGGGCGGACATGTACACCACCTTGCCCATCATGCCCAGGTTGGCCAGCGAGAGGGACTGGAGCTGCTGGCACTGCAGGCCGATGCTCACCAGCCCGGAGCCCGTGAGGATGCTGGGCAGCTGGGCCAGCGTCAGGTGCCGCAGGAAGGCCAGCTGGCCGATGGCGGCCACCTCCGCGTCCCCCACACTCTGCGCCCGGCTGCAGGGCGGGAGGGAGTTGCGGATGGCGGGCTCGTTGCGGGGCATGGCGGAGGAGAAGTTGGACCCGATCAGCTCGAGGCGCTCCAGGAAGGGCAGGCTCCTCAGCAGAGACCAGAACACGGAGGAGGGCTGGGGGCCCGCCTGGCCCGGGAACGGGCTGGGACACGCCTGCACGCCGATGCGCACCTTCTTGCCGAAGCCGCAGGGCACGGCGTGCATGGCGGGCGGGGCGGGCTTGCGGTCGGCCCGGGGCGCCGAGTCGGCCACGGAGCAGACGGGCAGGGACAGGGAGCGCAGGTGGCTCAGCCGGGCCAGCAGCTGGCACAGGTGCCGGCCGGGGCCCTCGGCGCTGTGGTGGTGGGCGGCCGACAGGTTGAGGTGCCGCAGGTTGCAGCAGGCGGCCACCAGCGTCTCCAGGATGCCGCTGTCGATGTCGTCCTCCGCCCTGCGCAGCAGGGAGTCGGGGGACAGGCAGTGGGCGCAGCCGCTGAGGTTCAGGCTGGCCAGGCTGCGCAGGTCCTTGCCGCCGTTGAGGATGTGCTGGATGAGGTGGCTGCCGGACAGCGTGCAGCGGCTGAAGCTGAAGTAGAAGGGGTTGCGGAACTTGAGGTGCTGCAGCAGCGCCGAGCCGTTGAGCCAGGACTTGGGCAGCTGCAGGGCGTCCAGCACGACGTTGCGGGCCATGGAGTCCAGGAGGTTCTTGGTGGCGCCGCTCTCGGCGAAGCTGCCGGGCCCGGAGATGAGGAAGGCGTGCAGGTTCTCGGGCGTGCGGTCGCTGAGCACGGCCAGGTAGAGCCGCACCACCTCCTGGTTGATGTAGCCGGGCGCCAGGCGCGCGTAGAAGACGCGCAGGTTCTGGTAGTGCGGCACGTTGCTCTGGCCCACCATGAGCTGGCCCGACAGGATGGCGCCCTCGCGCGTGCGGTCCAGGATCTCGAAGTAGAGCAGCAGCTTCTCGAGGCTGGTGCAGCAGGGCACCACGCCGTACGAGGGCGTGAACAGCGTCTGCTTGAGCTCCTGCACGCGGCTCAGCGTGGCCTTGCACTCGCCGCTCAGCTGGCCGGCGTCGAAGCCGGGGCTCACGTCGATGGCCAGCGAGCGCAGGTGCTGCAGGGCCGACAGCACCTTGGAGAGGCGCAGGGAGGTGAGGTGGCAGCCCGACAGGTTCACCTTCACCAGGCTGCGGCAGCGCGCCACGTGCTCGATGGTGGCGCCCGACAGCCAGTAGCAGCCGGCCATGTTGAGCTGCTGGATCTCCTGGCCGATCTCCTTCACCAGCTGCTTCACCTGGTCCTCGCTGGCCTGCGGGACAGGGCGGGGGGACGGGGAGGGGGTGGTGAAGGCACCAGGAGTCTCCCTCACTTCCCTGATCAGGGCAGCCTCGCCCCTGGAACCTCAGGCCAGGGAGCACCCGCAGAGGCCCTGGCCCGGCTGAGCAGGGACACTCCGGGGAGCACTGGTGTCCCTCCCCCCACCCGCTTACCGTCAGCTAAGTCAAGACCCGGCTGGTGGGCATGTATATGTTGCAGCCCTTACCACTGTGGAAACTGGGTGGTTCCCCCAAAAGCTTAACAGTCCCCTGGGCACCCCAAGTCCCATTCAGCCCGCTCCTGGGTGCACCTCCACAGGACTAGACACTGGGACTCGGCAGAAACTTCCACACCCACACTCGCAGCAGCGTGGCCCAGGATGGCCAAGATGAACTTGGGGACGGTGTGCTCAGTGCAAGAAGCCAGTCATAAAGGACCCCGTATTTGGGGTTCTCCCTACATGAAACAGCTGAAGAGCCAAAGGACAAACAGAAGGCAGAACAGGGTCCCCGGAGGCTGGGGAAGGGAGCGTTATTGCCGAACGGCTCCCGAGGCCCCGCTTGGGGCGACGAGCGGCTGGGAAAGGCGGCACGTGCGTGTCTGACCCCGCTGGGCGCTGGTGCGGGAGGCAGTCACCTTTGTCCCGTGGCGCTTTCCCTCGCACCGCGGACCCGGCCTGAAGCTGGCCCTGGCGGCTGCTTTCCCTCCAGCACATGCTTCTTCACGCCACTCACTGCCCCAGGAGCCGGGCCCACCTGCTCAGCGGGCCACATGTCCAGACGGGCCGGCGGCCAGCCAGCGACAGAGGGACACAGGGTCTGCTGCAAGCCAGGCCTGGGGACAGCACTGCATGGGGCACCCGTGTACATAACCCTCAGGCCTCTGGCCACTCTCTGAGGTCAACATCCACAGTGGAACCTGACAGGGGGAGGACGTGCCCATGTTAACCTGGCAGACACTCTGAGGGGCACCGGCCCTCCTCTGCGGGAAGCCGGACCGGAGTCAGCGCAGCCCCCTGCCCCACAGCGAGGAGCCCCAACTGCCGTGCAGACAGAGCCACGGCTCTGGAGCGGCTCCTCCCAGCTGCCAGCGCCGCTTCCTCCCAGGAACAGCAGCCAGGACCCTCCCGGCTCCTGCGATTTGACGTAAGGTCAAGGCCTGTTTCTGTTATCTTTAAGATCGGTTATCAACTGATTTGCAACAAATGCGTGAGAATAGGCTAATCACCTGCCAAAAAGTGCGCTCAACCCTTACCTCCTCCGCAGAGGAAGGTGAACCCCACGTGGATCACACACTTTCCGTCAGAGCGGAAACGACCCAAGACTGCCCTCGGCAAACCGGAGAGAGTGGGAAGCGGGGCGCCACATGCAGGAGAAGGAGCTGGGCAGCTTACTCCCAACACAAAACTAACTCAGACGGGCTCGGACCTGAAGGCAAAACCTGAACCATGACCGTCCAGGGGAGAACAGAGGCAGTGTGGGCCTTGGTGATGATTTTTTGAATCCGACACCAAAAGCAACAACAGCAAAAACCAACAAGTGGGACTACATCCGTCCAAAGAGCCTCGGCACAGCAAAGGGGACCAGAGAGAGAAAGTATGTGCAAATCACATCTACAAGGGACTGTATCTAAAACATGAGGAACTCAGACAACTCACAGTAAATAAAACGAGCAAGCCAACTAAAAATGGACAGAGGATCTGAATAGACATTTCCCCAAGAAGATATACAATGGCCGGCTGGCGTGGCTCAGGGGTTGAGCGTCGACCTATGAACCAGGGGGTCATGGTTTGATTCCCGGTCAGGGCACAGGCCTGGGTTGGGGGCTGGATCCACACTGTGGGGTGTGCAGGAGGCAATGGACCAATGACTCTCTTCTCATCGTTGATGTTTCTATCTCTCTCAATAAAAATATATATTTTTAAGAAGATGATGACAAGGAGGAAATCTCATGACCTCAGGTTTCACAAAGATTTCTTCAAAATACAATAAGCATGAATTCAAAATTAAATTGGATTGCACCAAAATTAAAAACGACCCTCTCCAAATGTCACTGTTAAGAAAATGAAATGGAAGCCACTAACTATGAGAGAAAGTACTCGGAATGTGTATCGCACCAAGGATTTGGACCCAGAATATACACAGACTCCGGTACCCCACCGAGAGAGAGGCCGGGGCAAACGGGCAAAGCCTCGCAGTCATTCCGGAAAGACACGAAGGGCCTCACCGCTGATGGAACCAAACCACCAGAGCCCCCGTCAGGGAAGGCAGTGGACCACAGACCCCGCCCGCCCTGGGACGGCTGAACGGAAAGCACAGATGGCACCAGGTGCTGGCGAGCACGAGGCGCAGCCAGACCGCGGGCCCCGCCGGGGGTGTCCATGGTGCCCCGCGCCACTCACAGCCCATGTGTGACGTCACAGGGAAGCGCCCACCGAGCCTGGGGCCGTCAAGGCCCTTCCAGGGAGTCACCGGCCAAGGGAGGCCTCCCACAGCAACGTCCCGCACCCTCGCCCTCTCCGGGCACATGCCCCCGCTCCCGCTCCCTCTCCCGCTCCCGCTGGCCCCTGGCTTTGGTCCCATTAGCATCCTGGAAGCTGTCCCCTGAGAACGCCGACGCCTGCCTCCTGTCAGGAGCCGCATGTGCCCTCCTGGCAGAGGGGCGTGGGTGGCTCCCAGCTCCGGCCCCCCTCACCTCGTAGTCCTTCTGCAGCAGCACCGTGTGGGTGAGGCTCTTGTCCAGGCACAGCTCGGCCAGCTTCCGGCACGTGTGCCGCACGTTCACCACCAGGTCCGTGCTGGGGATGTGGCTCAGGATGTGCAGCAGGATCTCATCGGAGAAGCCCAGCAGGTGGGCACTGCCCGCCATCGCGGTCGCCGCAGGGGGCGGGTCGCCATCACTGGAGAGGTCCTGCAGGTAAAAGAATTCCCGTGGCACCCTGGGACCACCCTCAGCCCAGCCTCCTCGGCCAGGGACAGAGCCCAGAGAAGCCTCACCCCGTCCGTGGGGAAGAAGGTGCCTTTACCCGAAACCTTCACTGCAGAGCAAGAAGCCACGACACCTGGCTGGGGTCGCTCAGTGGTTGAGCACCAACCTGTGAACCAGGACAGTGGTCGGCAAACTCAGTCAACAGTGCGGCAAACCGGCTCACGAGCCGAATGTGACTTGTGAGCTGCAGTTTGCTGACCACTGAACCAGGAGGTCACGGTTCAATTCCTGGTCAGGGCATGTGCCTGGGCTGCGGGCTTGATCCCCAGTAGGGGGTGGGCAGGAGGCAATGAGTCTCTTTCATCCTTGATGCTCCTCTCTCTCTCTCCCTCCCTTCCTCTCTGAAATCAATAAAAATATGTTTAAGAAGAAAGGAAGGAAGGAAAGAAGGAAGGAAGGGAGGGAGGGAAGGAGGGAGGGAGGGAGGACAGACAACCAGGGAAGGAGTGGGGTCTGCACCTCACAGGGCTGCCGTGAGGGTAAACGAGTCAACCACACCATCCGAGCACCGTGGGGATGAGAACTCTGCAGCTCGGTCATTGAGGCCAATAACACGGAGGGACCGCCATGGAGGCGGCGGCTGTGAGTCCTCACAAACCAGGCCGGCGTGACCGGGCTGGCAATGCGGCTGGCTGTTACGGTGGCGACGAGTCACGGGCTGCGTTTCTCGCATCGCCTGCGTCTGGCTAGGACGCGTGGCGGTGTGTCCCACCAGCTGCCCACATGCGTCCTGGCACG
Organism: Lasiurus cinereus; assembly: GCA_011751065.1. Lineage (NCBI taxonomy): Eukaryota > Metazoa > Chordata > Mammalia > Chiroptera > Vespertilionidae > Lasiurus > Lasiurus cinereus. Next base: position 1,841,996 of record JAAGEH010000090.1, on the reverse strand, counting down.
TCTGTGGTGTGCCAGCTCTCCTCCCGAAGGGGCCTCCCTCCCACCCCGCTGCCAATGCCTCCGCTGTGCACACCCCAGAGCACGGGGCTGGACCCAGGTCCCTCCTCGCGGAACCCCCAAATCAAGGCCACAGGAAGTCAGATGCTCTGACAGGAGCTTACGGGGAGGGGGGGGCGGGGAGTAGGAATCTGTGTCTCCCCAACACCTCCCCAAACAGACCCTCCTGCTCCAAACCCTCTGAGGGGGCGCCTCTCGGCCCACTCCCAGGAGAGTCCCCGAATTCTCTCCGCTGCCTTTTCCAACCATTCTCCCACCAGCCCCGCCTCCGGCCCGCCTTTCTGCACAGGCCTCCGTGGACGGAAGCTGAGGCTTGGACAGCCCTGCTGCTGCCATGGCAACGGTGAAGTCTGCGGGGAAGAACCTGGCGGCAGCCGCGGCAGGCTCTGTGGGGTCCCGCCTGTCCTCGGGCGGGAAGGGGCTCAAGGAACGCAACCCCCCTGCTCAACAGCCCGGCCTCCTCCCCACCCCCCGCTTTTTTTCCTAAGAGGCGGCAGTCGGCAGTCGGGGTGACTGCTCTGTCCACCTGACCGCCTCACCCCAAGCTTCCCTCTCCCACGGCCACATGGGCAGCAGGCCGCCACGAGGCCACGCCCACAGCGATCCCGGGGTGCTGTCCTCCGGGCCCACTGTTGGGGCCCACAGTGAGTTTCCCTAGAGGTTTCCCAGGCCCAGTCGCCGGTGAACAACCAATTCCCAGCGCCCTCGCGAGGGGAAGTACTCCACCTCCAGGAGCAGCGGGGACAGGGACAGGCCGTAGCAGGCAAGCTTGGCACACAGGACTCGGGCACCAAGGGGGTGACCCCTCCTGATCCCCAGCCTGCAGGTTTACCCAAGGAAGAACGCCACCAGAGACCAGAACATCGGGCAAAACACGGCGCCAGCACCAAACCATGCCATCTCCAGCCACACCGCTGATTCTACACTTCTCTTAAAACCACCTACAAATTACAAGAATTAAAAAAGAAAAAAAAAAAGCCTTGCCCAAACCGGTGTGGCTCAGTGGATAGAGCGTCGGCCTGCGGACTGAAGGGTCCCAGGTTCGATTCCGGTCAAGGGCATGGACCTTGGTTGCGGGCACAACCCCAGTGGGAGGCGTGCAGGAGGCGGCTGACGGATGTCTCTCTCTCTCTCTCATCGATGATTCTAGCTCTTTATCCCTCTCCCTTTCTCTCTGTGGAAAATCAATAAAATATATTAAAAAAAAAAAAAAAAAAGAAGAAAGCCAGGAACTAAGTCTGGTCCCTCCGTCCAGTCTCAGCACCCCCCAGGGTGACTGTGCCCACATGCCGGGCCCCCGATGCTGGGCGGGCCTGGAGGAGTCCCTGCCCCACACGGGCAGCAGGTCCCTTCACTGCCCTGGGATCAGAGCTTCAGCTCACATGCTCCCCCTCCGTGAAGCCCTCCCAGCATGCCCCGTCCCCTCTCCTCGCTTCCCAGACACCCTCCTCCCCCAGACCCTGGTCTCATCAGATGGACGCTAATGGTCTGCCGGCCACTATCTCCTCGCTGGGCCAGGAAGGATCGTGTTTTCATTGAACCAGGAGAGTCAACGGATCACCGGCTTCCGAATCATTTGAGGCGAACCCCACTCCTCCGAAACTGTGGGGGGCCCTGCCAGCAGAGGCTTCCACACTCAGAGCAGCCCGTTCTGGAATCAGGTAGTGGGGAGGGCTGCACAGCTTCATGAATGTATTTTTTAAAATATATTTTATTGATTTTTTACAGAGAGGAAGAGAGAAGGACAGAGAGTTAGAAACATCCATGAGAGACATCGATCAGCTGCCTCCTGCACACCCCCCACTGGGGATGTGCCCGCAACCAAGGTACATGCCCCTGACTGGAATCGAACCTGGGACCTTTCAGTCTGCAGGCCGACGCTCTATCCACTGAGCCAAACCGGTCTCGGTGACCATGAATGTATTTTTTAACGCCACTGAATGTAGCCTTACCCAGTGTGGCTCAGTGGATAGAGCGTCAGTCTGCAGACCCAAAGGTCCTGGGTTCGTTTCTGGTCAAGGGCACGTACCTCGGATGTGGGCTCCTCCCCAGTCCCGGCACGTGCAGGAGGCAACCAATCAAAGTGTGTCTCTCACATCGGTATTTCTCCATCTTTCCCTCGCCCTTCCACCCTCTCTAAAAATCAATGGAAAAATATCCTCGGGTGAGGATTAAAAAAATAAATCACTGAATTGTACACTTCAAAGTGTGCGTTCTGCCCAGCTGGTGCGGCTCATGGCCCTGAGTGTCAGCCCACGAACCAGGAGGTCGCTGTTTAGTCCCCACTCGGGGTACACGCTGGCCCTGCAGGCTTGACCCCAGTGGGGGCGTCAGGGCGCAGCCAGTGGATGTTTCTCGCGTCCTCTCTCTCTGAAATCAGTAAGAACTTACTTTTCAACCCTGGATTCTGTGGCATGTGAACTATACATCTCCATAAACCTATAAAAAATTAGACCAGCGGTTCTCAACCTGTGGGTCGCGACCCCTTCGGGGGTCGAACGACACTTTCGCAGGGCTCGCCTAAGACCCTCGGAAAACACAGGTATTTACATTAGAATCCATAACAATAGCAACGTCACAGTGATGAAGTATGGTTGGGGGTCACCACCGCATGAGGAGCTGCATTAAAGGGTCGTGGCCTTAGGAAGGTTGAGAACCGCCGAGACCGGTGTGGCTCAGTGGATAGAGCGTCGGCCTGCGGACTGAAGGGTCCCTGGTTCGATTCCGGGCGGGGGCATGTCCCTTGCTGGCGGGCACATCTCCACTGTGGGGGGCGTGCAGGAGGCGGCTGATCGATGTCTCTCTCTCATCGAGGTTTCTGACTTTCTCTCTCTCTCCCTTCCTCTCTGTAAAAAAATCAATAAAATATATTTTTAAAAAAAAAGAAAAGAAAAGAAAGGTTGAGAACCGCTGAATTAGACCATTGGAGAGAGCGGGAGCTTGATCTCTACCTCCAGGTGCAATGAAACTCCTCTCAACCGCCTGCAACAAGGCCTCACCGACCAGGGTCCCCAAAAATGGGCTTCAAGGAACAGGGGGGACCCTCGGCACCAGGACCCCCATGAAGACCCAGGTACCAGACACTAGGCCACCCCCCTCCCCATCTCGCCCCCCCCCCCCCCCAACGTCCGCCTCCATCCAGCACACACCATGCACCAGAATCTGCTAACGCAGCCGGGCACCCTGGGACTCCTCCCCAAGAAACTGCCATGTTCCTGCCCTTCAAGCCGCCACGGGCCTGCCCCCCTCCATCCGGGAGCCCCAGGGCCCTTCTGAGCCAAAGTCCCTGCGCCACCTTCCAGGAGCTGCGCGCTCCCCCCCCCCCCCCCAGCATCTCCCACACAACAAGCCCCATCACCCCGGCCCCCCAGCCCCAGGGAAGGCGCTGGGCAGAGTCCCGACCCCGCCAGGCCCGTGAGCCCAGAAACCAGCTTGCAACCCTGGACAGGGCGTCGCAGGGCGTCGGGGGGGCCGATTCTCCACGGGGACTCCGATCTGTGGAGCGTGGGGGACGGATTTCGGGGTAACTCCTAAGCCCCCCCCGCCCCGGGGGAACGGGCTCTTCCTTTTTACGACGTCCCCCTCCTCTCCCCTCCCCGTCCCACCACCTGTGCATCCAGAGAGCGAGGCCGGGGGGCGAAGTGGGTGGGAGGGAGGACCCCGGAGAGGCCCGGGGAGGGGGGAGGGGGTCCCCGGAAGCCTGGGACCGGGGCGCAGGGGCGGGGGAAGGCGGCCCCGGGGGAGGGGCACCCCGGGGCTGGGCAAGGCATGGAGGGAGCCCCGAACCGGGGAGAGAGAGAGAGAGCTGGCGCCTCCGGGGACCGGGGCGGAGGCCTGGCGGGCTGGGCCGGGGCCGGGGCCGGGGCCACAGGGTCAGGATGGGAGCGAAGGGGCGAGGCCGAGGGCAGCGTCGCGACCGGAAGGGCCGGGCCCCGCCGTCGCACAGGCCGCCCGGGTGCCGGGGCCGGGACGGCAAGAACCGGCGGGGTGAGAAGGAGGCGGGGGAACCGCCGCCGGGAGAGGGAGGGCGGACGGGGCGCGCCGCCGTACCTCTCCGGAGCTGGCCATGTCGAGGGGCCCGGGCCGCGCCCGCCGCAGCCCCGGCGCCTCCCGCCGAGGCGACCTGGGACGCTCAAAGCCGGCGCGTCCGCGGCGCCACGGAGCCCCCGGCAGGGGGCGGGGCCTCGGCCGCTTCCGGCGCGCTGCTGACGCACTTCCGCTGCGCCCCGGCGCGCCCGGCGCCGCCGCCATATTGGGTGCGGCGCCGCGACAAAGGTCCTCCCCCCCCTGTTCAGGCGCGGGACGGATTTGGGGAGACACCCCCGCTTCTCCCCCCTCCAAGGGGCCCCTTCGGTGCTCGGTGACCTCATCTCTCAGCTTTGGCTCATGTCAAAGTCCGCGCGTGGCCGAAGGGCGGTGCAGCCGCAGTGAGGTTCCGGGTCACCGCCCCGAGCCCCGAGCCGCTGCTCCACCACCAGCGCCTGGAGGCGGGCACTTCCGAGCGGGTCCAGCCGCGCCCCGTGGGCCATCCCAGGCCGGAGCCTGGAGAGCCGTCTTGCCCTCCACCGGGCGCCTCCAGGGAGGTGGCGGGAGGAAGCGGGGAGCCCCAGGGGCCACGCCCCTCCGCTGACCTGGCCTCCCCGGGCTCGGAGAGGCGCCCGGGGTGCAGGGGTTGCAGGGGTCCGGGCAGGGGGGGCTGCCTTGCCAAGCAGGGGCGCTCCAGCCGGTTCAGGAGGGGGTGCCCCTGGGGAGCCAGAGCTGCCTCCCGGGGGAGCCAGGCAGCCCCCAGAAAGGGAGCAGGCAGTGCCCGTCCCCGGGGGCCGGGAAGCCGCTGCGGAGGCGTTAGAAGGAAAGTCTCCGTCCTGGGCAACAGAACAGGACGTGTGTCCGGACGGGTGTGAACACGCGGGAGGCAGGGAAGCGGGCAGGCAGGCAGCCAGCCATCGGACCACCCAGGGGTCAAGGTCAACTCCCGCTTTCCCCCACCCCTGGACACTGTGTCCCCGGCGGCCAGCCTCCAGCCCCGGCTCTGGCTGGTCTCCTACGTGGAAAAGGAGTCCGTGCGGCCTCCTCTCGCTGAGCCTGGCTGGGGCCTTTGCTCCAAGCCAGACCGCACCAGAGGGTCAGCCCCGCCAGGCCTGCGAGCCAGGAGCAGGGCCTGCAGGACGCTCAAGGTCAAAGGTGTGTCTCAGCCAAGACCGGTGTGGCTCAGTGGATAGAGCGTCGGCCTGCGGACGGAAGGGTCCCAGGTTCGATCCCGGTCAAGGGCATGGACCTCGGTGGCGGGCACAGACTGAGTGCGCAGGAGGCGGCTGATGGATGTCTCTCTCTCATCGATGTTTCTGGCTTTCTATCCCCTCTCCCTTCCTCTCTGTAAAAAATCAATAAAATATATTAAAAAAAAAGAAAAAAGGTGTGTCTCAGCCGCCCTTGCAGAGTTTTTCAAAGGGAAAGACGGATGGGCCGCCTGCTGCCACTACCCGTGCGCTTGCTCCCGATGGTCCCATTTCTGGGGTGTGCCTGCGACTACCTTCTCCGGGCACCTGGCCCCAACCGGCCTCCCTTCTTCCCTGAGGATGACAGCCGTGTCTAGTCTCTAGGCATCTGTCCCGTCCACCCAGGCATCTGTCTCGTCCACCCAGGCATTTGTCTGAGACAAGCATGCCCAACTTGCACCTGCTCAAATCGAGGCCTTTGTCGGCTCCCTCTCTCTAAAATAATAAATTTTAAAAAGAAAACGTAGCCCTAGCCGGTTTGGCTCAGGGGACAGAGCGTGGGCCTGTAAACTCAAGGGTCTCAGGTTCGATTCCGGTCAAGGGCACGCACCTTGGTTG
>JAAGEH010000090.1:1752329-1792441 GCA_011751065.1 Lasiurus cinereus | reverse complement strand
GGGAGGGAGAAAGCAGGGGGGTGGGGTGGGCCTGCCGCACCCCCAACCCGGGCCCCTCTCTCTCTCTCTCTCTCTCTCTCTCTCTCTCTCTCTCGCTTGCGCCACCCCCCGGCTCTCCTCTCCGACCCCCCGGCCCAATCCGGCGTCTCCCCCACGCGCGCGCGGGTCCCCGGGGTCGGCGGCGGGACCCCCTCTCCTCCCCTCCCCCGGGCGGCGGACCTTTAGCCTTAGAGGGTGGAAGGGAGGGTCATCACGCGCCCTGGGGCGCCCCCCGCCAGCCCCCGGGGAGGCTTTGATCTCCGCGGGGTGCGCTCCGCCCGTCCTCCCGGGCTCTCTCTCTCCGCCGCCGCCGCCGGGAGGGGCCGGGCAGGCGGGGGTGCGGGCCCCCGGGGTCTGCCCGCCCCTCCTCCCCTCGAGGCCGCGGCCTTTGTGAGCCGGGGGGCGGGCTCCTGGGCGGGGACCTCCCTCCCTCGCCCCCTTTGTCCTGCTCGGCCTCTGCGGATGGGGAAACCAGATGCGGCGGGGGGAGGGGAGGCCCGGTTTTGCGGGTGTCGTTCCCCCCCACCACCGGCGGAGGATTTGCCCTCCAACCATGCAGGACGCGGCTTCCCTCCTTCTCCTCCCGCCGAACCCCGGGACCCCGGATGGCGAGGCGGGGCTGGTGGCCCGCCAGGCACCCCCCGCCCGCCCTGCGCCCTGGGCGCATTGCTCCGTGGTCATCCGAGGGCAGCCCAGCGCCGGTCCCTCTGGAAGTCGTCCTCCTCCTGCTCCCCCAGCCCCCCGAGTGCACCCACCCGAGCCCCCCGGCCTGCACCATCGGCTGCAGCTCCCCGCGCCCCCCCGCCGGGGCCTCCCGCCGGCCTGGCCGTGTCCCAGCCAGAAGCGAGCCCCCTCTTTCCCTCCCAGACCCCCTTCCTCTTGGGCCCCCGCCCCTTCGGTGAAGGAGGCAGTGGTGCTGGCAGCGAGGCCGCCTGCAGGGACCTGTGGGTCTCGCTCCCCCCGGTGGGAGGGGAGGTTGGCCCCAGCCCCCGGGGGTAGCAGGGTGGAGCCCAGCCAGCGGGGCTGCCTTCCTCTGGGGGCCTCTCCCGGCCTCGCCCCTGGGGGTGGGGTGAGGCCCAGAGAGGTGGCGGTCACCCTGGAAGCAGCAGCAGCAGCAGCAGCAGCAGCAGAACTGGGTCTTTCTGACCTAGAGGGGCGCTTGTCTGGCCCCCCTGACCCCCCTGTCTGTCCTCACACGGCTCTGGGTGGGGCAGTGTCCCCACTTGCTCAGCAGACAATGAGCCCCTGACACGTGAGACTGCTGAGGCCTGGGGTGTGAGCGAGTGGGCATGTTCTGGACGGTTCCCTGGGGGACTGGTATCCCGAGGTCAGGCCGAGGCGGGGTCCAGGAGGTAAATAGGACTCCAGATTGGGGGTTGGGGGGCTGGGGCAGGCTGTGCGGAGGGGGCTCAGGTGGCCTTGTAGCAGCAGAGCCTCCGCCAGGCCCGGGGGCAGGAAGGGCCAAACCCCCGGGGACAGGCCTGGCCGGGTGCCCGCTCTAGTGAGGCGGCGGGGGGTGGTGGTGGGGAGGGGGGGTGATGTGATTCAAGCTGATGGGGCAGAAGCAGCCGGAACTGGGGCCAAGAGAGGAGTTCAGGGGAGCATGGAGCCAGGGGCAGGGGCGCTGGGGCCTGCCAAGGGGGCTCTGTGGCTCCGTTCTCACGGGAGCCGACCCTGGGTGTTTGGGGAGGTGAGGAGGAGGAGCGGAGGACCTGGCGTTGGCATCGGGGGGGGGGGTGTGGGGTGTCTGCGTGGCACGGAGGCAGCGCCCAGCCCACGGGGAGAGGCAGCCAGGAAGGAGGAGGATCCCGGCCAGTGGCTGGGGATGTGAATCATCCCGGGCCTGCGGCTGCCGGGGGATGGGGTGGGGGGCTCCCAGGGAAGCTGCAGCCTGCCCCCTGCCTCAGTTTCCCCATCTGCAGGGCTGGCCCCGGCTGCCCTGCGCACACGTCCAGCCTGACTGTACTTCCGGGGGACGGCCATCAGGGCCACAGTTCGGGGCAGGGGCTGGTGCCCCGGAGCTGATGTGGGGTGTGGGGGCCCGGAAGTGGTATGGCTGTGCTCACAGGTGAGACAGGGCGTGGGCAGGGGGGAGGCCAAGGGTGCTGTTCTGGGAACCTCACCCCCCTGGCCCCAGCCGAATCCTGGGCCGGCCTCCTTTCCCAGCTGGCCCCGCACCTCCTGGCTTGGGCCACTATGCTGGGGGCCACACTGAGTCCAGCCGCTCAGAGGCGAGGCTGGCTGAGGAGGGCTGGTCCGGCGGGGCTTTGCAGGATGTAGAAGAGTTCGAACAAGGTGGGGCACGAGGTGGGGCAGGAGGTGGGGCAGGTCAGGCCCAAGGAATGGCCTAAGCCGGGGTGGGGCAGGCCGATGAAGCGCTCAGGTATTGTTGGCCAGAGTGACTGGAAAGAGGGGAGGGGAGGAGAGGGGAAGGGACGCAGGGGGATGGGGAACCCGCATGCTTCCAAACCCCTCCCCTAAACTGAGAGAGGTTGGGGGGAGTTCCCTGGGAGTTGGGGGAGTGCTGAGGCTGAAGGGGGCGGGGTGGAGACCAGGGTGGTGGCAGGCAGAGCAGCAGTGGGGGGGATCCAGGTGTCTGCGGCCCCGGAGGAAGGGGCTGGGTGTGCCCATGGGCTCGGCTCCATGGAGCCCCCGTACCCTGCCTCCCTCCCTCGATCCTGTGGCCTATGAGTCAGGTTTTCTATGCAGCTGTTGATGTAAAGAAAAATCCCAAAGAAAACCCTGTTTCCATAGTAACCCAGCTCCAATTAGAGACTGCAAGGCCACGAGAGGCCCACCTTGTCTGGGCCTGGCCGGGCGCAGGAGGGGCCTTGCTGGATCGAGGGGGGCCAGAGCCCCCTTCCTCCTCCCCTTCCTGTTGTCTACGTGGCACCAGGCCCCAAACCCCCTCCGCCGCCGGCAGGATGGAGGGGCGGGCCCTCTGCCAGGCCGAGCGCAGCCCAGGCGGAGAGGAAGGTGAAGGTGCTCCCCAAGGCACCTGCCCGCCCCCACTCCGGGGTCCTCACTGGCGGGCCTGGGCCTTCTCATCAGACCGGGCACCCGGGTGTGGGGTGAGTGGGAGGCAGGTGGCCGGTGCGGCCCTGGGCGAGAGTGTGTGCTCGGAGTCCCTTTGTTCCTCTGGGAAGGAGGACCCGGTGACGGTGCCGGGGCCCGAGCCCCCGTTGTGCCCGCACCCCGTCCACGGAGCGGAGGGCAGAGGGCCCGGCCGGAGCCTGCGTGCCCGCCTTCCCTCCTAGCGCCGCCAGGCCCCGTGCTTCCTCTCCCCGTGACCTTGGCCAAGGACACCTCCCCCTGCCTCAGTCTCCCTCTTGGTGACGTGGGGGTGAAGGTCCACAGCCACCGGTGCTGATGGGGGACAGGTCATGGGGTTAAGGAGGGGCAGACACCTCTTAGGCCCTCGGAGTGGTGGCTGAGAGCGGAGGGCGGGTCCCCCTCAGACACAGGCATCTGGACCCAAAAGGTACCACCTGGGCCCTGCGCCCTGAGCGCTGGGCAGACTCCGGTGGCCGCAGTTCTCGGACCCAGGGCGCCGGGACAAATGCAAACGGCGCAGCTCACGTGCAGAGCGAGGAGCCCCCCGGGAAGCCAGGGCCCAGCACTGCGGGGCGGGGAGATGTGTGGCTTCATGGTTACGCATGTGCGAGCTTCACGTTCACGCCTGTGCATGCTTTCTACATGTCCTGAGAGGACCAGCCTCAGGTTTCACCGGCTCTAGGAGGCAGGCGGTGCCGCCGCCTTCTCTCTCTGTCCTCTGTTCATCTGTCCTCTGTCCGCGTTGTCATGGTTTTTGGTTGTTTTGAAAGCCAGTCCTGGCATCGGGCATTTCATCTCGGAAGGTGTGTAAAACAAGGCCCTTACGTAACCATTGATATGGACAATGAGGGGTCCTCCATGTCTCCCCGAGGGCCACAGGCCGGCTCCATCGGCTCCGGGAGGTGTTTCGGCAGCGGGTTCGCTGGAAGGGGTGGTTCTGTCCTCAGAGGGAGTGACAGGACAGGAGGCGCCGTCTGGCCGGACGCTGCCCTCGGCTCTGCCCCCGGGTGGGTGGGAGGAGGGCAGGCGCGGGTACCAGCCAGAGGCTCTCCCCCCAGGTATGGACCTGTCGGCCAATCAGGACGAGGAGACCGACCAGGAGACCTTCCAACTGGAGATCGACCGCGACACCAAAAAGTGCGCCTTCCGCACCCACACGGGCAAGTACTGGACGCTGACGGCCACCGGCGGCGTGCAGTCCACCGCCTCCACCAAGTAAGTGCCGGCCGCCCCCGCCGCCCTCCCTCGCAGCGGCCCTCCCTGGGGGCTCGGGGCCCGGGGCTCCCCCTCATCTGTCCCCCCTCACCCAGGAGTGCCAGCTGCTACTTTGACATCGAGTGGCGCGACCGGCGGATCACACTGCGCGCCTCCAATGGCAAGTTCGTGACGGCCAAGAAGAACGGGCAGCTGGCCGCCTCGGTGGAGACCGCAGGTAGCCGGGGGGGCCCCAGACCCGCCCGCCTGCAGGGTGTGACGGTGGGGGGGTTACTCACCAACACCCCGAGGCCCGCCCTGTGCTGGGCATCCCCCAAACGGTCCCTGCCACCCTCACCCCGGGGCTGGAGGCGGGCAGCCCCAGGTTCCCTCGCTCTGAGCCCCAGAAGCTCACGCCCCTCCTTCCTGGCTCAGGGGACACGGAGCTCTTCCTCATGAAACTGATCAACCGCCCCATCATCGTGTTCCGCGGGGAGCACGGCTTCATCGGCTGCCGCAAGGTCACGGGCACGCTGGACGCCAACCGCTCCAACTACGACGTCTTCCAGCTCGAGTTCAACGACGGCGCCTACAACATCAAAGGCAGGCTCTCCTGGCGGGGATGGGGGGGAAGGGGGTGGTAGGGTGGCCCCAGGGTCCTGTCCCCGGAGACTCTCCTGCCTCCTGGTGCCCTCTGGGGCTCGGCCTAGCCTCCCTGTGATGTGGCCTGGGCCATTCCAAGCCCCAGAGAATGGATGTCCCGAGGCCACCAGTGGCTGCGGATTGGAGGGCGACTTCCCAGCCTGCCCCAGGCTGGCGGAGCAGGAGGAACGCGGGTCTGGGAAGGACGGCCGGGGAGGACACAGCCCGAGCTATGGCACCAAAACCCGGGGTGGGGGGCAGTTGGCGGGATGGGCCCCATCCAGGGTGGGCGGGTGGGAGGCGTGGGTGGAAGGCGGGGATTGCTGCCGGGTGGGGGGCAGAACAGGGCCTGACAGGGTCTCGCCCCTCCCCCCAGACGCCACAGGCAAGTACTGGACGCTGGGCAGCGACTCCTTGGTGACCAGCAGCAGTGACAGCCCCGTCGACTTCTTCTTCGAGTTCTGCGACTACAACAAGGTGGCCATCAAGGTGGGCGGGCGCTACCTGAAGGGGGACCACGCGGGGGTCCTGAAGGCCTGTGCGGAGACCATCGACCCCGCCACTCTGTGGGAGTACTAGGCCCGCCGCCCGCCTCCCTGTCCCCGTCCCCGCCCCCCCCTCCCCGGTAATTCCTCTCCAGGTGGGCCCCGCCCAGGGTGCGACCCCCGGCCTTTCCTCCTGGAAACCCAGAGAAAGCGGTGTCCCCCGCTGCCCTGCCTGGCCCCGGGGGACGGGGGACCCTCCGCCCTCTGCTGTGGGCGAGGCTGGCACCTCTCTGACCTCAGACAACTCTGAGCCTTATTCCCCCAGTGGCTGAGGAGCAGCCGGGGCTGGAGCCCGGGGGTGGCGGGGGGTTTAACTGGAATCTCCTGCCCCGCCCCCCCCCCCCAGCCGAGGTTCCCCCCCAACTTCCCCGGAGCTGGGCCCTGGGCCCGAGCCCATCAGGAGGAACGCCTGCAGGGCGGGGCTGAATCCAGTGCCCGCCACCTGTGCCCTCCGCCCGGAGGAGCCCCTGTGCTCCGGGACCCCGTCTCTCACCCTGGCCGAACTGGAAGCAAAAGTGACCAAATCAGTATTTTTTTTTAATGAGATGTCCTTGTTGGAGGTGGTGCAGGCAAGCCTCGGGCAGCATCTCCGGGCCTTGGTGCCCCTGCTCCATCGCGGTAGGGCCGAGAGGGCACCGCCCTGAACCCAGAACCTGCCCACACCTCCCAGGGGTGCTCACCGGCCCCGCCCCCTGCCCGCCCAGCCAGAGCCTCCAGCCAGCGGATTGGTGCTCCCTGTCTGCCTGGATTCTGGGTCTGGGGGGCGGGACGAAGCCAGGTGTCACCCTCCTGTGAGGAGAGACACCCAGCCCTGGCCCTTGGCTCCCAGCCGCACCCCTGCCAGCCCCCCACTCCCTGTCCGCCATGCATCTCACTCTGGGTGTCTTGGTCTTTTATTTTTTGGTAAGTGTCATTTGTATAACTAAATGCCCGTGATCGTAGCCTCAGACTGGAAAGCGCCAATAAAATAACGCCAAACCAGCGCCGGCAGCCTGTGTGTGTGTGTGCGGATGGAGCAGCTGGGAGGGCGGGCCCAGGGCGCTGAGGGGGGACCGCGCGGGGGACAGGAGGGCCGGCACGGGGATGATCTGTTCTGGGCCCTGGGGTCCCAGCTCCAGGAGGCGCTGCCTTTCTGGTTCCTCAGTGTCCCACCGCCTGGTTAGCAGGTAGCATCCAGCCAACAGCATAAAGGTGAGCACGCCTGCCAGGCGGCGGCCTTGACTGGAACTTGAAGGCCAGGCCCTTCAATAGCGCAGGAGGCCTCTTCCAAAGGCTCCAGCCCCTTCCAGCGGGCGCTCTGCGGCCCAGGCCCGGGGAGCGGGGGGCTGCGGGGAGCGGGGGGCTGCGTGGCCAAGCTCGCAGGCCAGGGTGGCTCCCTGTAGGGTAGCAGGACCTGGCCCAGCTCTGGAGGGGAGGGAGGCGGCGTTTTCCAGCTGCAAGGGGAGACCTGGGTCCTGAGCCCACGGGTGACCCGTGGCCAGCAGCGGGGGCTCTGGGCCCTTCTGTCCTTCCTTTAATCCAGGGCACCCTTGGTGGGGTGCTGGGCTCCCATCCTACTGGGGCCAGAGCAGCAAGACCGCCTTCCTTGTGGGACAGGGTGCCTGCCTGCCACGTGCGTGTCCAGTAAGGCAGTAACGGAGGGACAGGGCCATGCGGTGTGTGGGGAGGGGGGGCGCGGGAGAGGAGGGCACTTGGGGCTCCGCCAGGCGCAGCCCGGAGCCGCCTGGTTCCCACCTCGCTGCGGAGCGGGCAGCGGGAGCGGATTGGCTGCTGATGACGGAGCTGAGATGCCTGCGCTGTGATTGGTGGTCCCCGGGGGAGGCTCGAGATTGCCAGGAGCAGATGGGGGCTGCAGAGGGATGCGGGGCCTCCAGCGGGGTCCTGGCGGCCAGCCCCGCCCGTTAGAGCCGGGCTCCAGGCCAGAAGGCGGAAGGAACAGCTGCAGCTGCTCCACGTTCCAGACCCCGGGGTGGGGGAGGGGGCGGCTGGAAGGGGTTCGTTCGGGGTGGGCCCCTGTCGGGCCCTTGTGCATCCTGTGGTGCCAGGGGCAGGGATGGCCTGTCCTGGGCTGCCCAGGTGCTCTCTTACATCCCCAGGCAGGTAATGACATCAGTTCTGTGCTGCAGGGCTGGGGGTTCTCGAGGGAGAAGGAGGCTCAGGCTTATGGGGGAGGTGCTCCCACCTGTGGGAGGAGTGGGGACAGGGAAGGGCGACCTGGCGGAGGGACCCGACGGCCCAGTGGAAGGCGCCTTCCTGGCCCAGCCCAGGCTGTGCCCCTCGGGGCGTGAGCGCAGGTGCGTGGACAGATGTGCAGCGTGTGCAGGGCGTGGGCTCCGCGCTCAGGATTCCTGGGGGCTGGTGCAGTCTCCGACGCAGCAGGCAGCTCGGGGACAAGCACTGTCCCCCGGAGCCACCCGCAGGGGCAGAGGGGAGGGACCGCAGTCTGTGGGTGCTCAGGAGCCGAGCGGCCCTGGGAGAGGGCTCTCGGGACCCGTCAGAAGGCAAGTGCTTGTTTCTCCATCCTCACATCCCACCCCGGGTCGGGTCGGCACTTTCCTACCTAATTCTCTCAGCCCCGGGGCGGGGGGCTGTGACTTCCCCCTGTACAGCGGGAAGGCGCGGTTATGGGGGGAGCGCCGTTACAGGGAAGGTGCAGAGCTGGGATGCACACATGCAGAGCCCACCGGGAAGATTGTGGGTGCCACACCCCGGGACGGCCTCGGACATTCCCTGACCACAGGCGGTGCCCACGCCCTTGCTTGAGGGTTTTAACTGGCACCTTCGCTGCTGATGGAGAGGACGCCACTAGAGCAGCGGTTCTCAACCTGTGGGTCGAGACCCCTTTGGGGGGTCGACCAACACTGTCACAGGGGTCGCCGAAGACCATTGGAAAACACAGATACGATTCATAACAGTTGCAAAATGACAGCGATGAAGTAGCGACAAAAATAATGTTATGGTTGGGGGTCACCACCACATGAGGAGCTGCCTTAAAGGGTCGCGGCCTTAGGAAGGCTGAGAACCGCTGCTCTAGAGCACACTGAACACTGAGCCTGAGCGAGAGGGAGGGGCGATGGGGAGGTAGAAGGCTGTGTCCTCAGGGGGGATGAGGGCCAGGCGGCAGGCTGCCATCAGGGGTGAGGTGGGGGGGGGGCAGCTTTGCGCCCCCGGAGGAGGGGTGCAGAGAAGGCTGCTCAGACCGGAAGCCGGGTCCCCAGGCGATGCATGCAGCTGCTCCCCCGAGTGAGGCCCGCACACCTGGCTCCCAGGTGTGTGACGCATTGTGTCATCACAGGCGCAACCCCGCAGGAAGGAGAGGTTATCAGTGAAAGAGAACACTTACCCGCAGCCCCTTTAAAGTACATCTCCCCTCCGAGCCAGGACCGGTCCTGGCCACCCGTCCCAGCGCAGCCCTCCTCTGTCTGTACTTTCCTCTGTTTTCGAGGTTTTCCTGCTTGAAAACACTTACGACTGGCTAAAAGCGCCCCTGGCGAGGGTGGCCACGGGCATTACCGTCACTCGTGCTCGGACCTGAGCAGCTGCAGCGGAGGAGCGGGGTGAAGGCGCCTCCAGGAGGGGGTCCCCAGGAGAGCGCAGGCGGCAGGCAGCCCTCCGATGCCCGGGTGCCGGGGGCAGAGCGCTCGGATCTCGCCTGCGATGGTGGCCGGTGGCATCGTGAGGCCGGAACCCGCTAACGTCATCAGACACCCCGCTCTGACTCCCGAGCACCTGGCGGGGTGTGGGCGGGACCCTCCGGAACCACATGAATTTCCGTATCAGGGAATGCAGTCACTTGAGGCCAATCTACACACAAATCTCACACGCCCGGGCCCGTTTGTCCAGTGGATAGAGCGTCGGCCTGCGGACCAAAGGGTCCTGGGTTCGATTTTGGTCAAAGGCACGCACCGTGGTTGCAGGCCCCTCTTGTTAACGTAAAAGCACTCGAACCTGTAAGGAATCTCTGTGAGTTGATTTGAGCCAAACTGTCGACAATGGCCGGGAAGCGTAATGTCAGCGGACTGGCTCAGTGCTCGGAGAAGGGCGGTTCTCGCCTATTTTATTACACGTCGCGGTCAAAGAGGGCCGGTGGGTCCAGGAGATCCACTGGTGATCGATCAGAGGGTGGCAGAAAGCAAAGCGGGAAACCCTGGGATTAGGTGGGTAACAGCCCACCATGAACACGGCAACCGTAACCAGGAAGGAATGTGTGGTCTCCATGCAGGCGCCCCGGGCATTTGGTTGTGCCCCAGGGGCTCCGGAAAAAGGGAAGTTTCAAGTTACCTAGGCATTTCAGGGTGTGTGACCACAGAGGCACAAAGACAGAGATTCAGTGAAGGTAAAGGTGACCTTGTTAGGGAAGATACCGGCCTAGGATGTAATTGACCACCTTCACTGAGTTTAAAGTTTAATTCCAGGCCCTCCTTTGTGGTGACTTCAGTCTCTGAGTGTGCAGACCGCCCTGCAGGCCTCCCTGAGCTGTCAGGTCAGCACGTGGCCCCTTGCGTCCACACTCTCGGGACCAGGCCCTGTTCAGGGCGTGTGCAGGAGGCAGTTAATCCATGTGTTCCTCTCACATCCATATTCCTGTCTTCCCCTCTCTCACTCTCTCTAAAAAAATCAATGGAAAAATATCCTTGGGTGAGAATGAACAACAAAAACGACAAATTTAATTCACTTAAAAAAAACAAAACCCTAACTGGTTCGGCTCAGTGGATAGAGCATCGGCCTGTGGACTGAAGGGTCCTGGGTTCAATTCCGGTCAGGGACATGTGCCTTGGTTGCGGGCACATCCCCAGTGGGGGGGGGTGTGAGAGGCAGCTGATTGATGTTTCTCTCATCGATGTTTCTAACTCTATCCCTCTCCCTTCCTGTCTGTAAAAAATCAATAAAACATATATATATAACCCTAACTGGTTTGGCCTGTGGACTGAAGGGTCCTGGGTTCACTTCCGGTCTAGGCCATGTGCCCAGGTTGCAGATGAATGCAGGAAGCAGCTGATGATTCTCTCATCACTGATGTTTCTATCTCCCTTCCTCTCTGAAATCAATAATATAAAAGAAGTATCTTATTGAGAAAAGATCCAGGGAAAAATATCCTTGGGGGAGGGTTAAAAGAAAATCTCACAGAAGCCTCGAAAGGACAGCGGGGAGCTATTTCAGAGCCACAGAGCTGGAGGGAGGAGGAGACAGTTGCAGGGCAAGGTCTGAAGGCACTGCAGTAAGAACGCAGGCCGGAGCCCGGGCAGTCCGGTGTGGCAGCATGCCAGCAGTCCGGGACGGCTCCGGATGGAGAGATGACAGCAGGTTAGGAAGAGCCGCTGCTAACAAGGCCAAGCGAGAGGCAGCAGGCCTCTGTTTGAAGTCAGCGCAGCCACTCAAGACCTACTGACTCAGGCAGGAGCCCAGAGGGTTCCGAGGAGGAGACAAAGCAGGGTACCGAGGAGAAGGGGAAGCGGACACTCACGGGAGAAGGAGGGTGTTGCCATAGGGGCAGGCGAGCTGATAGTGACGTTAACGGAAAGCACCCCCAAGTTTCAGCTCTGGCAGGTAACCCTGCTTCCTGGTGTCTGCCCAGTTCTTAGGACACTATGTTGCCCCAGGCCCAGGCAAAAAAGGTTTTTGCCGTTTTAAAATTCCAGAGATTTGAGGCCTCAGGTAACGGAGGCACTTCCTCTGGGATGGCAGCTCCGGCTCCATTTTTTAAAAATATATTTTATTGATTTTTTAGAGGAAGGGAGAAGGATAGAGTCAGAGACATCCATCAGCCGCCTCCCGCACGCCCCCCACTGGGGATGTGCCCTGGATCGGAATGGAACCTGGGACCTTTCAGTCCGCAGGCCGACGCTCTATCCACTGAGCCAAACCGGTTTCGGCTCCGGCTCCATGTTAAAGGGGCTCCGTTGTTAAGTTATTGAACGGTAGAGACTACGATGTTGCTGCAAACATGCAGCATGTCCGGGAACAGGGACTAGCCCGCACAGGCAAAGTTAAACACACTCGGACCATTCAGGACTTATTTCAGAGAACAGGACCCTCCAACAGGCCGGTTTGAGCCTGCGGCCACCTACATGCAGGCTTCTTTCGACGACCCTCAGTTTGAACCTGCGTGCTCTACGGTCCACGGCGTTGGGAGTCCAGGTATGTGATGAAGGGCGACTGGAGTTAGACTGTGTGGGCGGTTGACGCCCCCTTACTGATTGCTGAAGGGTCCGCTGTACTTTCACACACACAAAAGAAATAGTAATAAAGGAAGCATTCAATAAACAGTTGCCAACAGCAGGAGAGGGATCGCCGTTTTATTAAAGCTTGGAGTTCGGTCCACGTGGGCCCAGGATGCCCTCTGGGACCTGGGGCCGACTCCTACAGGTGGGGGCCTGGCACCCAAGAGCAGAGGCTGTGACGGGGCAGCCGTGGGCTGGGGGCAGTGGCAGGGGAGAGGCTGTGCCGGAGGGAGGAGGCGGGCCGTAGGGAGGTAGGACCCAACGCCAGCGCCAGCCGGGCTGCTCTGCTCTGCAGCCTTGGTATCCAAGACCCCGAGGGGGAGGGTCCTGCTTCTCACCAGCCTTCAGGGAGCGTCTGACCACGATTCCCGAAGGACTTTCTGTGCCAACCGGGACCCGCTTCTCCCCGGGGTGGGGAGGGAAAAGCTTCCCCGAGCAGCTGGTTCCCTGGGATCAGCTCCCGCGCCCTCTGGGGAGCGGTGCTGAGATCCCCTCCCTCCAGGAATCTGGGGACCCCGTGGTGCACCTGTGACTTTGTGGGAGCAGTGGGGGCCAGGCGAAGAAACGAAACCAGAGGGAGCAGAGTGCACAAATGTTTATTTACAAAAGTCCAAGGTACATATGATACAGGCTTTTTACACAGTAGTTAAAACAGGATTATTTTATGTGTTTTTACTACCAGAAAGTAAAGATTTAGTATTCATTTCTGCTATTTTTATAAAGTGACAGGTCATGCTCTTTAAGTCTTAAAATCCTTTGCTAAGTGCAAATACTAGATTCCTCTCTCCAGTTTTAAGGCAAGTGGAATGGACTGTCGCTGGGCAGTTTCGGGCTTGGGGAGCTCTCGGCCCAGAGGGGAAGGGGCCAGGCGCCGCGGGCCTCCTGTTTGTCCCCAGAAAGGGCTTCCTGTCACTTGCGTCCTATGGCCGCTGCTGCCCTGTCAGATGGCTGTGGCCCCAGCTCTGCCCCACGCCTCTCCCTAGTGCGACCACTGCGTGGGGAGCCGGATTCAGGGCCTGCCCCTGGGCCGGAGGTGTCGGAGGGTCAGGCAGGTGAGGCTCCTGACCCATGTGCAGCGGGTGGAGGGAAAGAGCCAGCGTTCTCCACGGACAGGCCCTCAGGTCGCTGGGGAGCCGTGACTCTGCTCTGCACCCAGGTCCCGGGGGACCTGCTGGATGGCAGCGACAGGCGCCTGCTACCGGCCCAGGCCCTCCCCGGACAGAGCCCGGTGTGGGTGGGGGAGGGGGGGGCCGTGCACCCTCGCGGGCAGTGCAGGGCTCACCCCTCCATTGGCGAGAGTCTGGGGGCTCACTGTTCTCAGGGACCACCGTTTGGGGAGGAAAGCACCGGCCCAGGCTCTCAGGCCGTCCCTGCCCGCAGGCTGCGGCGGGTGCAGGCAGCCCCCCGGGAACAGGTCCTGGCCGCGGGACGGCGCGCGCCTGTGCTCAGGGGCCTGCCTCGCGCCCAGGTGATGGCCGCGGGCGCCCCTGCTGCTCCCCAATCCTGAAAACACGTCTGGGAACTGAGGCGGCAGGGGCCACCCGCAGTGCCGCTCATGTGCTGCCGCAGGGGGCAGGCCTGTGGCCCAGCTCTGGAGAGGGACGGGGCAGGTTGTCGGCTCCCCTCCTCTCTGAGGCCTGTGGCGCCTGAACTGGGAACCCGGACATCAGTGCCAACAGCCAACACTGGAGCTGGGCAGGCTCGGACCCGGGAGGTGAGGACAAGCAGGGGCCCGAGGGAGCCCCAAGCCTCCGGACGGGGCAGGGCCAGGCCGCTGAGCACGTGGTGGGGCACCGTGGCAGGAGAGACCCACCCCCACCCACCGAGCCGGTGGAGGTTCGCACCTGGCTGGTGACAGAGGCTCCAGGGGCCACGGCCTGGGGGAGCCACAGGCCCGTTAGAGCGGCTCCCAAGGGCCCGCGGCTGCGGATCTGGGAAGACGTGACCCCAGAGACTGAGGGAGTCTGTGGGCACGGGAATTGGGTAAACGCAGTGAGCCCCCGAGAACGTTCTAGGTAAACCACAGAACAGAGCCCACAGCACGCCGGTCGTACCCGAGTGGCCGAGAGGACAGCCCTCTGCCCGGCCACCACACCCACGCCCAGGGTTCTGATGTGGGGACATGGGCTCTTGGGCCTGTGGCACTGCTCAGACCAGCGGCTCAGAGCCTCACTCGGGGCCCAGGGCAAGGGGGCGCCGGGCACAGGCCTGGGGACCGACGCTCACCTCTCCAGACGGCACTACTGTCGCGGCAGCTTTATTAGGCCCGCGGGCTTGGCAGGAAGGCTGTGTGGTTTCTCACTGAGTGGCTGCTGCCTGGTGGCAGGGAGGGAGACGAGCCTCCCGTCTCTCTGCAGGGAGGGGACTGCCTGTGCCCGGCCACTGCGCTGGCGGCGAGGAGGGCAGAACTCTCCAGAAGGGGGTGTGGCTGCCCCATCTCTGGTCAGCAAGACGGAGCCTGCCAGCCACTCCTCCAGGGCAAGCGGCCCCGCCAAGAAGGCGAGGGGAGACCAGCCTGTGCGGCCAGGACCAAGCCAACCTCCCTCCCCAGAGCGCGGAGCCCTGGCCTGTGGGCCGGGATCCCCCCTGCCCGCCCGCCCTGCGGCTCCGGGGCCAGGCTGGGTCAGAAGCGGTGGCGCGGCTGCGGGCCGAAGTGCATGGGCAGGTTGTGTTCCAGGGGCAGGTGGACGGGGGCGAACTCGTAGTTGACGCGCACGTTGGGCAGCGGCGGCACGTAGGGCGCGGGGATGGGGCCCATGTTGAGGGGGAAGTTGTTGAACACGGGCCGGACGGGCGGCAGGGGGAAGGCGGGGTGCACGAAGGCGTAGGCGGGGATCTGCGGCGGGGGCAGGTTCTGCGGGACGGGTCTGGGCAGCGCCTCCACCCGCTGCACTTTCTCCGGCGGCTTCTCCAAGGGCGGCCCGATGCGCTTGAAGGTGTTCTCTGCGGAGGAGAGGGGGTGGGGAGAACAGGCGGAGTGAGAAGCGCCCAGAGCCAGGCCCGAGGCCGCCCCCGGCAGGCACGGCCCTGCTCTCTGCCA
This sequence comes from Lasiurus cinereus, assembly GCA_011751065.1. NCBI lineage: Eukaryota > Metazoa > Chordata > Mammalia > Chiroptera > Vespertilionidae > Lasiurus > Lasiurus cinereus. The sequence goes on along the minus strand of JAAGEH010000090.1, from coordinate 1,777,706 downwards.
GCTGGGCCGCTGTCCGCCTGTCTGGCTGCTACCGGCTTCCTCAGCGGAGACCGACAGCTCGGGACCCTCCTGCCACCAAGGAGGTGCCGAAACTGTCCCTCCGCTCTCAGGGGCTTCCCTCGGGAGCGGACAGGGGCTGCAGTGTGTCTGGAGCCCCTCAGACTGAACTCCCCGGGAGGGCCAGTGCGGGAGCGGGCTGGCAGGGCCTGCGGAGGGGAGGGAGAAGCACTTGCCTCCATTCTTTCTTTTCTGCTCCTCTTCGGCCTCCTTCTGGATCTCCTCTATCAGCTTCTCATCATCTTCCTGGAACAACAGCGAGGGATGAGCTGGCTCCCCCCCAGCTGCCTGCCGCGAGGCCCCGGGCCCCGGGGACGCCGGTTCGCTCTGCTCGGCACCGAGGGGAAGCCAGGCATCTGCTGCTGGCCGGCGGCCCTCCTGCCCCTCGTTCCCGGCCCCCGAGAATCTCCTGCACCGCTGGCGGGGTGCGGCGGGTGGCCGGGGCTGGGCGCAGAGCCGGCTGTGTGCCCTCAGCTGGAGGGTGGGCAGAGGGAGAGCCTGTCTCATGCAGCTGGGGTGGGAGGGGGCTGGTAGGTGTGGGCAGGGCTGAGGACCCCTAGCTTACAGCCCCCGAGCCCGGCAGCCCAGCAGCCCGGCGGCTCCCCCCAAGCGGCTGCACTGTGTCAGCTCAGGCCCTGAGCCCTGCAGCGGCCCTGAGCGCCCCGGCGGCCAGCGGCGGCGGAAGCAGCGGCACCGCCCGTGACCGGCCGGCCAGCCTCTGGCAGGAGGAAGGGCACGGCCGGCTCAGAACAACCTCGATGTGCCCCTTCCCCAACTCCATCCGATGGGTGCTGCCCGGGCTTCAGACGGGGATCATCCCAGCCTGGGGACAGGAGCCGGAGGGGCGCTGGGCACGGGCAGCAGCAGGGCAGGGTGGGGAGCAGAGGACACTGCTGGCCGCCTCAGCTGCGCTGGCCACTGAGTGACCGGCGGCCGGGGCTGTGTTGGGTCTTCCAGCTGCTGCTCTTGGGGTTCAGAGCAGCCAGGCGGAGGAAGCACAGGGAAGCGCAGTGGTGCCCAACATGGGGGCGCGAGGGGGCTGTACCCTGTTCCCCAGCCCAGGCGGAGCCTCCTCCCCTGGGGGTGCTCTGGGGAGCAGTGTCAGTGGTGAGTCTGCATCTTCCGGGCTAACCAGGGCTCTGCCTGGGGAGCCGGCCATGAACCTCTCAGATGTGGGTGGAGCCACAGAGCGGAGGGCAGGCTGGGAAGGACGCTGGGCATCCCAGCCCCAGAGGAGAGGGCACCTGCTGGTGGAGCTGCGAGTAGACCGTTCGCAGGTTACGGCGCGTGGCATCAACGCCCAATGTGCGCGTCAGCTACGACTTCGCCCCGGCCACCTGCCCCCGGAGCACAACCTGCCCGTGCACTTGGCCGCCAGCCGCCCATCGCTCCTGACCCCCTGCCCTGCCCCTCCGGAGCCCGCTGGGCGGTGCGGGCAGGGGGGCTTGGCCGGATCCCAGGCCACCCGCGGCCGGCAGTGTGTGAGCTCGCCAGGCAGTCGTGAGCCCTCGAGGATTCCGGGGTCACATTTCCACTCAGCGTGCCGATACCTCCTCTGTGATAGACACTGTTCTCAGTTTCCTGGTTCCATACGAGACGGATGGCAGGAGTGAATAGCTACGTGACGCTGTCCCTGTGCTTGGAGGAAAAGATTCTGGGATAGTCCCTGGGGATGGGGCTCTGCGGGCAGCAGTGGGAGCCCCTTCAACTGTGCTTCACACTCCCCAGGCCTCACGTGATGGTGGGGACTCCACGGTCTCAAGGACCCTCCGAACTGGGCACTTGGGAATCCTTATCAGACACCGCCTTTTCCAGCCTCGCCTGGCCAGCTGTCGGAGACGGGACCAAGGTTAAGAGCCCACCACGCATTTCGGAAGCTGCTGAACGCCTGTGCACATCCGAGAGTCGTACGTCCAGGAGGGATCCCGGTGGGTGCATGTCCACCCCAGGAATGCAAACACGCCACAACACCCGAGGCGGCCACCCAGCCTCTCCGTGAACTCCCCAACGAGGAGCTGGCTGCTCTGCCGGGCACTCACTCCGCTCGTCAACACACAGGGCCCCGGCAGCTCCGGGTCGGGGGCGGTCTGAGGCCGCCCTGCGGATGCCAAGGTAAGTTCTACCAATTGCCCAGGCCAGGAGCTGGCACACCTCTATTCTGGTGCAGGGGCACGCCTAGGAGGGTAAGACAAAACACGACGGGAGGCAGGAGCGCAGTGTCTACACTCACAACAGGTCACCCGGGCGAGTGGCTGACACCGGGTCTCGGCCCCTCGTGGAGAACGGGCCGCTGGGAGGAAGGACTATGGGCCGCGTGTACAGGCCTCAGCGCGAGCGAGCGCTCCGGCTCTAAGGCAGGAGGTCTGATGGTGGCAGGCTGCAGCTCAGAACGGTGAGCAGTTGTGGGGAAACATGGTTCAGACTGGGGGAGGCCCCAACACTTCACAGTGGCTTCTCGAGGTACAAGGGACAGGTTTCCTGACCGGTCATTTATTAATCATAACGATTAGTACTGCCTTCACCATCGCCACCACCGAGTCCCCATCGCTGCCACATGCCCTGACTGTAGGAGGCTCAAGGCCCCTGACGGCACAGAAGCATCTCAGAACCCCCTTCCACTTCCTTCTCGCAGGCACCGCGGACCCAGAGGGAGGAGGCTGCTCAGAGTCAGGGCCGCTGGCGGGAAACGAAGCAAGTGCTCCACGCTGTTCTCCGCGCCACTCTCAGGCTTCCCGGAGAAAACGCGCAGAGGCCCGCAGGGTCTCCGGCCGCTGCCGACCCGGAGGGCAGTCTGCAGTGCCGCCCGCTTCTCTCACCGGCCACACTGAGAGCCCGGCCAGCGCGGCTCCGTCAGCTGAGCATCACCCTCCGCCCGGAAAGGCCGCCGTCAGATTCAGTCAGGGCACATAGCGGGTTGTGGGTTCCAACCAGTGCGGGAGGCAACTGGTCTGTTTCTCTCACATTGATGTTCCCCTCCCACCTTTCCCTCCTTCTCCCCTCCTTTCCTTCCTAAATCATAAAAAAAAAAAAAAAAGAAAGAAAGAAAGAAAAAAAGGCCAGTATTGAGTGTTGGGTATAGATCAGGCCCTGCTGGATGCACAGCAGAAATAGTTCTGTCAGGGTAAGTGAAGAATGAGGGTAAAAGAGGTTTCCCTTTTAGGTAGAACAGTGGTCGGCAAACTGTGGCTCGTGAGCCGCGGTTTGCCACTCTGTTGACTAAGGAGTTTGCCGACCACTGGACTAGACTAAGTGTTACCGTGTCGTTGGAAGCTGTGAGGATGAGGCAACTGTGGCAGATTGTGTGCAAAGAGGCAAAGGGTAGTATATGACAGTGGTCGGCAAACTCCTTAGTCAACAGAGCGGCAAGCCGCTGCTCCCGAGCTGCATGTGGCTCCCGAGCCGCAGTTTGCCGAGCGCTGGGGCGGAAGATTCCAGGTCCCCAAGCACTGCCTGCTTTTACAATGGTCCCTGTGCTAAGCCCCATGCTCTGGTGGAGGCTCGGCCTGAGGGAACAGCGTAAGGGTTCCCTCAGGGGGGCTGTGGCCCTGGCACAGTGACGACAGCTGAGCTTCTGATGCGGGTCTGCCGGCTCCGGAGGACAGGGCGGCGGTGCTCCGGCTGGCACAGGCGCCTCGCTGCCACCGAGACCTCCCTGGAGGAGGGGCGAGGAGTGGCGAGCCAAGCCCTTCACCTCTGGAAGCGCTTCCTTCCCGGCTCTGATCACTCCAATCGGGGAGAGGACTCAAGACCTGTCCTTAAGCCCCGTCCTCCGTAGGCAGTGCCCCGAGAGTCTGAATCCAGCCTGTTTCACCAGGAAATGTCAGTGCCCAACTATTTGAGCCGTGATTGTTGGCATAAATAATAGGTAAATTGTCAGTTACACCAGAATATGGGTCAGGAGTGTCAGATGTCAACTTTCTCCACCTCGCTGAAATCACAGGACACGGTGTTTAGAAACTAAGAACTAAAACACTGCCTAACAGCCCTGGCCAGTGTTGCTCTGTGGTTAGAAAGTTGCCCCCCCTCCCCTCCACCCCCCGCCCCAAGGATTGAGAGTTCAATTCCTGGTCTAGGACATGTAACTGGGTTGCAGGTTCGCTCCCCGAAATTGTGGGAGGCAACCAATTGATGTGTGTTTCACATCAATGTCCCCCACCCCATCTTTTTCCCTGTCTTTAAAAGTCAATGGAGCCCTAGCCGGTTTGCCTTAGTGGATAGAGCGTCCGCCTGCAGACTCGAGGGTCCCAGGCTCGGTTCCGGTCAAGGACACGTACCTTGGTTGCAGGCACATGCCCAGTAGGAGGTGCGCTGGAAGCAGCTGATTGATGTTTCTAACTCTTTCTCCCTTCCTCTCTGTAAAAAAATCAGTAAAGTATATATATTAAAAAAAAAAGAAAAAAGTCAATGGAAAAAAAATATTGTGAGAGGATTAAAAAACAAAACAAAACCCAAAGTCTGCCTAATATACATAATTTAAATTATAGTTTCAGCCAAATGTTAGATTCTAAAGGGAAGATTTCTTACTTCATCTGGGGTGTAAATTCTTTCCACGAGCAGCTTCTCTTAAGCATGTTAAATTCCTCAAGCAAAGAGTGCAGACAGACTGAGCTGTACACTTTTCAATAGCAAGTTTTATCTTATTACAATTAAAAAATGAATGTTGCCGAAACCGGCTTGGCTCAGTGGAGAGAGTGTCGGCCTGCGGACTGAGGGGTCCCAGGTCCGATTCTCGTCGGGGGCACGTATCCTGGTTGCGGGCACATCCCCTGTGGGGGGCGTGCAGGAGGCGGCTGATCGATGTCTCTCTCTCATCGATGTTTCTAGCTCTCTATCCCGCTCCCTTCCTCTCTGTAAAAAATCAATAAAATATATTAAAAAAAAAAAAGTTAAAAAAAAGAGAAGTGTAGGGTTACTCGGAGGTAAACCTGAGGATGGGCTCAGCAGAATGCTTCCCAGGCTCGGGCTGAGGGATGGGCTTGCAGCAGCCACAGTGGGTAGCGCCCTCGGGAACAGGCCAGGCCCGACGGCCCTCGTTCCCAGCGGACAAGGACCCTGTGGAAGAGCTGCCGGTCTGAGCCGGGACACACCGGCTGCTGGAAACGAGAACAATGGCAGGAAGGAGGATGTGAGGCCAGGTGCGGGGCTGAGGTCACGCACGGAAATGCAGGCGAGCCGAGGGCTGGGGCTGGCTCACTGTACGCACCTCGCACAGAGGACGTCCCCCTGACAACCCGTTAGGTGCCAGCCCCCGATCCCCCCCTGCCGCCGAGGAAGCCAGGCCCAGCTCAGAGCCGGCCAACGCCCGGCTTCTGGCCGGAGCTTCGGGAGCAGGGAGCCCGGAGGCCGGAGCCCGGAGGCCAGAACCCGCCCGCCGCCCTCACCGCTGTCAGAGGTGGCTATTTTTAGGCCCTGCTCTGTTCCAGAAGGAGTGTGTCTTTCCCTTCTTGAAATACAAGAGAGTTTCTTTCTGGGATGGACAGGACTGAACTCTCCTTTCTCCACTAAATGCGGAGCAGGGCAGAAAACAAACACCAGAAACAGCCACAGCGAGAAGGGCACTGGTTGGGGAATCTGCCTTCCGGGGGTCAGCTCACCGAGCAGCGCACGGCCAGCTCTCAAGCGGGTGCGGCCTTTTTGCTGCCACGGGCCGTGTGGACGTTATCGCCTCAGGCTGGGCCACGGAGACCGATCCACTTCAACAGCCGCCGCTGGTCTGGCCAGACGTTTCACTAACTCACCCGACGCCTGGGCAGTGGGACCAAATGACTGCGAGTCTTACGCAGCCTGCGGGCCGGCCGCTGCCCACCTCTGCCTTAAAGTGAGCCGCTGGCACCGGCCTCTGAGGTGAAACCAGCAGACCCGCTGCCCAGAGTGGGAGTGGGAACTCAGGGGGCCGGAAACCTCAGGTGCAGGCTGGTCCTCCCATCCCCCCTGACCGGGTGCTGTTCTTGGCGCAACCTGGTCGTGGCACACACACTTCCGGGTTCCCCTGGCCGACACACAGTCTCATGAGGCCACCAAGTTGCCTGCACACGCACTCCGATGCCCACAGAAGTTCACCTCTGTCACGGAGAGACCTCGTTTTTTTTTTGTTTTTTTTTAATCGATTTTTCACAGAGAGGAAGGGAGAGGGACAGAGAGTTAGAAACACCGACGATAGAGAGACATCGATCAGCCGCCTCCCGCACGCCCCCCACTGGGGATGCGCCCGCAACCAAGTCACATGCCCCTGACCGGAATCGAACCCGGGAACCCCCAGTCCGCAGGCTGACGCTCTATCCACTGAGCCACACCGGTTTCGGCGAGACCACGGTTTTGATGCTCACAGGCACTGACCTCACCAGAGAGAACGCCAGGCCCGCTGGGCCTCATTCCCACCGCCGTGTAGCCACACATCCCTTCCGGAGAGCCCCGAGGCTGCCTCTGCGGCCCTCCCTGTGGGTGCCCCTCTCCCCGTGCCGCCAGGCCCGCTCTCCCGGTGCCCGCTCTCCCAGTGCCGCCGGGCCTCTCCCGGAGCAGCGGGCTCTGAGCCGCGGGGAGGAGGGAGGCCAGAACCAGGCAGAGCTGGCGCTCCGGACTCCTCGGCAGCGGAGGCCGCTGGCCCTGGCCGGAGCCGTTAGGGCCTCCGATGGTTCTGCCCTCCGTAGGCTGGAGGACAAGCCGGAGCTGCTTGAAACCTGCCCTCCCCTTTATATCCCCCTGGCGAGAGGGACAGACAGTGTCCGTCCTCGCTGTGCTGGACACAACAGCGCTGGGAACAGCCGCCGCGGGTGACACTCCACCCGCACACCTCTCCCTGGCCGATGGCCTGGGCTTTCAGACCGACCCGGGGGTCTGGGCGCCCTTCTCCTGTCCCTCTTCTGGGCGAACACCCCACAGGGCCACAGGCGCTCTGTGAGCACGGTGAGGCTGGGGTGGGGAGATCTGGTGAGCGATCGCCATGTCCCTAGGTGGGGGCTCTCCAAAGACCGAGTGTCACAAACACCAGGTGGAGTCGCAGGGAGCCACGCTGCCACTCTGAGAACTGTGACGGGAAAACGCGCAGCGCCCGCAGTGGGCAGCGCCCGGGACCAAGCGGCAGAGCAGGGGGGACACGGAGTCTCACCGGCCAGGAGGACACTTTATTTATTTATTTAAATGCTTTTATTCATTTCAGAAAGGAAGGGAGAGGGAGAGAGAGAGAGACATCAATGATGAGAGAGAATCAGTGATTGGCTGCCTCTGGCACACTCCCTACTGAGGAACGAGCCTGCAACCTGGGCATGTGCCCTGGCCGGAACTCGAACCCAGGACCCTTCAGTCCACAGGCGGAGGCTCTATCCATGGAGCCACGCCAACGAGGGCGGGGGACACTGGGAGGGAAGACCCCGCGGCTGCATCTCAGCAGGGCAGAGCTGACTTCCTCCTTCCCCGCATCCCGAGTCAGCAGACGCAGCGCCGGCCTGACAGGGAGGCGGGGAGAGGCCGGCGGGACAGGAGGTGGCCGGCAGGACCAGCCTGGCCAAGGAACGGCTCGGCAGGCAGCGCCAGCAGGAAGCGGGGCAGAAGTCACCCCAGGTTCCGATGAAGAAAAAGCTGCCACAAACCCAACTTCTCGGCTCGCCTCTCAGCCAGCCTGCAGCTCCCCAGGGCGCAGGGCCCGGACGGGAGGGCGAGGGGAGAGAGGACGTGCACTCGGTATTAGCCACGACCCACAGGCGGAGGCACTAAAGCAGACACTCAGCACTTGGCACATGGCTGCCTCGGCGGAACTTTGGCCAGTCCCAGCCTCTGTTTTCTTCAGCATCTCTGCCCCCGGGGCTGGCTGCCTGCCTGCCGGCCCGCCGGGCCCCCTGTGACCAGGGAGGAAGGATGGGCGGGCGGCTTCCTTCTCCATCTGCCTTTTCTCCCTCGGAAAGGTGACTGGGACTGCAGTCAGGACGGCTTCCCCCTGGTGATCCTGGGGGTGGGGAGCCAGGTCATGTGTGGCCACAGCTGTTGTTAATAAACTTGCATGATTTCATAAAAGGCTTCCAAAGAGCTGAGGATTTAGTTTCAAATTATTCCCAGATCGGCTGCAGCTCGCCGAGCAACAGCAGAGCCTACCCACCCCGCCCCCCAGCTGTCCCCCTGCAACAGGAAATTGCAGGGAGGGGTGACGTGCAGCCTGCAGGGGCACGTGCTGTGCAGCTGGGGTCTGCCGGCGCTGGGGGGGGAGGGGGGGAGCAAAGGGAGGCTCGGGGCTGCCTTCTGCAGTCCCTCCGGGGGTGAGGCCCTCAGCCCCCCACCTTTCTGTCTGGAGGTCCCCAGGTTCGGGGCAGCCCGGGGCGTGGCCATATTTCGAGTCCTCTCAGGGCTCGGCCCGGGCCCTGCCGGCATCTGCTGAGACAGCCCATCCGCAGGCCCTGCTCCTGGGCTGAGCCGGGCTGTGGCCTCCGGGGCCAAGTCCTCAGTGACATCCAGTTCCACCAGGGACGCTCAATCGGGAGCTGCCAGGCCCCCTTCCCACCACCTGCGACTGGCTCAATGGGGAAGGGGTCCCGTGAGGGCACCCTAACAGGAGAGAGACCTCTGTATTTGGGACCTCGCTCCGGGACAGGAGACTTTCGGAGGGGAAGGAGCGGACATCTGGCCCAAGATCCGGGCTTGCATCCGGTTTGGCCAAGTGGCCTGAAGTCCTTTTCCTCATCGGTAAGACAGGAAAGCGGCCCTGCCCCGGTGCAGGGGAAACAATGGGGTTTCAAACAGTGACTAGAAACACATCGTGGAAGCGGGGGGCGGGGGGCTCCCCTGGTTCTCGTTTTCCTTTTGTGGACGGTCCATTTGCAGAGCTAAGGAAGCCGGGCGGAGCGGCTCAGTTGGCTGTCATCCTGTGCACTGGAAGGTTGCCAGTTTGATGCCCGGTCAGGGCACACACCTGGGTTAGGGGTTAAATTCCTGGTTGGGGCACATATAGAGGACAACCGATTGATGTTTCTCTCTTCCTCCCTCTCTCTCTTTCTCTCAGCCCTTCCTTGGGTGAGGACTTAAAAAAAAGTTAAGGAGAAACTGCTGAGGCCAGAAATTAGTTACCAGCCTCAGGTCTGGAATAGCCATCTTCCTTCAGGGGGATCCCCCCCTTTCCTCCTCAGCCTCCTGAAGCCTTTCTGTCACTGCGGGAACCGTTCTTCCTCCCCGGCCTCTGCGGCCACGTCTCCAAGCTGCGGGCCTCCATAAGACCACCCGTTCCTGACCACGGTGCCCACACGCTCACTCCTTTGTGAAAGGGGGGTGACATGTGTGCCTGCGGGGACGGCGACAGAGTTATAGGCGAGCTCGTATGGCGGCCTGCCGGGTCCACTGCGGGCGTGGGAAAAATCAGCAGGGTTCCTCGCCAAAGGCCAGGCGGTAAGGATACCCAGTGCACGCGGGCTGTCAGGGCCGTGGGCTTCTGTGAACCGAGCGTGCTTCACACTCCCACGTTCCGAAAACGAAGCTGCGGAAAACCGCGCTGTGCCGTTTCTGGTGGCCAAAACCCACGATCAATGCCGACTTTGTTTTGTGTCTAAGGAATTCGGCCGGACTCGGAGGGTCAGGCTGCCAGGTGACTGAGCACAAAGCCCGCCGTGAGGAGGAAGAAGCCGCGGGCGGGCAAGAGGGGAGTCAGCACATTGGGGCGCAGTCACGTCCCGGGAGAGCCTCCCCCATTGCGAAATGTTTGCTCGCTTCTGTGCTGAGATTCCGCTGCGCATTCTGACCCCCACACCAGACAACTGTGGTTTGCTGGGACTGTTTGCCGCGGTTTTTTTCTTTCTAAATTGACATCTCGCTTTTGTAAGACGTGGCTGACTGTTTGGGTTTGTGTCGGATAACCAGCAGAAAAAGAATGTTGCCATTCACCGTGTTTGCTCTCGAATAGGAAGCTGGTTTGGGTTCCCAAGCAATTGCTGGTCATTAAGGATGACGTCCCCAGTCGCACCAGCGCAGGAGGGGACAGCTCCCCGGCTGACAAAGGAGACGCTTCGCGGCCGCTGGCTCGAGGCGGAAGGCAGGCTGTCGACAGGGCCTGCTTTGTTCCCGAGCCTCTGAATGGCTTTGTGTGCTCAGAGCCCCGGCAGATGCGGGGCTGCAACTCAATCGGTCTCCTGGTGAGAATTAAGGAAACGGGGCTGATCCCAGTTTTGATGGGAACGGGACCCGCAGGACAGCATCGCTGGCTGTGGCCACAGAGGAAATGCGAGGGGCTGAACGTGCCTGACCTTCCCCCCAGCTTGTTTTAAGCAAACCCAGACCTTTCTCCGAGCAGAAGACGCCACAAGAAAACAAGGGGCACCCAAACCAGGTAACGGAACCTGAGACCCCTCTGTCGCTGCCTCCAGGCGCGGGGAGAGGAGGAGGCGCAGGAGAGGGGCTGGGAACCGGGAGGAGGAGAAGAAAGGAAACCAGCGCCCGGAAGAGGCCAGACCGCCGCACCCTCCCTCGTGGCCGCTCCCACTCCGCTCTTTGTTTCTTGAGAAGATGGGGCGGGGGCAGGAATACCTCTCAGGAGCTGCAACTGCAGAAAAAGGACCCCATTTTCCCCCACGTCCCCAGAGATGCTCAGCCCCTCTGCTCCTGGGTGGGCAGAGAGGGAGTCAGTGGGATGGCCACGTCCTGAGGTTGTCACAGCAAGCACGGGGGTCACCGGCCTGGTGCTCCGCTGCGGCTGCCCCTCCCCACCCCCCCCACGCCGCCCACCGGAGACGGCTCCTCCTTACGAAGCCCCCCCTCACTTTCATGGTTTGTCCTTAGCAGTGGGAGGGGCGGGGGTTATTAATAAGCCTTATGGGGCCACAGCGCTGTGGGGTAAGACCAGTTCCTGGGGCCTCACCCCGATGTTCTGCCCAGTGAGGAGGCTGCTCCTGGTGCGCAGGGATGGTTTCCAGAGGACTCGCTGCTTTCAAATCGGTGGCTCTGTGGCCGCAGCCGTTTGTGTGCCGTCTCCGAGGCGCCTGCTACCCTGACACCTCTTGTCACAAACATCCACGATGCTCTGCACCAAGACTATGGCTTCAAGACTGTCCTTCGGCTTATAAAACACTGGCTGGAACTGTGATTTAAAAGAATTCTTCTTCTTCTTGTTAATCCTCACCTGAGGATGTATTTTTTTTCCGCTGATTTTTAGACAGTGAAAGGGAGGAGGAGAGACTGAGAGAAAGAAACACTGATGTGAGAGAGACACATGGACCGGTCGCCTCCTGCATGTGTCCGGCCAGGGCCAGGCCGGAGCCTGCAATTGAGGTCCGTCCCCTTGACAGAACAGAACCTGCAACCTTCTGGTCTGAAGGCCGACGCTCTAACCACTGAGGAAAACTGGCTAGGGCTTGCGAGTCTTTCCTTTTTATTTTGTTTTTTAACACTGATCGAGGGAGGAAGGAGGGAGGGAGGGAGAGATAAAGAGAGAGAGAGAGAGGAAGGAACACTGATGTGAGAGAGAAGCATCTACCAGTTGCCTCTGGCACCTACCCTGACCAGGCAATGGACCCCGCAACCTAGGTATGCACCCTGACCGGAAACTGAGCCTGCCACCTCCTGGTACACAGGATGATGCTTCAACCAGCCGAGCCACACCAGCCAGGCTGAACTGTATATATTTTTAAAAAATGTTTCTTACTGCTTTTAGAGACAGAGGAAGAGAGAGGGAGGGAGACTGAAACATTAACTGGTTGCCTCTCGTCCATGCCCGGCCAGGGGACTGAACCTTCACCAGCTTTGTGTCCCGACGAGGGATCAACATGGGACAACACTCAAGCAGCTGAGCCACACTGGCCAGGCCGAACTGTGTTTTAAAGACGCCGGGATTAACAGCCCCATCTTTAGCAATTGGAGCGCTCACATTAAAATACAGGTCTCCAGCTCCCTGGAAATCTGCAGCCATGGTAACGGAACAGTATCTCATCTGGCAACGAGCTGTGGGCGCGGTGGGGGAACAGCCCACACGCTCCCCTGGGTGCCAGTCCCCGCCACGCCCTGCTGTCTCCTAGACCTGCCTGCCCACTGAATGTTCACCAAGCTCTCACGTCACTCCTCGCCCCTGTGGGCACGGGTCTGTGACCCCCCGGTGCACACGGTTTGTATTTCACGTGTAAATCTTCTCCATGCTTTAAAACAGATAGACAGCGCTGCTTTTTATAAGCTGCACACGACACTAATGTGAGCAACCGGGCTGCCCACCACTCTTACCTGCATGAGGGAGAAATAAACCTTTACCTTGTAGAAGCCACTGCTATTTTTGGGTTTTCTGATATTTACAGACAAAATGATCCTTCCTTACTAGGAAAATAGGGATTTTTACTGATTTCTAAGAAAGAAAAAAAAATAGCCCTGGCCGGTTTGGTGCAGTGGATGGGGCATCGGCCTGAGGACTGAAGGGTTCCAGGATGGATTCTGGTCAAGGGCATGTACCTTGGTTGCGGGCACATCCCCAGGAAGGGAGTGTGCAGGAGGCAGCTGATCAATGCCTCTCTCTCATTATTGTTTCTGACTCTCTATCCCTCTCCCTTCCTCTCTGTGAAAAATCAATAAAATACATGAATATATGCATATCGCTGATTTCAGAGAGGAAAGGAGAGGGAGAGGGAGAAACATCAGTGATGAGGGAGGATTACTGATGGCCGCCTCCTGCCGCCCCACACCGGGGAGGGAGCTCATAGCCCAGGCACGTGCCCTGACGAGGAAGCAAAGCAAGACCTCAACCACTGAGCCAGCCAGCGGGGCTTTACCGGTTTCTTATGGAAACACATTACTCCTCAGATATTACCATACCAAAGTGCCCATAACATTACACATCTGTGACAATTTCCCCTGGTCTCAATCCACACCACAGCCACTGTAACCTTGACACCTTCAGTCCGGCCAAGTCACTCTCCGGTGAGTTCAGCCACAGCACCCACCGCACTCGAGACACCCCCACCGCCGGTCCTTCGCCACCTCTGAGGGTCCTTCCCGAGCGCCACCTGCCAGCCACTGGCTATTTTGGTCCCCACGCAGGCGAAGTGTTTTATTTCCCGGCCTTGCCGCTTCTCCTCCTCCCACAGGCCGGCCTCCTCCAGCCCTGTCCTCCCCATCACACTCCTCTCGTTACCCCACACAGGCCCTCCGCAGCCGGGAGTCTGGTTTACCCTGTCGGCTGCGGGATGATGAGCGCTCCTGTCAAACTAGTCCTGTAACGCTAAGAGTTACGAACAAATCTATCTATCACTTTCCTAGCGAATTAAAACGCCACTTTTTTCACATTCAGTTCTTAGGGGTCTATTTCTGGTGTCTATGTTGTTCATTTGATCTAGCCGCCTATTCTTTTAGCAGCCTCTATGATGGTTTTTTTCTTAAAGTATATTTTTATTGATTTCAGAAAGGGAGAGGGAGAGATAGAAACACCAAATGAGGAAAGAGATTGGCTGCCTCCTTCACGCCCCGCTACTGGGGATCGAGCCCGAAACCCGGGCCCGTGCCTTTGACCGGAATTGAACCTGGGACCCCCTTCAGTTCACAGGCCGACACTCTATCCACCGAGCCAAACCAACCAGGGCAGCCTAAATGGCTTTAATTAGTTTAGCTTAATAGTAAAATTAGTCTTATTTTCAAAATGGCAGGTCATTTTTCAAGGAAAGGGCCTCCTGAATTTAAATGGGAACTGCAGCAAACGTCTAGGTTACTGCGGAGAGAACGGATCTTTCCAGAACTCCCAGGCTCCTCCGCGAGGGACAAGATGCTTCTCCATCATCCAGGTCATCTTCACTTGTCTCCGGGGAAAGCGGAGGAGGGACGGGCTGTCACCCGGCACCCCCAGGGGCTTTGGTGCCCTTCCTCAAGGCTTTCCATTTGCCCGGCCAGCAGGGGACTCACTGTTGGGCTGAATAACATTTTGGTAGCAAAGCCTCCTCACATGTCACATTGCTATCCTTACAGATCAATTACAAAGGACTGTGATAGTTTTAAATTTAAAACGTTCTTAAGAAGAACTGATACATTTAATGTAGAACTATTTAAGAACAGAGCACATTTGTCCATACGTTCAAATCTCCTTCTTGTCCTTCCATATGGTTTTCTTCACATTTCTAACTAAAGTTCATTTCTAGGGTATTTTATGATTTATATTGTTACTACTGAGCGGCACTCTGTGTATTTTTTTGTATCTAGCCATCTACTGCTTCTAATGGCCTTCAGGTTGATTATTTCATCTTTTCTCAGGTGTAACATGGTAGATATGCTTTTTTTCTTCACACATCTAAGTGTTTACAACAATCTGACACAGGTGGGTGTCCAAAAAACATTGGCAATTATCTTCTTCAATATCTGTACCTTTTATTTTACTCTTAGTTAATTGTACTGACTAGCAGATCCAGAATAAAATAGTGGTGATAGGTTTACATTTGACTTTTTGGGAATGTGTCTATGTATTCATTAAATACATGCTAATAACTGCTTTGAACTACAGACTTTAAAAATATAATATTAAGTAAAGCATCCTTCTAACACTATTTTTTAAAGCTCAAAATCAAGACTGGCTATCTGATTTTAATTCAATGTCTTTACCATCTAAAGCTATTATATGGTGACTTATATAAGTCACTCTTAATATGACTTATATTAAGAGTCATAATATTGAACCATCTTGCATTTCTGGAACAATCTCACTTGGTCATGGTTTTTATTTGCTGGTATTTTATTTAGAGAATTGAAAACCTATAGTCATAAGCAAAACTGATCTTTAGTTTTCTTTTTTGGGGTTATCTCTGTTACCTGTTGGTATCAGCATTATTCAAATATTACCTAAAATTTTCCTCCTTTTCTACGCTCTGAAACATTTCAGATGACATAAAGAATTTTATTCTCGCCAAAACTGGTTTGGCTCAGTGGATAGAGCGTCGGCCTGCGGACTGAAGGGTCCTGGGTTCGATTCCGGTCAAGGGCATGTACTTGGTTGCGGGAACGTCCCCAGTAAGGGGCGTGCAGGAGGCAGCTGATCGGTGTCTCTCATCGATGTTTCTGACTCTATCCCTCTCCCTTCCTCACTAAAAAATCAATTATATATATATATATATATGTATAAAACTAAAAGAATTTTATTCTCTAAAGGTTTGAAAGAATTTGCTCATAAACTGGGCACGCTGCTTTCTGAGGAGTAGCTTTTTGCTTACTTACTCCATTTCCCCCTGTGGTGATTGGTCTATGTATTTCCTATGTTTTCACGGGTCACAACATGTCATGATGTGTATCACCTCCCCCTTTATATCATCTTACTGATCCCCGCTCCCGTGCACAGGTAGCCACCAGTCACTTACAGTGGGGTCGGTCCAGAGAGAACATCTCGAGCACTCCTGGCAGGGGGCTCCTGGAGAGCGAGGGTGCTGGCAGAAGTGGTCGTACCCATTGATGGAGACGCGACAGAGGTAGCACATCTGGGCCCCGCAGCGGCAAGACATGCGGTTGCAGCCTTCGGATTTGATGAGGCCCGTCCCACACTTATGGCACTTCCTGATGCGAGCGGCGGTCATCTTCTCCTCACTGGAAAAAGCACACACGATTGGAGACGCCAGGGGAGACGACGATGACGAAGAAAAACATGGCTGTTCCCTATGCCTGCCCAGGCCTTCTGGTGACATTCAAGAGACAGGAGCCCATGTTTCAGACCTGAGAACTGGGACCGTCAGTAAATTACTCAATTGACTGGAGTCTCAGTTTCCTCATGGTTAAAGGGGAAAACACAACTTTCTCATAGTGTTTGGAGGCTTGTAGGCAAAATACAAAGTGCCTAGCACAGTACCTGCCACAAAGCACTCAGAAAACGACAATCGATTTGTTATAGGAGTCTCTGTAGTCTTAAAATGGAGAGAAAAAAACTCAGGGTTTCCTGAACTAATGTGTTTTATACACACAGAGCGGCATAATGGAAAGCCAGTAAGCCTAAATCTTAGTCATCTCCACACCTTGGATTTCTAAATATTTGGCATGGGATGGGATAGACGCAGGTGGTGGTAATCCAATAGCCAATGGAATCCCACATCCCCAGACTGCCTGGCAGCGAGGGGATGGGCACACGTGTGACTCGGTGGGAAGCCTGTAGGGCTGCATGTTTCCAGAAGCATGTTAGCTGATGTGGAAGGGCAGGTGACAAGGGTCAAAATGACAGGTCTTTTTTTTTTTTAAATTTTTGTGAGTTTATTTGAGCCAAACTGTTGACAATTGTTGGGAAGCAGAACCTCAAGGGACTGAGATAATGCTCCGGAGAATGACAGGTTACATCTGTATTTTACACATTGCCATCAAAGGAAGAGACACAGGTGAATTACATGAAAAATGACAGGTCCTGGCTCTTTGTCATGAGCTGCCACCACTGAACCAAGCTTCTTCCACGATGCTCTGTTCCTAACACTTGCTACCTTGGCCGATAATTCTGTTTGTCTGGCTTCCTCTACTAAGCCGAGTTCCTTGGGGGGAGAGAGCAGAGGCCGGGCTGGTATTAGCAGTATGGTCTTGGCAGGAAGGTGCTAACGCGCTTACCGAGACGAGGGAAGAGCATGAAGGACCCCAAAAGTGGCTAATCCTGCAGATGGACTCACCCCACTGCTCCAAGCACCATGACTGTAACCGCTGGGGAGTAGATCTGGTTTGTACCTCTCCTCAGGCTGAGAAAATGCAGCCTTCGCCCCCACTCCCCAGGGCTTTCTGCTAAGTAAGAGTAGCCAGGAGAGCCAGGGCAGGGAAGGGATTTTCTTTACTGGTATTTTAAGATTGCTGTGGTGGCATGCTCCTTAGCAGCCAGACCATTCTTTAAAAACAGAAAAATGCATTCGGAAATTTGGCTGCTATTCAGTTAGGTCTAATTTTTGAATGCCCCAAAATGAAGGAAGTCAGAACTCTGGCTTGGGAAGAATTTAAACCCAGTTCAAGTTACAGAACAAATGAGTTCTAAGTGTGGCTGAATAGGAAACACTGTCAAGAAGACAAAGTTGAAATACAGTGCAGTTATTACTGTCAACTAAATTATATAATACACATGCTCATTACTTCTGTTACTGAGCAACTGTGAGGACACCTGTCAATGCTTTGTGTTAAGACTTACAAGGTTCTAGTGAAAAAATTTCCAATTTGAAATGCTATGACCAAAACAATTGTAATTTTTTTAATTTAACAAATCTTTATTGTGCAGATTATTACAATTGTTCCTTTTCCCCCCATAGCTCCCTCCACCCGGTTCCCACCCCACCCTCTGCCCTTACCTCCCCCGACTGTCCTCATCCATAGATGTACGCTTTTTGTCCAGTCTCTTCCTGCACCCCCCCCTCACCTCTTTCCCCCTGGGGAATTATCAGTCTGTTCCCTTTCTATGCTCCTGATACTATTATATTTACGTTTATTCTGTTCATCAGATTTTTTATTCACTTGACTTTTAGGTTCACTTGTTGATAGATATGTATTTGTTGTTCATAATTTAAAGAGTACCTTTCAGCATTTCATATAATACTGGTTTGGAGTTGATGAATTCCTTTAGTTTTTTCTTATCTATGAAGCTCTTTATCTGCCCTTCAATTCTGAATGATATCTTTGCTGGGTAAAGGAATCTTGGTTGTAGATTCTTGCTACTCATCATTTTGAATATTTCTTGCCACTCCCATCTAGCCTGCATAGTTTCTGTTGAGAAATCAGCTGACAATCGTATGGGTGTTCCCTTGTAGGTAATTGTTTTTCTCTTGCTGCTTTCAATATTCTTTGTCTTTTGTTTTTAACATTTTAATTATGATGTGTCTTGGTGTGGTCCTCTTTGGATTCCTTTTGTTTGGGGTTCTGTGAGCTTCCTGGACTTGTAAGTCTATTTCTTTTACCAGGTAGGGAAGTTTTCAGTCATTATTTCTTCAAATAGGTTTTCAGTATCTTGCTCCCTCTCTTCTTCTGGCACCCTCATAATTTGGAGTTGGTACGCTGAGGTTGTCCCAGAGGCTCCTTACACTATCTTCAAGTTTTTGAATTATTTTTTCTTTTCCAGCTGAGTTTTTTGCTTTTTTGTATTTCAAATATTTGACTTGATTCTTGCGTTCTTCTAGTCTGCTGTCAGGTCTCCGTATATTTTTTATTTCAGTCTGTGTATGTTTAATTTCTAGTTGGTCCTTTTTCACATCCTCGAAGGTCTCGCTAAATTTATCAGCCTTTTCTTAGGAAATTCTTAAAAAACCTTATAGCCGTGGCTTTGAAAACTCTATATCCAGTCGTTTGTTTTCCTCCATTTCTTTCATTTGTAATCTACTGCAATTTCCTAAAGCACAGACTTTCTGCGTCAGAGCACCTGGAGACGGAGGTGTGGCTTTCGGCCACCACGCTGGCTGCCCGGGGCTGGCTGACTTATTCTCTGGGGAGCTAGTAGCTGCAGAGTGGAGAGAGTGACTGAGAAGAACCAAGGTTACAGTTCTTTCTGCAGGTTTGGAAAGAGGGTGCGTCTGCTTACTGTTTCACCACACGGTCAGCCACCCATGTGAAACAATAGCGGGTGTGGTGAGGGACAAAAGGCACTCCTAAATGGACAAGAATATGTGCAGACTGAATCAGCTCAGCACTGCACGAAGAGCCATTCAAGTCCTTTGCTTTTGCAGAAGGACAGTAGTAGGCAGGGTCAAACGGCCTCGTACCAAAATGGACTACCACCACCCAGCATATAAACATGCGCTGGAAGTGGGTGAGTCTGGGGATTCTTTGGGAGGAAGGGGATTTGGCAACCAGATTCTAAATGAGGCAGGAAACAGCCCCACAGGGCGTGCTGCTGTCAGACAGGAAGAGGACCGAGCTGCAGCTGTGTCTGCTGAGCTCATGCTCAAACAGGAAGGCTCGCCCCTCTTCCACACACGGACAGAGACCCTCCGATTCTCTGCCTCTTTCTCGCCGCTACTTAAATTTAAAAGCTGCGAACTCCACTGTGGGTGCTCTCTGTTTCTTGGACTCATACTATTCAAATCTTAAATGGCTTTCCTTTGTGAGTGTGTATACATTTTGTTTTTCATTTAAATTTTTTATTGTTGAAAGTATTACACAGGTCTCCTTTTTATCCCACTGATCTCTCCCCGCCCCCCTACTCCGGCCCCCAGCACATGCCCTCACCCCCTAGTGTCCGTGTCCATTGCTTCTCTCATATGCATGCACACAAGTCCTTGGGTTGATCTCTTACTCTCCCCGCCCCATACAACAGTCCCTTGCCTTCCCTCTGAGGTTTGATGCGCTGTTCGCTGCTTCTATGTCTCTGCAACTATTTTTGTTCATTAGTTTATGTTGTTCATATTTTACAAATGAGTGAGATCATGTGATATTTATCTTTCTCCGACTGGCTTATTTTGCTTAGCATCATGCTCTCCAGGTCCATCCATGCTGTTGCAAATGGTCAGAGTTCTTTCTTTTTTACAGCAGTGTGGTATCCCATTGTGCAGATGTACCACGGTTTTCTAATCCACTCATTTGCTGATGGGCACTTAGGCTGTTTTCCAAATCTTAGTCATTGTAAATTGTGCTGCTATGAATATAGGGGTGCATATATCCTTTCTGATTGGTGTTTCTCATATTTTTTTATTGTGGTAAAATACAAAAAAGTATACTGTTTTAACCATTTAAAGTGCACAATTCGGGAGCATGTGGTATATTGCCTAAGATTGCAACCATCCATCTTTATACCTATCAAACATCCCCTTTTCCTGCAATGGCTAACCTGCTTTCTGTCTCTAAAGGATGTGACCATTCTGTACCCAGGCAATTACCCATGTCTACGGACATTTCATATAAATGGAATCATATAAGATGTGCCCTTTGTGACTGACTTCTTCCACTTAGCATGTTTTCAAGAGTCATCCTTGCCGCACCAAAGGGTAGCAGGTTCGCTCCCTGCTACCATTCAGGGTGCACGCAACCAGTTGATGTGTCTCTATTTGTGGGCCTGAGAAACTAAAGAAACACGTTACCTGCTCCTAAAGTACAACAGGGCAGGTATAGGATAATAGTTACAGATATTCTGGTTCACAAATATCTATCCCAGTCTATTGGAAACCCAGCCGGCAAACGCCTGTTTCGGACTGGAGAACCGTCCTCTGTGGGTTGAGGCGCCGTGCTCTTGGCCCAGCCTCCAGCCTCTGAGCAGCCCTTTGAAAGAAAGGTAGCAGATGCTTGCAGCTGGCAGTTTTTAATCAGCCTGTTTCCTGCTTGGAGGACTTTGGGGGTCTGACAGACTTCTTTCATTTCATACTCCCTGTCTTTCCAGTGCAAGCTGGCAGTGTTTCTGCTGACGTGAAATTCTCAAGAACTTTGTGGCTCTTCCATTTATATCACAGGAACGCGTTCCATTAGGCATGCAGCGCATTTATAGGTATTTCCTAGACACCCCACCTCTGTTTTTGACTTCCGCTGAGATGGCTGAGGGGTAATGCCCTAGTTTCCAAATCCTGGTTGGATTGCGAGGACCTGGGAGCCATTCGCTCAAACTCTTCAAACAGCCATTGTATGACAATAGTCTGACATTCTGAACATATCCTTGTTTTTCTCCAGGGCACGCTTTTCCTGACAGCGAGCCTCTCCATTTAGGGTCTTTTCTCATCTGGATAGGATGAGAATTTCAGAAACAATGACATCCTGTTCCTTTTTGTTAGCGGCTCTTCCCTCAATTTATCTTTCCACCTCTCTTCAGCACTATGCCGGACACACATTAGCTGAGCTTTCTGACATTATATAGTAAGAATTCCCTTTCCTCCAGTATATTTTTTTTTGTTTTTTGTTTATAGCTTTAATATAGAAAAAGCTCTTAAATATTCTGAACTCTATGTATGACATACATATTAAAAAGATTCCTTTAATAGTTTGTCATTTTTCTTTTATTATTTATTTACTTTCTTTATTGATTAAGGTATTACATATGTGTCCTTATCCCCCTATTGCGCCCCCCCCCCCACTCTACCACTTATGTCCTCACCCCCTTGGTGTCTGTGTTCATTGATAAGGCTTATATGCATGCATACAAGTTGTTATTTTTAACCTTTTAATAGTGTTTTTAATTTGGTAAATGAAAATATAAAAATACTGTATTTTCCAGCATATGGTGTTTGTGTCATTTTACAAAGTTCTAGCCCATACCAAGTTTATATGAAATACTTGCCTGTATTTCCTTCTAGTACATTTGTGTTTTCCCTATTTTTAAAATAAAGTTTCTACACTACCTAGAGTGAGGGAGGGATCAAATTTTTAAAAACAAATGCTTTTTCCTCTGCTGTATCCACCGGGAGGATGAAGACCATTCTCAGCAGTCAGACTGTGACACCCCAGAAGAGGTGGACATCACCTGAAGGGACGCACAGCTGTTGGGAAGGCCCAGAGCAGCCTGCGGAGGGACCAACCACATCGATGCAAGCTCCGTCTCCTTGGAAGGGAAAGGAAGTGGCTTCGGCTGACCACTGGTGGGGAAGCAGAAGGGAAGGGGCCACAGTGTGGCTTCACTGCAGTCATGTGGGAACATGATCAAGGGTTACACTGGGCTTCCGTTACAAGGCGAGGTCTGTGGACGCTCACTTCCCACCAACATCGTTTTTCAGGAGGATGGATCCCCTTGTTGAAATCAGAAATTTCTTGGGCGAAAAATAGGTCTGCAGAGTTCGGATGAGGTCACTGCTTGTTCAGTATCTCAAGCCCGGAAAGATGAGTTGATTTCCAGTTGCCACTCGAATATTTCCTGATGGCGGTCGGGTTCCAGAAGGAGGCCTTCCGGTCAACCCAACTGCACCCTGTGAAACGGGGCAGGCTGCCAGCGAGGTACTGGCCGCTGTTTGATCCCTGTGACCCTGTGCCGCACGGGAGGAGGGAGGGCACCAGGCTCGGGGAAGCCACACCTGGAGCAGCGGTCAGCCCCACAGACGTGCCCCCACCTGGTGCAGCCTCCCGGGCCCCCTTTTCCTCCGTTTTTCAGTAACAGGCTCCGATTTCCTCCGGAGTTCTCACCAGCAGAACTCCGTATTTCGACTAACAGTCTGTGATGGTGACCCAAGTATTCTCTAAGGCAATTTAGGTTTTGCCTGGAATGTTCCTCACTTCCTCCTGAGCCTCCAATTGTGGAGTTCTTAATGTCCATATTTTTACTAAATGTCTATTCACAACGATCTAAATTTTTTTGCTATAATATTTCTAGAAATTCTCCCAGGTTCTGCCCATCGCCCAATTCCAAACCCACTTGCACGTTTTTAGGTAACTGTTACAGCAGAGTTCCACTTCCGGTACCAGATTTGTGTTAGTTTCCTATTGCTGCTGTCATAAATCATCACACATTTATTAGCTTATTAAGTGATACACGTGTACGATTTTATAGTTCTGTAGATCTGAAGTACAGCACAGGTCTTATCAGCCCCAAATCAAGGAGCTGGCAGGCCATGTGACCTCTGGAGGCTCTGGGAGAGAATCTGTTCGCTGCTCCTCTGGGCTGCCAGAAACCAGTTCTTTGAAGCTGGAGGATCAAGGTCCCTGTTTTCTTGGTGGCTGGAAACGGAAGGTCGTTCCCTGCTGTTGCATTCCTTATTCTTTCTCTATCTTCAAAGCAGCAACGAGAGGCTGGGTCCTTCTCATTCTATCTGACTGTCCCTCACTGCATCTCCATCTGACCAGAGAAAGACGCTCTCTGCTTAAGGAATCGTGAGATTAGACTGTTTACCTGGAGAATCCAGAAAACCAGCCATCTCAAAGTCCACAACCTTCACCAGCCCTGCAAAGTCCCGCTCGCCATGTGAGGTAGCATCTTTCCTGTTCATGGTTCGGGAGATTGGGGCATGGACATTTTGGGGGCTTTTATGCTGCCCACCAAATCTGAGGTCACGAGCAGCAGGGAGCCATCTGTCTGGTTTCAAATTTCCTCTATGCACTTACTGCCTGGGGAGCCGCTGGTAAGTGGCCGGGGGCTCTGTGTCAGCTGTGTCACTAATAAAACGCGATGGACTTGGGAGGTAGACTTGGAGACCTTTACCCAAAGTAACAAACCTGTTCCTCACCCTTCAAACGTGCTGTGGACATAGAGCCACCAGCTAGAGACTACACACGGTGTCGGCCCGGGAGCAGGCCGTGGCCAAGTGACTTGTTCCAGACCAACAGGTATGAGAAGAGGGGTACAGACACTTCTTTCTGGGTCACTCACCAACCCAGAAAAGCCGCCTGCCGGGCAGCCTGTCTCTCTCCTCACCACCGGCTGGTGTGTCCATGTGGCTGCAACCGAGTCCCAAGCACCGGTCATGGTGAAGCATGAGGTACAAGGAACCAGTGTCTCTGAATGACCTCAGGGGCCAGCTCAGCCCACCCTCGGCCCAGGCTGACTACTGTGTGAGAGAAATCGACGTTTGTGTTTGCTCAGTCAATGTATTTAATTAATTAACTTCTGTAAAGCAGTCAGCCACATAAGGAGCGCTCCACAGTACTGACTCTTATTACTGACTGCTAACAGTAACATGGATTCTACTCAACGTCACAGGTCACCAGCGACAGACAAAGTCCTGGCCGGTTTGGTTTGGTGGACAGAGCATCAGCCCGTGGAGTGGAAAGTCCTGAGTTCAACTTTGCTCAAGGGAGTGTACCTTGGTTGCACGTCTGACCCCAGGCCCTTGGCAGAGCACGTGCAGGAAGCAACCGATTGATGTGTTTCTCTCACATCGATGTTTCTCTCTCTCTCTCTCTCCCCATCCCTTCCACTCTCTAAAAACCGATGGAAAATTATCCTCAGTTGAGGAGTAACAAAACAACAACAACAAAGCAACATGGTACCACCTAACGAATTAAAATGTTATTGCTTACTTATTTAGATAATAAGGAATCGACATACACTGAATTCATACGCCAGGCATTTACTGTTACGTTTGACCCCGGGAATAGCTCTGTCAGGCTGCGGATGAGGAAACGGAGGCTCAGAGGTTAGGCCACTTTCTTGAGGTCACTCGAGACAGGGGCAGCTTGAGAACCTGTTCTCTCCCCAATGCGCACTCCCCTCTCTGCCCAAAAGGCAGGGTAACGTGGTAAGTGCTGCGCATCAGTCGCTAACCCCCCTGAATCGTGCTACTCACATGGAGGTCCGGTACTTGATGTCATCTTTTTCAGCCAGCTCTTCGCAGGTGAGGCCACTGTGCTCTTTCCAGAGCCCCTGACACTTCCTACAGGTTTCCTGGGGAAAAGCAGACAGGCAGCTCCTGGTGAGTAGACCCCGTGCAAGTTCTGCTCAACAACGGGAGTGGGCACTAAGCTTCACGTGGCCGGAAGCCTTCCAGAGCTGGCCCTCCCTCTCAGCAGGCGCATTTCTGCAAACAACTCGATGGAAGAAAGCACGAGACCCTGTCCTCTCCTTGGATCAAAAGGACGCATTGCTTCCAACACCCACTTGTAGAAGGCTTTCTAAAGTGCCAGGGGCCACCTGGGAAACCCCACAAAAGGCAGACTTAGGTTTGGGGTTTTTAAAAATAAAATCTCTGAGCTGCTTGGGGGCAGGGTCTGTTGGGGTCTTGTTAACTTCCGTGTCTCTGTGTGGCCCGGCACACAGCGCTCTTGTTGAACTGAGCTGGAGAATGGTCTAGAAAGGATGACTAGGGGTCCTTCAGGGAGGCAGTCCCTCAGGCATCCCTCCTCCCAAACGTGGACCGCTCTCCAGAGCTTAACTTCATTTATAAAATGCATGACTTTAAAAATTACTACTTTTTATTCTAGATCCTTTGTAGTTTATACACTGTCACTTCAATAATGAGGATTTAAAAAAATTAATGCAATTTAATTAAATTCCCGTAAGTGGAAATTATAACCCCAATAAGTACAGTGAATAAAGGAGAAGATAGTGTCAGTTGTAAGTGGGGACCGACCTCGTCTGGGAGACAGTGAAGGCTTGGGGAGATGGCCGGAGACCTGAAAGCTGAGTCTGAGAGAGGAGAGGAAGGCCGCCTTCCGGCAGAGGCGCAGCCAGAGACGCCGGAGGGAAGCTGGGCGGCGGACAGTGAAAACGGGCCTGCTGAGGCCCACCGGGCTCTGGAAGGGGGATTGTCAGTTTGACTTCTATCTTCAGAGCACCACCGCGGTGTCCGAAGATGCCGCGCATGGAAGTAACATGATCAGTGTTGCGATTTTACGAGATCGTTCTTCACGGAGAACCGACAGGCAGAGGGAAGGGTGGAAGCCTAAAGACAGTCAGGAGGCCGTTAAAGTCACCCAGGAGAGACCAAGGAGGCCACCCAGACTCAGGCCGGCAGGCGAGGGCACGAGGAGAGCTGACAGATTGGAGCGGAATTTAGGAAGCGATGGCCGGTGTGGTGATGGAAGCGAGGAGAGGGAGGTGTCAGGATTGTGGTGATG
>JAAGEH010000090.1:1652714-1752319 GCA_011751065.1 Lasiurus cinereus | reverse complement strand
TGTGGTGATGGAAGCGAGGAGAGGGAGGTGTCAGGATTGTGGTGATGGAAGCGAGGAGAGGGAGGTGTCAGGATTTCACTCGGTTTCTGATTTGTGTCACACAGGTAACAGCAACAGACAGGGAGCTTGGAAAGGCCTGGCGTGGCAGAGAGAGGGCAGGCCTTAAGATCCGGTCTGGAATTTGATCTGGATGGTGATGGACACCCGGCAGAGACACCTGCGAGGCAGGCGGGTGGGTGTAAATGTCTAGCATTTGGGGGCGGCTGGGCTAGAGATCACCAGGAGACTCAATTTCATTTTCACATCAATTCCAGGACCATCTACCACTGTATTCTCCACTCATCATTGAACATTTTTTAGTGTATGTTGCTCAGATGACTCTAACAAGGCACAGAATAGTATGCACAGCTTAGGTACCACCATTTCTACAGAAAGAGATGGTGGGTAGAAGATAGTGATATATAAAACCAACCGGAAAGGATCCCCAAGAAACTGGTAGTTTGACTGTCCTGAGTGGCTGGGAGGCAGGGCTGAGACCACTCACTGTAGGCCTTTTGAATCTTATACTGTATAGATGTACCATCTAATTAAAAGATAAACCAAGTTTAAAGAGAGAGGAAAAGGAAATGGACTGTTTAGGGAGCTGAGAATTGAACAACCTGTACAAAGGCGGCAATCAATGAGATGAGGTGGTGGGGTAGAGAGGAGCCGATCAGAGAGTCTACATTAAATGTTGTTGCTTCCCAATTGAACAATTTTATCTGGTCCATTAACCACATCCCTGTCAGTAAACAGAGGCTAAGTCAACAGTGACTTAATTATTACACACCAAAATGCAAAGCAGTATCAACCCCATTTTTATTTTGTTAAAAAATATGTTTTTTAGGCATCCAAATTGCAAAAGAAGTTGTCATTATTCACAGATGACATAATATTGTACATATGGGGGTGCCAGAAGAAGAGAGAGAGGAAGATACTGAAAACCCATTTGAAGAAATAATGACTGAAAACTTCCCCTACCTGGTGAAAGAAATAGAATTACAAGTCCAGGAAGCTCACAGAACCCCAAACAAAAGGAATCCAAAGAGGACTACACCAAGACACATCATAATTAGAATACCAAGAGCAAAAGACAAAGAGAGAATATTAAAAGCAGCAAGAGAAAAACAGTTCATTACCTACAAGGGAGTATCCATACGACTGTCAGCTGATTTCTTTACAGAAACTATTCAGGCCAGACGGGAGTGGCAAGAAATATTCGAAGTGATGAATAGCAAGAACCTACAACCAAGATTACTCTAGCCAGCAAAGCTATCATTCAGAATTGAAGGTCTGATAAAGAGCTTCACAGACAAGAAAAAACTAAAGGAGTTTATCACCACCAAACCAGTTTTATATGAAATGCTGAAAGGGATTCTTTAAGAAGAGGAAGAAAAAGAAAAAGGTAAAGATAAAAATTATGAACAACAAATATATATCAAGTGAATCTAAAAATCAAATGAATAAAAAAAATCTGACAAACAGAATAAACTGGTGAATACAATAGAATCAGGGGCATAGAAAGGGAGTGGACTGACAATTCTTAGGAAGAAAGGGGTGAGGGGGTGCAGGAAGAGACTGGACAAAAAGCGTACACCTATGGATGAGGACAGTGGGGAGGAGGTAAGGGCAGAGGGAGGGGTGGGAGACGGTTGGAGGGGAGCTGTGGGGGGAAAAAGAGGAACAACTGTAATAATCCGAACAATAAAGATTTATTAAATTTTAAAAGAACACACAAAAATTTAAGATTCCTTCATATCTGCCTGGCTGGGTGACTCAGTGGTTGAGACCCCAGGCTGCCTCCGCTGGGAGGGGATCTCGCCTTGGGGGTGCTCACCACTCGCAGGCTGAGGCCCCAGCCCAGGCTGCCTCCGCTGGGAGTGGGGTTAGGCCGTGAGGAGTGAAATTTTTTGTTTTTATGAAGGTCAGGAGGCCTCTGGGCAGCCTTCCGCAGGCCGCTTACTCTGCAGGCTCTCAGAGGCAGCCCTCCCTGGGACTGGGGGCTCCGGAGGGGCTGAGAGGACCGGGCACCGCCATCTTGTGGCTATGGGCACCTCATTTTTGTCCTGGAGTGATGGCTAATTTGCATATTACTCTTTTATTAGATAGGATATGGCACAGACAATGAAGTGGTGAAGGCCTGGGGTGGCAGGTGCAGAGTGGAGCGGATCAAAGGGAAACAAACAAAGAGGACATCTGTAATACTTTCTACAATAAAGAAAAAAACGGTCTTTAAAATGGATTTTAGAGAGAGGAAGCAGGGGAGAGAAAGAGAGGAGCATTGATGTTAGAGAGAAACATGGGTCAATTGCCTTCCATATGCACCCCAAACAAGAGGTGCCCTGATCGGTGATCTCTCAGTGCACAGGGCGACATTCAACCAACTGAGCCACACCAGTCAGGGCTAAACCCCATTAAAAAAAATAATCCTCACCCAAGGAGCAAGGATATACATTTTTTCTCATTGATTTTTAGAGAGAATGGAAGGGAGGAGACAGAAGGGGGCGGGGGAGAGAAACATGATTGGTTGCCTCCTACATGCACACTGACTGGGAGCAGGGATCATTCCTGGTATGTGCCCTTGAGACCCTTCGGTGTGTGAGGCGGCACTCTAACCACTGAGCCACACTGGCCACGGCTACACCGCGTTTTTAAAAGACCCATGCCTGACTGTTCTGGGAAACTGAAGGATAAACAACAGCTGGCGAGTAGATGAGCTGGTATCTGGATCCCGACCTTCAAAATGACAGGAACCTCGCCACCTGCCAGGAACCGCAGCCGGAGAACAATGCACAGCATTCAGACGGGCTTTGCAGCGGTCCCGCCATCCGTTATTCACTCACGGGCCCGTCTTCGGAAGAGAAGACGCCCTTTTCCAGGTGAGGCCGGGCCCGCGACAGCAAGAGGACGTGGCCACGCTGAGGGGTCACTGAAGCTACCATCCCTTCCACCTCCGCAGTGGCTCTCGTAGCGCCGTGTGGGTTCCCGCCATGGCATTCTCACTGCAGGGCCCCCGGGCCCCGAGACTGAAACTAAAATGTCTCCTGAAGAGTCTAGCTAGCTCGACATCGAACCCCCTAATTAAAACCAGGGACGCACGCAGCAGGCTGGTACATTTAACATGCGGAGCTTTCTCTGTAAAAATGTGCCCTCTCTTCTAACCGCAGTGTATGCTGGACTGAATGGTAACTCTGTCCTCTTAGGCACAGCCAGACTCAACAAACGCTTCAACAGTGTTCGGCAGAAGGAATGTTCTCCAACATTGCTAACAAGAGAGATCCCATTCTTCAAAGTGCGCTTAATGAGCAAGTCCCAAGGACCATTCGGAAGGCAGAGTACGCCTTTTTTTTTTTTTTTTAATATATTTGTTTTGTTTTGTTTTTCCACAGAGAGAGGGATAGTTAGAAACATCGATGAGAGACATCGATCAGCTGCCTCCTGCACGCCCCCCGCTGGGGATGTGCCAGCAACCAAGGTACATGCCCTTGACCGGAATCAAACCTGGGACCCTTCAGTCCGCAGGCCGACGCTCTATCCACTGAGCCAACCCGGTTTCGGCCAGAGTACACTTTAATATTAACGTCAAGACACGGAGGCCATGCACATCCTGGCTATCAGATCTGACCGGAGCCCACGCTTTCACCGCCCGCGTGCACAGACTTCCTCCTCACCCACACACATCCAAGCAGGCGGCTCCTTCCTTCCAAGCGCGGAGGGGCGGGCCGCGCACAGACCGTTACCTGGCTAAGAGCCGCTGTCAGCCCCTCTGTCCAGGATGTCAGAGATTTCTGGGTAACTTTTATGTTGCCCTTTGGTCCTCAAGATGCACCAAGGTGTCCCGACTGCTCAGTAAGGCCCTCACTTTCCCCGTAAGGAGCAGACTCCACAGCTCCCGTCATTCCCTTTCTGCTGCTGGAGCCGCGTTTTATGGGGAAGGCAGGAGACGGAGTCTGCTTTCAGAGGACCCTACCCCGGAGCTGACACGTCTTCAGAGAAACGGGTTCTTCGAAGACCAGCAGACACCGCCCTGGCCATCGCCTCGTCCACACACAGCAAGGCCTCCTGCTGCTGGCAAAGACCCGACATGAGACGAAGGATTCCAACCCCGGGCTCTGCCGCCTCGCTCGCCAGGCCTCCAGGGCGACGCTGCCGGTGCTGGCGCCCTGGGCCTCACCTGCCCGACTTCCAGCCTTGTCTCAGGCGTGGGACCCAGCGGAACGGAGAGCGGTGTTCTGCTCCCACCCCCTTTCTGCTGCCGTGGCCGTCACACCCCCAGGGCTGGGCATCGACCGCGCTCCCAGGGAAGGCCCGGCAGCGCAGCAGGCTCTCCGGGCGGGCGGAGGAGCTTTGGGGTCTGAAGAGGCTGAGACGGAGGCAGGAAGAGGTAGGCGCAGCTGGCAGAGTCTATGCGAGCGCTGAGGGAGAAGTCGGACTGACTCCTGAGTGTCTAACTTGGGCCACAGGTGGAAACATGGGTCTGGACCAAGGGATGCAGGAGGAGAAGATCTGAGGAAGGGGGAGGACAGGTGAGAACGTAAGTTTACTTTTAGACTAGTGTCGCTATTCGTTCTCAGTGTCAGATGAATCTCTAGAACTTGTCAAGTGCTCCATGAGATGTTGGGGACATGGCACTAAGCAAGTTAGATTCACTTTCCAACTTCCTGGAGGTTATGTTCTAATGGAGAAAACAAACAGACTAAACAACATGGATTAACCCCAACCACGACGGAACACTCCAGAGGAAAAGCACCGGGCGCTGTGCTGTGGACCAGGGGAATAGTCAGTCCGGGGCCAGAAAGCCTGTTTGAGGAGGTGACACCGAGGCCGAGCCCTGACGGGGAGCAGGCTGCAGGTCGGGGGGAGATGCTCTGGGGAGAGGGGAGGCTGTTGCCAGCTTTGGCGAGGAAGAGGGCCTGTCTCATCCCAGGAGTGCAGCGGAAGCTGCTGCGAGTGGAGTCCACGTGGCGGGGTGAGAGGACCATGGTCAGTGCTGTGTGCCGGCGCTGAGGCTGGAGAGAGGGATCTGGAAAGCAGGCTGAGCGGGTGAAGTGAAATGATCTGGTTCATTCTGGCTGCTGATGGCGGAGGGACGGCTGGCAAGGCTGTAGGGTCTTGCAGGAACCCCCTCACAAGTAGGTAACTTGTAGGGGAACAAGCCCTGTGGTCTGAGTTCTATTCTTGGCCAGACTTCCTCCACAAGCTGTGCCAACCGTGATCCTGGCAGGGCTGAGACTGGCCTGGGACGGGGAAATGGCAGCTCGCCTATCTTTTCTGATTAGCAGTAAGAGCACTGCTTTTCTCATATGGCTTCCGTGGGACTTGATTATTATTTTTAAAGATTCCTTCTCTATTCTGGCTCTTCAGATGAATTTCTCACTGAATGCTGCCTACAAGGGAGAACACATCTTTAACAAGCACTTTGAACCCTCACATCCTTCCCACTCCCCCCAGTTCTGGCTCTGTCTGGGTTCCAAACTCAAACATCTTCTGGTACAGGGTGCTTTACATACACATCTCGTTCCATCTTCACGAGCAACTCCACAAAGAAGTACCAGAACCCTAGCTCCATTTTTAAAAACAGAATTTTAACAAAAAGTATGTTTTGATTGATTGTATAGAAAGAAAAGGAGAGGGATAGAGAGATAGGAAACATTGATGAGAAACATCACACTAATTGGCTGCCTCCTGCACATCCCCTACTGGGGATCAAGCCTGCCACCTGGGCATGTGCCCTGACTGGGAATTGAACCAGGGACTTACTGGTTCATGGATCGATGTTCAACCACTGAACCATGCCAGCAGGGTCCCATTTCATTCTTATTTTTAAGTACGTGAGAAAAGGAGGGCTCAGTGGCATATCAACTTGTTAAGGTCACAGAGCTACGAACTCAGGTTTGCAGATTCCAGATCCACTTGCTCGTTCCCCTCGTGTTTGCCAGCACAGTGTCTGCCAGCAAGGACAGGTCAGTGTTTCCTGGGAAACTCGAGGGCACGCGGTCTGAGAAGCCCTGAGGCTACAATGGGCATCCTATGGAAGGGGACCACAGATGCAAGACCTCCGGGGTCTGGGAGCGTAAGCCCGCCGCCGCTGTAGGACGAGGGTTCCGCGTGCTTCCTGCGAGGTGGGGACGGCCCATTGGACACAGGATGGACGGACACTCCTTCACGACGACAGGAGCCTTCCAATCCCGGAGCAACCCTGGCCTGGGCGCACGAGGAAGCAGCTGCTCCTGCCGCCTCAGCCAGCCGCACGTCCGGCAGGCGCAGGGGAGTGTGTTAGGTTCCGTTACAGGCAGGCTCAACTGGAGTGTCCCCTGAACTCGACGTATCGGTTACCTGGTCCTCCCTCACCCGGCCCCTGGCCACTCAGTCCTCTAAAGGCAGCCAGGATGGTGACAGGTGAAGACTGGTCAGTGACCGTGCTCGAGCTGATCCCCCCCGCACCCTGCTCTGGTCAAAGCCCTGTTGCGGTGACCCTGGTCATGAAGACGATCCTGCACTGAAAGAGCAGCGCACTCTCCCTCTCCCGCTCCCCCTTCAACAGCACCCCCTAGAGCGGCGGTCGCCCACCTTTCGGACCTCCCGGGCCACCGGCTGGCCACCGCTATTCTAGAGTGTTCACGGCGACCAGGCTCTGCTCCCAGCAAAGGACCGGTGCACAGGCAACGCCCCTCTGTCCTGGAGTCCACATTCTGGAAGGGGCGTGAGGGGACCACTGGCCAGAAGCGCCTGTCCAGGAGTGGCGGGATCAGAGTGCAGGCAGGAGGGCTGGCATCTTACAGCGGGTGAAGGACCCCTCGGGCAGAGCTGGCGTTCCAGCTCAAACCAGAAGGGTATCTGACGGGGCAGTGGAAGTGAACGAGGAGAATGACAGGAGCTCCGAGAGGCAGCCCCAGCGGGCCTCCAGCTTGTCCAGGGCCGGTACGGCTGGCCTCCTGCCAGCGCCGCACGCCCGGCACCCTCCCCCACCCATGCTCCGCCGAGATGCCCTTTCTCCTCTGGCACCATTTGCTCAGCAGTTCCCATTTCACACACCGGAGGCTCTGGGAATCTCCCGTCCCTGGGCCGAAGCGGACACGCTTTTCCCGGACTCTGGGAGCACGCGGCTCCCCTCTGTGACCACACTTCTCATCGTGTCTGGTAATGACCTGATTACATCACATCTTCCAGGAACCACGCACTCCTTGTGGCAAAGACCAGCCCTGCAGATCGCTGCAGACCGGCGGGTCCAATTTATCTGTGCCAAAAGCAAGTTCTCTCCGAGCGTCTGTTTGTGCAACATGGAGAGGCACTAGTGAGTAAGCCGCACATCCTGATTACAAGGAGCTTATTTACGACCCACCACACTGTCTCAGTCACCTCTGAATTTCTAGGGCCTCATACCAGGTCTGAGCCACTCAAGGAGCTGAAGATAGGAAAAAACTACAGCGAGAAGGCAGTGGTGAGACAAAGCACCCCCTCCATGCAGAAGCCCCCCCACTACTGCTCCAGGGACTTCACTCGTAGATGGGGGGAAAGAGCATCATTTCCCACCAGGCCTTCACATTTATAACTGTGTAAAGTATAATGACAATCTGTCATTGTTAATCTTCACCCGAGGAAATTTTTTCCATTGATTTTTAGAGAGAGTAGAGGTGAAGAAGGAGGAGATGGCAGGAGGGGCGGGGGAGAGCGAGAATTGATGGGAGAGAAGATACATCGATTGGTTTTCTCCCACACCTGCAACCAAGGTACATGCCATTGACCGAGAATTGAAACCAAGACCCTCTGGTGCTTGGGCAGACACTCTAACACTTACAATACCTGTCAGGATGATGATGATGATGTTATGAGAAAATCAGACACTTTCGGGTTAATTCATTAGGAGTTATGTTGTCAGGATACAGGTTATGTATGTATTTTTCATCATGGTTCCTTCCTTTGCTCCTTAACTCCCTTCCCCAATCTAATGCACAAAACT
The DNA here is from genome assembly GCA_011751065.1 of Lasiurus cinereus. Lineage (NCBI taxonomy): Eukaryota > Metazoa > Chordata > Mammalia > Chiroptera > Vespertilionidae > Lasiurus > Lasiurus cinereus. The sequence goes on along the minus strand of JAAGEH010000090.1, from coordinate 1,744,320 downwards.
GGAAAGATCAGTTAACAGCCAAATGCTTGCAGGTGGTGCTTGAGAAAGTATGGAATATATTTCTTTTTAAAAAAAAACATATTTTTATTGATTTCGGAGAGGAAGGGTGAGGGAGAAAGAGACAAACATCAAAGATGAGAATCATTGATTGGCTGCCTCCTGCGCACTGGGAATTTGCCCTTGATGGGAATCGAACCATGACCTCCCAGTTCCTGGGTTAATGCTCAACCACTGAGCAGCACCAGCTGGGCTCTTTTCTTTAGTTCATTGATTTTTAGCGAGAGGATGGGAAAGGGAGATAGAAACATTGATGTGAGAGCTCAACGCCGACTGGCTTGCCATCTGGGGATCAAGCCTGCAACCTAGGCACATGCCCTTGACCATGGATCAAACCGGCAACCTCTTGGTGCATGAATGACACTCAGCCCACTAAGACACACCAGCCAGGGCTGAATGCATTTGAATTCATATGCTCCTTGCTGACTTTCTCTGAGAGCTTTGATGTGTGGAAACTGATCTCTTCGTTTCCACAAAGGGAGCTTCAAAAGGAAGGGGCAGCGCCTGCAAACCTGTGCCGGGAGCCTAGGTGAGGGGGTCGGGTCAGGAGTGAAACGCCAGTCGGCTGGCTGGGAAAACAAAGCTCACCCAGGGGCTCTAGAGGTCAGTTACCCCAAAGCCAGACCGCAGGTTCCTCTCATCCCCACTGATTAGGGGGAGGTATCCAGCCTGCCGGGGTCCACTTTTCTTACAAGACAAACAAAATCCAAACCTGAATTCTTTTAGCGCCATCGTGTCTGATTGCGTCACACCTGTCCCAGAAGCTGAGCTCTCTTTACAGGGGATTTCTGTCTTTCCCCCCAAATCCAGAATCTCTTGGAGGCAGGAGAACCTAGATGTCTAAATGCGGAAACTCAAGTCTTGGCATGGCCAGTGACAACTCTGGCAACATTCCTGAGGAAAAGACATTCTGGGAGAAGATTTTAGTGCAGGACCATTACAAACTGCTGTTTTAATGGCCATGCACTACATTCCGGGGATTTTAAAAAATGTGTGTACTGGATGTGCACCTCACCATTTGTACGTACAGAAGAGAGTCTGGAGAAAGAAATCTCCAAGTCTCACCCTGCAGATTAGTAAGAAGCCAAGCACCCCGCACCCCCCCCCTTCCTTCTATCCACCAGAAAGAAGTAGGTGGTGATAATAAATTGGAACTGGTGGCCTCAACTTGGTTTCTGTGCTAATGCTGCCCCCTAGAGACAGAAAATCATAACGGCACTGGGACCACGTGTACACCGCCTGGGAGAGGGCAGTGCTGGAGAGGCACTGACTGGGAAAGAAAGCCAGCGAAACCGCCTGCATTTTACTACCACGGGAGCAGGACTTGTGAGAGAAAGGAAGAGGTCAATGGTCAGTGCTTCCGGGAATACATACAAGTTCTTTTGTTTATCCTCACGGGAGGATATTTTCTCCATCGATTTTCAGAGAGAGGGGAAGGGAGGGGAAGAGACAGAGAGAAACATCAATGTGAGAGAGACTCATTGATTGGTTGCCTTGCCCAAGCTCCCCAACCTGGACCCGATGTATGTACAGTGCCCTTGAGTGGAACGGAACCCTTCAGTCCATGGGCCAATGCTCTATCCACTGAGCCAAACCAGCTTGGGCTACAAGTTCTATTTTACCTTTACCGGAGTAACACAAACAGAAATACCAATTCCTATACAGCAGTTACTACTGCTCTCAAACGCCCGTTTATATGAAAGAGTCATTGGGACACTGTCAGCAGCCCCCAAGGCAACGCCAGGAGTGGACACTAAGTCCTAAGGAGAAAACCGTCGAAGGAGGACGCTAGTGCTGGCGAAGGGAGGAAATCACTCACTATTAGGTGTTTAAGCAAAGACTTAAAAAGGTGATGAAGTGAGGCTGGTGGTATATGGGGGAGAGGGGGGAGAGGGGGAGGAATCCAGCTGAGTACAAACAGCAAGGAGCGGGGCAGAGGTCAGTAAGAGCTGAATGGAAGGCGGCGTCTGGGTCCCGGGCAGCGATGACAAGGACTTTGGCAGGTACCACAGCAAAGGCCAAAGAGGATGCTCTCTGCAAGGATTTGGGTGACGTTGTCCAAAGCACCTCTCTGTGCTGGCACCTTTTTCCCCAGAGAGCTCTCACACCCTGCACTTCACCCGACGCTTGAAAGGGCAGGAGGGTGGAGGCTAGAGCTAAGCCCCACCCAAAGGGTTTGCTGTCAGCAGCCACTCAACACAACAATGCAGGTTTGTGGAAGCAAAGTTACTGATTAGATACAATTTTTAAACTGAATCGCAACCCACTGGTGAGCTGTGCATGCATTTTAGTAGATAATGACCAGTGGCAGTTTTTATTTGTTGTTGTTTTTAAACTGGAACAGAAAAGATACGAGAGTGCATTCCACAGGTCAGGTATTTATTTTGTAAAACTACTTTTTCAGTTATACATACATATGTCTAAGTACATTTATATATGTATTAGGCTTAAGATATATCATTACTACAGAGACCAGTCAAAACAGTTTGAAAACTATTAACTTAGGATTCATTCATTCATTCATCCCCAAACGTAGAGTTTCTTTAAAGGATAAGAGAGGCTCTTTCTCAACTCCCAGGGCCACTGTGAGGAACTGAAAAGGCCCATCTCGGTTCTCCCTGCAGGGCGAGCTCTCAGTGAGCAACAGGCAGGAGAACCAGGAAGGCCGGCGGCGGGCAGGAGGGCTCGGCAGCAAAGCGAAGTGTTAGGAAGCGGTGGCTCTAAGAACGGAGCATTTCAAACGGTCAGAAACAGGCATCGCTAGAACGCGGGCAGAGCGAGCCCAACCAGACCTCTGCTCACGGCGAGGAGACTCGCCACTTCCCAGGAGCTGGGCCTGGAGGAGCCGCCAGCAAAGCCGGCGCTCCCTGCTTGGCCCACGTCACCGCTTCCAGAAAGAGGCTGAGATCTCAGAGAACTGAAGGCTGCACCTCCACTCCGGACCGCACCTCTCTTCTCCCAGTGTCAGCTCACAGGACGGGGTGCTGGGGGCTAACAATAAGGGTCCCTCACCCGGCAGAACTGGGAGAGAAGGTGCCGTCTCCTGGTGTGAACCTGAGAAATGCACCTACTTCCTGGGGGAGACAGACAAGCGGCCAAGAGCGATGCCAATCAGCCGGGAGGGCATCATGGCCAGTGCAAGTCCCAGCAGAGGCAGGGGAAGGGGAAATCGGGGATTTGTCAGCTCGATTCCACGCATTCTGAGGACGAGGGCCTGCACCGGCAGTCGCTGCCTCTGGCTCTGTCCCAGCCACCGTCCGGCAGCGCTGGCAATGCCAGGAGCTGACTGGCCCTTCTCCCCGCCTGGGTTCCCTCTCAGATGTGCTCTGGGGACAGCACGGACTGGAAGGCTGACCCAAGTATCTGGGTGGCAGCTATAGCTGTGACTAAAGTCGCATGCTGTTGTCTCAATCCCGTGTGGTCTTGGTTTGGGCCCGTGTGAAAAGCCAGCTCGGCACGCGCGCTGGCACACAGAGCGTTGGCTGGCGTCCACTTTCTGTGCATCCGAATCACCGCGGCTGCCACCGGGAGAGGCAGGTTCCGCGACAGTGGCCCTGGGGGGCCCGGGCCAGCCTTCTGGGACTCTGTCACAGCCTGCCCCCACCCTGAGAGGGGGCCTGCCGTGGGCTTTTCCTCTGGGACTTGGTTTCCCCCAGAAGAGCAAATCAATGTTAAGGATGTCCCTCACCCAAGAGGCTGCCTAGTGTCCTTCGGTGGATTCCTGCGTCGACAGAACGTACACTCTGCCACGCCTCTCTGCCAAACTTAAAAAGGAAGGTCTTCCTTTCTGCCCACTCTGTCATCCCAGGTCTGACGACACACTGTGAGCCACGTAGGTGGGAGACCAGGCTCTGCCATGCAGGCCCGGGAAGCAGACCGAAGCCATCTTACCACATCCTCCCCGGCTCAGATTGGCAACTGGCTGGAGGGTTATTCAGCAGGGTCCTGACCAGGCTGGCCAGGTGGGGTGCAGGAGCCCCTGAGGTCTTCTCCTCGAGACTCACGAGTTCTAACAACCTGCCAGGTCCTGAGCAGGTGCCAGCTGAGAGAGGGGTCCAGGGTGTCTGCTCAGGAGTCACGGGGACAGGAAGAAGTTGCTTCAGGTGTTTTAGGGTTCGGGGAGGGCCAGGCTGAGGCTCTGGGGTGTGAAGAGTTGCCAGCAGGGGGTGGAAGGTGCTGAGAGGAGCTCTCGGAGTGTGGGTGTGGCAGGGAGGGGCCGGCCAGGCCAGCAGAGCCAGGGCCGATGTGTACGGCCTCCTACGGGCATCCCAAGCGCCAGGGAGCACTGCCCGGCTCTATCTAGATGGGGCGCATGGGTCTTTGCTTGGACACCGCTAAGGTGCTCCCCGGGCCAGAGGTGCTGGAGTTACTCTCTCTGGATTCCATCGCCTGACCTTTGGGGATCCCTTGGTCGGGAAATCTACACAATTACTGGGATTTCCTGGGCTTCCGCCCAAGAAGCTGCAATCTACATGTGTTAAAGACAGGTGTCTATTGGCCTATCCACCCACTCACGGGGGTGGGGGTGGGGGTAGGGGAGGTGCATACACATGTGCTCAATGTGGGCATCCCCTCTGCTCTATCTGGACCCACTGAGACCAGTTTACTGACCAATTTGTCACCAAACCCAGCTGTGGGCAGTACTGGCCCAGCCCTCTCCTGAGTGGGAGAAGCAGTTAAATACCCGGTAATTACTAAGATTCTCCTGAGCCCAAAGAATGAAACAGGGCCTCTGCTTGCCTGCTTGCATACGGTAATTAGGGGGGATGCAAACAGAGCAGGGGGTGGGAGGGCTTGGTGGAGGTACCAGGACGTGAGGCGAAGAGAATGGGGAAGGATGGTCTGGGGTGCAGGCTTCTAATGAACAGGTGCAGGCAGGTGGGGCCGGGCCCGGTTTGTGAGAAGCCAGGAGGGAGGGGCCAGATTAGAGAGAGTGACAGAAGCTTGGGCTGCAGAAGCCACACGAGGCTCTAACTGGTGTGAAGGAACAGCAAGGCCCACCTGACATTACAGGGCAGACAGAGGGAGGGGAGAGTCAGCACTGAGTGCAGGAGGCCGCGGCTACAATCCGGAGTGAGAGAGGAGACCAGTGAAATGGAAGGACGGGAGATTCCGAAGAAATTCTTCCATCTGGCTCCAGTCCTCCAAGCCCAAACGACTCTAAGCCATCCCCGCCCATCAGAAAAACCTTGGCAAGCCTGCTCCAAGGGGCACTGACACTCACTGGAGGAGCATGAAGAGGGAGCTTCAAAGCAATGTGGATGCAAACAGTTCATGTGCGCAACGGTTAGCTTCCTCTGTAACACAGCAGACCTCCCCAGGTTAACTGAAAGGTTAATTTTTAAAAAATATATATTTTATTGATTTATTACAGAGAGGAAGGGAGAGGGATAGAGAGTTAGAAACATCGATGAGAGAGAGACATCTATCAGCCGCCTCCTGCACGCCCCCTACTGGAGACGTGCCCGCAACCAAGGTAAATGCCCCCAACCGGAATTGAACCCAGGACCTTTCAGTCCGAAGGCTGACGCTCTATCCACTGAGCCAAACGGGTTTCGGCAAAAAGTTAATTTTTTAAAAATATATATTTCATTGATTTTTTACAGAGAGGAAGGGAGAGGGATAAGAGTCAGAAACATCCATGAGAGAGACATTGATCAGCTGCCTCCTGCACACCCCCTACTGGAGATGTGCCCGCAACCAAGGTACATGCCCTTGACTGGAATCGAACCTGGGCCCCTTGAGTCCACAGGCTGACACTCTATCCACTGAGCCACACCGGTCAGGGCTGAAAGGTTAGTTTTTGGTTTAAGGTAGTGGCACAGAAAGCAGCAGCTCTGGCACCTTTACTCAGGCACCGTTTGCTAAGTGCCAGTTTGTGTTGGTTGTGCCAGGAGCTTTACACCCGGCATCTCATCGATTCCCAACTACCCTGCAGAGACACCACAGCCACCAGACAAGAACCCTAAACCCTGACTCAAAAGGCTGACGGCTCAGGGTCAAAGACCCGCACTCGGGGGTGGGCTTGCTCGTCAGCTGGCGAGCATCCCCACCAAGCTGGCGGCTAGGCTCCCGGATTTGTGAGGCACGGGGGGCCCTCTGCTGGCTGCCTGCCGTAACTGTTAGCTCCTCCACCTTCCTAACGCCGGGCCCTTTAACACAGCTCCTCATGATGCCCAACCATAACATGATTTTCGTTGCTACTTCATCACTGTCATTTTGCTACTGTTATGAATGGTAATATAAATATCTGTATTTTTCTAAGACCATCAGAAAACGCAGATATTTACATTAAGATTCATAACAGTAGCAAAATTAGTTATGAAGTAGCAACAAAAATAATGTTATGGTTGGGGGTCACCACCACATGAGGAACTAGATTAAAGGGTCGCAGCGTTAGAAAGGTGGAGAACCACTGCCCCGGACCAACAAGAAAACGGCACTTTCTTGCTATAAAATCCAGGTCGTACCTGAGTCGTGTGCTGTTGTTCAGAGGCCAAGTGAAGCGCCAACTCAGCCATGACCAGCACTCAAATGTTTCTTGCTCCCAGGCCTAATGCAGCAACCCATCTTCCCTGCCAGGAAATCTATACCATCTGGGCCCAGAATCTAAGTTCTCATCCTGTTTTATCTTCCATCGTTTATCTAGAGTAGTTTGGGGGGGGAGGGGCGCCAGCCTTGGCTTTGAACAAGTGTCACACTGGATAGCTACAGAGAAATGACTGGATTACCATGTCCCCACCAGCTTCTCGGCTTCTGGGAAGAAAACCATGAGCCTCGTCCTGGGATCCATCTCTCTTGAGTTTATCCAGGGTTTTCTCAGAGCCTCAGGGTCAGGCAGGGCCTGACTGACCATGTCAGCACCCTTTCTCTGTCCTTCTCACTTATAAGTGTCAGTGACGAAGGCCATGCTTCAGCTGGGGACAGTTTTCTGCCTGGCATGTTGGCCCAGCCTCACTGGGCACACTTCCCTGGTCAGCTTTCATACTTAGATCAAAGTGTCCGATCAATGCCGCCCCAGCCCCGATTTTACAAACAAAAACAGACCCAGAACAGGAAGGCAGAAGACCAAGCTCAAAAGCAAGTTCGAAGCTGAGACAGGATTTGTGCAGCCTCCAAGGGTGGTGGCCCCAGGGATCTTCTCAAGAGCTACAGACGTGACCACAGGTGACAGACCCTGAGCCAACAGCAAGCTGGATGGCACGTGCGCCTTCGTGCCCCCGATGGAGGCCCCACAGCACACCCTCTGGTTTGGGCTCTGTCACACCCAGCTGCTCTCCTCCTCATGGCACGCTAAGCAAGCAATGTCTGGCCCGGCTGGCGTGGCTCAGTGGTTGAACATCAACCTATGAACCAGGTGGTCATGGTTCGACTCCCACCCAGTCAGGGCACATGCCCAGATTGCGGGCTCCATCCCCAGTGTGGGGTGTGCAGGAGGCAGCTGATACACGATTCTCTCTGCATCATTGATGTTTCTCTCTCTCACCCTCTCTCTTCCTCTCTGAAATCATTAAAAAAACACACACACACACACACACACACACACACACACACACACACACATATATATATATATATATATAAAGAGAAATGCCTACACTTAGGGGGCTGGGGAGAGGGGAGGAAGGGATAAATGGTGATGGAAGTAAAAGAAATAGCTGTACTTGAAATGCCAGCGTAACTGCCCAGCTGGTGGAGGACAACTGTGAGAGCACAGTGAGTGCCAGGCTGCCAGGACAAACTGTGTTCACCTGTCTCCCCTGCTCTAAACTGCAAAGCTGTCAGGTCCTGTGCCCGTGTCTGGCCCATATTTGTTTTCGCTCGAGTTGGAACTGCAAATATTCCTATTTGTTTTGATTCCTTGGGAATCCTCGCCAGTCAGTCCCTCGCAGGTGCCAGCGATCCTCCGGAAGGCAGCCGTGCGGCACATGTCGCTGTGCAGCTTGGGGCTGGAGAACAGAGCGCGCTTTTCCTCTTAACACAATGGGCATGTGCGGGAGGAAGGATAAGCACATGAAACCCTTCAGAAAGGAATGTGGAATTGTTCTGAGATTCTCAAAAACCCACTGGATTATCTTGGGCCCCCGAGTCCTGTTCTAGGGACCTGTCCTCAGGAATAAAATTCTACACCAGAAAAGGCTTTCTGTTCAAGGCCGTGCATTACGTTACCTGCAGCAACAAAATGGACACCACCCTCCATTTCCAACTCATGTATATGTAAATCAAGCAAAGCACACGTGTTCGCTGGAGTGACAGCCATGCACGACAGGTTTACAAACCTTGTAAGAATGTAGCCCTGGCTGATTGTTCAATGGTTAGAGCATTGGCTGATGGACCGAAGAGTCGCAGGTTCAATTCCTGGTCAAGGGCACACACCTCTATTGCAGGTTCCTCAGCCCTGGTAGGGGAATGTGTGTGAGGCAACCAATTGATCTCTCTCTCTCTTTCCCCTTTTCCCTCCTTCCCTTTCATTCTCTCTAGAAATCAATGGAGAAAATACCCTCTACTGAGAATTAAAAAAGAAATGCAGAAGGCACTTATATCATACTAAGCAAGAAACACACACACAGGGCACAATATTATCCATACGAAATGATTATAATCACATGGCAAACCAAATGCCCGGCCCTGGCAGGTGTGGCCGTTGGTGGGGTGTTTACTGTCCCGTGCACCTAAAGGATCGTGGGTTCGATTCCTGGGCAGGGCACATATCTAGGTTATGGGTTTGATCCTTGATCAGGTGTGTGTAGGAGGCAACTGACTGATGTTTCTCTCTCTCTCAAGGACATTTCTCTTTCTTCTCTTTCCCACTTCCTTCCACTTTCTCTAAAACCAATGAAAAAGATGCCCTCCGGTGAGGATTAAAAACAAACCAATGAGGGACCTAGAGCTAAAGCTGCAGCACCACGAGGTGGAAGGAGCAGGGTGCAGGGGACCAGAGGGTCTGCGTGACCCTGACCAGTCCTGCCATCCGCTTCCTCACCCACAGAAATGGGAAAACAAGTCCCTGGCAGGGTGGGTTTCTTTAAAGATAAACGAGAACACGTATGTGCGCAATAACTGGCAGCAGTGACAGAGACAGACGGTGCTGTCACAGTCTTCGCTACGCCAAGGCAGGTGCCAGAGGCACGCGGGCGCTGTGATCTTAACTGTTTCACTACACCTTGCCGATTCCGGCCCTGCAATCCGCTGGTCTGCAAACCGGTGTAAACCCTGAGCCCAGGGCCCATCTGGTAAAAGGGGGTAATGCCCCTGCCCCTCTCAGGGTTCCTGAGGGCGGGAAGAGCTTAAAGTGCTCGGCACAGCAGCAGATAATCAATGAGGCCTACAATTACTGCTGGAAGGGTGGCAGTTGGATCAGTGTCTTGGGATAAAATCATAAAAGCTCAGGATGAGCTGAACCGTTTACAGCCTGGTTACTCTGGCCATTATCAGAGTCAAACAAGAGACAGGATTTTCCAGTTTCATCTGGACGGCGGAGGAGGGGGAGTGTAGTTTTGTTTAAAGAACTATGGTAACACTATGCTCTGATAAGGTACATATGGTAAGGCGGCTGGCCATGGCTGACTTCAGGGCTGCATTGTGAAGAATAAGGGGCCAAAAAGCAATTCTACCCGGTCAGCAGCTGGCACTGATCTTTGATGGCTGAACACGATTTCCATTAGCTGGGCTTCCTAAGCTGAACCCCTGCAGTATGAGAAGAAGAAAAATCCTGAGGTTCAAACTACTGCCCGATTTTGTTTCTCTCGGACGTGCTCCCGGAAGCACCCGCCACACTGCTTCTGCTGTCCGAGGCTCCGTGTGGTTCCTGGAAATGCAAGCTGGGTATGCCAGGGGCAGTGAGGATGGCCCAGATGCTCCTGTATGTCTCCAGTTCCACTCAGAGCCAAGTGCCTGTGCCCCCAGCTGCTGAGTAGCAGGGGAAGGAAGGGGTTCTTCCAGTGGGCCCCTCAGAAACAGGAAGGGAAAAGAAAACCTTTCCTTTTGTAGGGCACATCCATTCAGCATATCAAGTAACAAACACACCTCGCTTTTTTTTGAGGCGGCTAAAGGAGAGGTCAGCAAAACACTGATTTGCCTCCCCCTGGAGGAAAGTGAGACCTCTAGGCAGTTGGCTGCTGCCCACCAGCAGGCCGGTGTGGACAGGGTGCGGGACTGCCGATGGCTAGCTGCCCCATGGGAAGCAGCTTCTGCTGGCCACACCTCTGCTCCTCCTCCACCCAGCCACCTCTGCCACTGGCTGGACACTCCTCTCTGACAAGAAGCCAGACCCCGAGAGAAAGAGGGGTGAGCAGTTAGCCGCTGGGTGTGGACGGCAGGAACCTGGGAAACTCCCCACGACCGCCATCCACGCAGCTGTGCGGACACAGGGGCGGCTCTGCTGGCACCGCACTGAGATGGAAAGGAGCGCAGTGACTGGAAGAGTCACTTCCTCTCTCCCAAGCTCCCTGCCCTCCGCCTGCGGATCCACAAGGATGAACGTGACTCATGTTAGGAGGGGGACTCCCACTGGCCCGGGCCTGGTTTCTGAGCACTTTCGCGGGCCTGTGCCTTTTCCTTCGCTCCACACAGGGCGCCAGGTTGAAGGGCTGAGGGTGTGGGGGAGAGGATTTCCCAGGCTCCAGAATCGTTCTGCCGCCTTATTTTCCTGGGTGCTAAGGGAAGCACAGCAACCACTACTACTTTGAAAACGGCAAACTACAAGACAAACCTCAGAAGACAGAGTCTCCCCAACTAAAAGGACAAAGTGCGGAGCTGAAGACAGGAGAGGAGGGTACGGGGGGAGGGAAGTAAGAGCCAAAGGCTGAACCTCAAGTGGTGGGATAGCCCCTCCTCTCAGTCACATCCACATGGCGAGTCACCGAGGCTGCACACATCTACCTCAGGAGTAATTAAATCAGCTTCATCTCGGGGAAAAAGAGCTTTCAATATTCAAAGCCCCATTAATCTTCATGCCTCGTCATGAAATATGTATGTTAAGAAGGCTTAGACAAAAGCAAAACATTTTCAAAATGTGAATTCTTTACATTTATGGCAGTGTAATGTATTCCGAGTACTGATCTGGCGGAAAACTATGTAAAAAATGCAGTGAAGCACCCACTGTAAACAGGGCAGAAAGAATGTAGATGCAATCTCAGCCCATACCGCGCTTCAGAAAATGCTCCTCGATAAGCATCTTCAGTCCCAGGCGCCACATTATTCACGCCGCGATAAGGCCGTCTCCACGTCTCAGACCCTCCCTGGTCCCCACCCTCCAGTCCTTGGTGGAGGGTCCTCTGCTTCTGCTGTCCCTTTGTTCATCTTCTGGGGATAATCTCTCTTTAATAATCACCCATTAGAGAATGGTCACCCCACCTTCCATTTCTAAAATAGAGTTGCTGCCTCGTGCTCTCTAACCAAGTCAAAGAGGAACAGAGGGAAGAAGGCCATGTGCAAACTGAGGGGGGAGGGGGTAAAAGCATCAGACACGAATCTGGCCAAAACCGGTTTGGTTCACTGGATAGAGCGTCGGCCTGCAGACTGAAAGGTCCCAGGTTCGATTCTGGTCAAGGGCATGTAACTTCGTTGAGGGCACATCCCCAGTAGGGGGCGTGCAGGAGGCAGCTGATCGATGTTCGATGTTTCTAACTCTCTATCCCTCTCCTTTCTCTCTGTAAAAAAAATCAATAAAATATATTTAAAAAAGAAAAAGAAAAAAGAAACGAATCTGCCCGCGCCTTGATCTTGGACTTCTCAGACTCCAGACTGTGAAAAATAAATGTTTACTGTTCAAGCTAGTCAGTCAGAACAATCTGTTGTAGAAGTCGGAGCTGTTTGGAGACCGGTCCACAAACCTTTCTCAGGCAGTGCTACCTGTGGTGATGAAGTTTTACCTACAGAGGATCTTAAAACAAAAGCAGAAGCCCTGATTATCCCACTGGATTCATTTCCATGTATCTGTCAGGAATACCAGATTCAAAACAAAACCTAGAAATAAGAAAACCACTGGAGTTTTTAGAAACCAAAGTATCATATCTAATTTCTGGACAAAGGGTTCTCATATGGATACCTGTGGATCTAAACAACATCTTACGTTTCTTCTAGGTCCAAAAGTCTGTTATAAGCTGCTTTGTCCCTGGCGAGATCTGAGATTAGCACATCTTATGCCAGAGGAGAAAGCAAGGTAGAGAAACCAAATGCCGCAAGTGAGGAGTCGTCAAGAACAACACAAACAGGTACCTTTTGTTTGCTCCCAAGCCCCATGGGAGGGAGAGCATAAAGAAGCCACCCACATTCTCAAGGACCTATGCCTTCTTTCACAGAGAGGTACCATTAGACCCCTTTCACAGATGAGGAAACCAAGCTGCTGAGAGACTGAATGACTTGATTAGATCCCATAGGTTTTGCCCAAAATTCTTACTGTCATACCACATTTAAAATCCTATCACACTCTTTCCTCTGTTTTTGATCAGGAAAAAAAAAAAAAACCTAGTTGTTCTGACAATTTTACTTACATTTGATGTTAAATCCTGGGGGTTTTGGACATGAAACTTAATGTGTGACTGGAGCAGTAAAAAAACATCAGAGGAGCGAATTGGCTCACAAAGTCTGTGTTCTGTGTACTATTTCTGTTCCCTGAGAAAACTTAAACCACTTATTTCAATATCTAAGTTTCTGCCTAATGACTTTTCACTTACTTCTACACGATTATATATATATTTTAATCTACATGATTATAAATAAAGACCCTGACACCACTCTAGGTCTAACAGATGGAGGGCCCACTTCCGTTCCAGTGAGTGAAATAGCATTTTACTATCTGAAATATCACACGAAGCTCTGCCAAGCTCTCCTGGAACAGTCACAAGGATGTCACATGATTCAAGTCTGAATTCCTATCGCTGGACAGCAAGGACACCAGGCTTTCATTTTGCTGTTAAGAGCACAGAAATGAGTAAAACGGAAAGGAATTTCTAGCACTGACTTGCCTGCTTTCAATTATTTTTGAGCTGCTCCATTTGCACCCTGGGCTGGTGTACCCTTCCTCAGGCAACTTGGTGGTTCCCCACACCGGGGAGGTGACCATATTGATGCCGAATTCAGTGCGGACACCAGATTGGCCAAGCGCACTACAACCCAGAACTCCTGGGCTCAAGTGATCCTTCTGCCTCAGTCTCCTGAGTGGCTGGGACTGCAGGCGTGCACCACTACATTTGGCTTCTTTCAATCACTTTTATTTTATTTATTTATTTAAATATATTTTACTGATTTTCTACAGAGAGGAAGGGAGAGGGATAGAGAGTTAGAAACATCGATCAACTGCCTCTTGCACACCTCCTACTGGGGATGTGCCCGAAACCAAGGTACATGCCCTTGACGGGAATCAAATCTGGGACCCTTCATTCTGCAGGCCGAAGCTCTATCCACTGAGCCAAACCGATTAGGGCTTTCAATTATTTTTAAATTGAGAGAAAGAGTTCGAGTGAAAAGCTCTAAAATGTGTGAGAAGACAGTAAATTAAGTAGAATGCTAAAATCTGCATTTCCATCCTGGAGTCGTTGGGTTTCTTTTTCTTCTTAAATCTCTGTTGACACCAGTGAGAGAAAAAAGATCCATGTACACACTACGAACTACTAAAAGGTATAACAAAGAGTGACAGTTCCCTTCTCGTTCCAAGCCTTCCTTTCGCAGTTTGTTTCATTTTAGGAAAGCATACATATTTAACAGAGAGATCTATTACATTTATATTCAAGGAGCCAAAAGCTCACATGGCGCCCACTGTCCCCACTTCCACTTGACAGAGCATTTCTTTCTTTCCTTTTTTGATTAACCCTAATCCGAGGATATTTTTTTCGTCGATTTTTAGAGAGAGAGGAAGAGAAAGGGAAAGACAGAGAGGAACATGGATGTGAGAGAAACACATCAATGGGTTGCCTCCTGTGCGAGCCCTGCCCAGGGCCTGGGCTGGGAAGGAGCCGGCAAACAAGGTACATGTCCTTGACTGAAATCAAACCCAGGACCCTTTGGTCCACAGGCCGATGCTCTACCCACTGAGCCAAACTGGCGAGGGCTTAACAGAGCATTTCTTGGATCAAGTTCCGGATCAGTGCCTTCGATCTCTTTCAGAAAGGATTTTGTGAAATTTTGTTGATGACTTTTCTAGCACTGGGCAATTCTCTATGTATTTTGCTTTCTTTTCAATAAAAGCATTGCTTTCGATAAAATATAATAAGGCTCTTAAATGATAAGAGCTAACATTATTATGTAGATCCATGGTAGGCAAACTGCGGCTCGTGAGCCACATGCGGCTCTTTGGCCCCTTGAGTGTGGCTCTTCCACAAAATACCACGGTCTGGGCGAGGTATTTTTAGAAGTTTAAAAAATTTGACTCTCAAAAGAAATTTCAATCATTATACTCTTGATATTTGGCTCCGTTGACTAATGAGTTTGCCGACCACCGATGCTGATCACTGTGTTTTCTTAAAAGTAACATTTCAGAGATTCTGCATTCAAATGTTAGCAGAGGAAAGGAGCAGAAAAGAAAACGTCCACAGAATGGAATCAAGGAAATAACCCTTTTCTTCCTAAAGTGGGTGGGAGAACCTTCGGGGCAACAGGATTCTGGTGTGAAAGAGCAGGAAGTCAAGGCCGTGGACGGAATGAAGGCCCTGTAGGCCGCTCCACCATCAGTGCACCTGGCACACGAGGAGAGCCCCAAGCCCCCGAGGAAGGAGGGCGCTGGGCCCGCGCTGCCCAGTGCCCTTCACAGAAGGCCGGCCCTTCCCACCAGCCTTCAGCGCCGGCTGGTGGCCGATGTGGGAAAGTGACAGGTTTACTTTCAGTTTTGGCGCCATGACTCACCGCACTCTCTATTCCGGCCACACGTATCGTATCAAAAAAGAAAAAGCAGCCAGAACATCTCAAGACCAGGAGGCAGGGCACCTGGAGACCCACATCCCCTGGATTCTGTGGTCAAGGGATCAATGACTGGTCACGTTCACTAGGCGGGTTTCTTTTCAAGAAGAAGGGAGGAAGCTTTATGTGCCCTCAAAACAGTCTCTCCTGCTTTTCAACAACTAAAAAATATTATTTCTAAGTAGTTTTCCTTTTCTCTTTGGTTTTGCACAAGTAAAGTTCTAGAGCATAAGAAATGTAGTTTCAGGGTTGTATTCCAGGATGGGAGACATTAATAAAATAATTTAGATATTCACAGTTCAAGAAAGTGGTGCGCAAGGGGGCAGGTAACCCCTGTGTGCAGAGTTCAGCCCTATTTTATTTTACTCAAATCTTTCAAATCCCTCTCTACTTCCTGCTCCTCTAGAAGACGAGGCCTGTATTCCTCAGACGCTGGGTGCCTTTTCCCTAAGGTTTCCCAGGTAACATTAATGGCCTGGGCTTTATCAATGGCTGCAGCAGAATGAATTCTCTCCCTGAAGCACACACAACGTGGCCGCGGGAGGAAGGGCTGCCCTTCTCTCTCGCGGAAACCATCTCGCCAGCTCACACTGGCATGGTAACCCCTGTCTTTCACATACGTACACGCCTGCCATGGAGTTGGGACTTGAGGGCGTGAGGGACTTCACTAACAGACGAGCGGACTCAGCCCTGGAGGTGCAGGGCTGACCGAGCACAGGGCACCGAGCACCTAGCACCAAACACAGAGCACAGCGGAGGGCAGCCCCCTGCACTTGCCCTGCCGCCCCTTCCGGCTCACTCACCTCTGCAGAGCACCTGTTTCCCAGGGGCTCGCTCTGCCAGAGGCATGCTGGGTGTTTGTAAGTTCTGACAGAAACGCCCCTTCTCTCCCCCTGCTCGCAGATGGAGCCTGGGGTGACCGATGGGAAGCAGAACGCCCCTCCCGCCAGCAGGAGCTCCGCTGCCGGGTGGTGTCTGGCGAAGACCCACCTCCGCCCTGGACAGAAAGAGCAGGCCCCCCGCGATGTTGCCAACAGCAGTGTTTTACTGCCATGACCTGCCTCGTGACCCGCTTCACTCCCCGCTCCTTACTTCTCCGTTATAAGCAGTAATTAGCAATGTCAGTGTTCTGGCTGGATTGCTCCAGGCCCATTAATAATGCAAGAGCAGAACAGGATGAATGCATAACTGTGCAACAGAGGTTTCAAGGTTAAAAGCAGTAATGGAGAGAGCTATGGCGGGTGTGTATGTGTGTGTCAGAGAGAGAGAGAGAGAGAGAGAGAGAGAGAGGCACTATGTATGGCAAAGCACAACTTCATAGTGTCCTTGATCAAGCAGGACGGCTTCCTCTCTCTCCTGGAGTGGACCCGTGCCGCTGGCCACCTGGCAGGGCGTGTGTCTGCGCTGAGTGTCCGGTGCTGGAGTTACTCGAGTATGAAATTGAGGTCAGAGGAAACTACCCCAGTCTCTTTCAAACATGTTTCTGATGTTTTAAACGACTTCTCCTAGAAAAGGCAACGCCTGCTGGTTCAGCAGAACGGAACGCCCTCGCTCTCTGCTTTTACAGGAAAGTCAAGGCGAGGCGTGCAGACAGGCCCTGCGTTTAGCAGCCAGGCGCGCCCGTAGCGGAAGAGAGCGGAGGCTGCGCTGTTCCAAATGCTTTCATTTCTCTCAAATCCCCTCGACGGTGTGTTTCCAAGGGGGTTCCAAACGGCACACGATCTGACATTCCTGCACAGAGCTCTCAGCAACAGCAAATAAGCCCGCAAACCCGCCTCGAAAAGGACAGGGTGGCTATTGGAAAAACGTTGGCTTGGAAGATGGGGGAGGGTGCTACGAAGCCACAAGGCCGACAGCCATCCCTCACTCTTAAGCTGTTCACAGCCACATCAGGATCTGCTACTAACCCTCCCACGTGTCCTTCACATACCACGCGTGACCTGTGTGCATCCTAGGAAAGCAACAGCTAGCGGCTGCTTTCACAACCCGAAGCAGACGTTTTACAAACGGTCCTCGCGACGCTGGGGTGAATCAGAGCCCGTCCTGGCTTGTTAGTCAGAAGCAGTCTCTGTGGGAAAAGGAAGCAGCTGGAAGCAGTCCTGAATCACAGTTACGGAAAGCTCTCTGTTCCCAAGGGGCTCTGACTTCGGGGCCAAGGCTTGCTCTCTCATCGCCTGCACACCCCGCGGCGGCTGAGTGCGCGCTGTGGGCGGGGCCCCGGCAAAAGGCCGGCGAGACCCAGCTCTCCACTTGCCACATGCCAGCACCCCGCCTCCCACCTGCGGCAAGGCATTCCTCCGGCGGTGGTAAGGCAGCCCCTAGGGATCCCGGAGAAATGGCTCTGGGCTTGAAATTATACAAGCATATTTTTAAAGTCACATGTCTTCCTTTTGCAGTTCCCTGAAACAATACATAATAAAATGGTTTGCTTTGAAAGTCAGAGATGACCTGGGCTGATGAAATGGATGCCGTTTTTTAAATTGAAAAGTAACACACACACACAGCCCTCGGTGCCTCCCCCACAGCAATTCCCTGCAGTCAATTTCTTATCTTCCCTTCCACGCAGATTTGATGTACCAGTCAGCTCACACCTCCTCCTCCTCCTCCTCATTTGAGACCCAAACAGAAGCACACGATACTCCCTGTTCTGCACCTTGCTTTTTCACTTACTACATCTTGGAAACAGCTCCATGCTGGCATAACTGGACCCATGTCGTTCTTTTTAATGCCATGGCGTATGCCAGCGGTTGGCAAACTACAGCTCCTGGGCCCAACCTGGCCTGCTGCTGCCAGTTTTGTAAATATACGATCATCTTCATGGATCACAGCCATGCTCATCTGCTCCCAGCTCGCCTACAGTGCTTGCGAGCTACAAAGACAGAGCTGAGGAGCTGAGGCAGGGACTACAAGGTCTGAAAAACCTAAAATATTTACTCTCTTCCCCTTTAAAGAAAATGCTTGCTGCCATTGTATGGATGTACCAAAACGTCTTTAACCCGTTCCCTGTTGATGAACGCTCCTTCCTAAAAAGTCCTTATGAATAAACCCTAAATGTTGAGAGGCATTAAGAAGGACGAGGAGAGAAAGCAGGAACTAGAGGCCGGCAGGAAGAAGCAGGCTTAAAGAGGGAACTTGGGGCGACTGAGCTCTTAACTCCTCAAGTGTCACTTCCTCTTTTCAGAGGAAGTAAGAGGCGAACTGTAGGTCTTTTGATAAGAGGAAATTCCCCTTTGCTGTATCAAAGTTAATCCCTGTGTTTGTATAATTTTTTTCTAAATTAGGCAAGACTGCCTGAAGCATACTGTGACCAAATTAGGAAGCAATCAGGCTGATGTCCCTAAGCTGGTCACTGGCATGCAGAGAGAGTGATGGATGAAGAAGGAGAGTCAGTCCAAGAAGGAAATGCTATTTGCTCAAAAATTATGATGAACGAGAATTAATCATTGTTGCCTAAGACAAAATCGACTTGCTGCTGCTGACAAAAAAAACCGTTCCCAAGTTTTCACAAGGAGAAAAGGTGTGAGTGCACAGTGGCGACAGATTCTTTGGGGCATTCCTGTTTATCCCGAGGGCAGTGAAGGCCTTGGAAAGTACCAGGGAACATATACCATTAGCACGTTGACAGATTAATAAGCCAGTCAGTTTTACGCTATTGAGAAGCAAGAATTTGGAAAGATTCTGCTAAAAAAAGAACTGTGTACACTTTCCATTTGACAACTGCCTACTCAGGCACTTTATTTGCTGGAACGGTGAGATTTTAAGCTCGTCTTAGGGTTTCCAACCAGGTCTCGGGACATAAGACTGAGTCATTTGTCCGGAGGTGGTTTCTGCTGCTACTACTCCAGTGAGTCTCTCTCTCAGGAACGACTTCTGAGTTAACTTTTGGCTCTGAGCCAAAGAGCTGAGAATCTCTTCTGACCACCAGCACTATCTGGGCAATAAAACTGAACCTGGGGAATCCTGCTCTCCCCCCAAATTTCCAGATCAGCAGGATTCTTGGACATGGTTTTCTCCCCTTAGGAATGTGCTTGGGTGAGTTCCAAGATCTGCTGTGAGATCAACGTGCAAGTTAGAATCAAGGTAAGTTTAAGAACAAATCTGTTTTTTACAGAAAGAGCTTCGAGGGAGCCAGGCAAACGGGGGTCTGTTCGTGCTGAGTCTGATGCTGCTCGCCTCAGCGCAGCAGTGAGTCCTGATGGAGCAGGCAGAGCTGGAGCAGAGATCTGCCTGTTTTTCTGTTTCTCTCTCTCTTTCCCTCCCTCCCTGGAAGAGAGAGGGAGAAATATCCATGTGAGAGAGACACATCAGTTGCTCGTCTCCTGCATGCGCCTAAGCCAGGACCAGGGATTGAGCCTATAACCAAGGGAACGTGCCCTTGACCGGACACAAACCCCAGATCCTTCAGTCTGTGGGCAACTCTAACCACTGAGCAAACTGGCTAGGGCAGTGATCGGCAAACTGCGGCTCGCGAGCCACATGCGGTTTGCCACTGTTGACTAATGAGTTTGCTGACCACTGACCTAGACTCTTGATTCCGATAATTACAGGCTGTTGTTGTTCCTGTGATGAAGCCCCCCGATCCCAGTGGTCGTCAAACTCAGTCAGGGTATGGGGCTCCGGTTGACCGACACTCTGGGCTGCGCCAGCCTGTGATGGGCTGGGCTCCCGGTTCCTCCGCCAGGATGCTGGAGGCTGTCAGCAGAGCTCAGTGTTTGCTTTCTACCTGCGCCTGCACTGACTATTTATTTACAGCCACCCACAGGCCCCGTGAATTTCACAGGTAACATTACAAAGAAGACAGCAGGGGGCGAAAGGAGGTTTACAGTGAGTGCATGTATTATTTATTATTAACCTACTTTTGCCCACCCCCGTAGATACTTTCTAAAGACCCTGGTTGACTGACAGACAAGCCCACCAATGAAAAAGTGGATTTCTATTGTCAAGGCTGCTGTGACTCAGCAGTAACTGAGTCAAACTGCATTACTGGACCGCTGAGGAAACAGACATAGAACCGGAAGACGGAAGTTTGAGGGCTTCAAGCCGTCTGAACCCGGCATGAACCTCTTTCCTCATCTGCCCACGGGAGGTGTCTGGGCTCCGTGATCTCCAGGGACCTTTGTAAATCCGGCATCTGCATCACAAAGGAGGGACCCAAATGCCCAATCTCGGACGGTGGGCAGGTTCCTGCAGGTCCCCGTCACAGGGTCTGAACGCCACGTCCAGGAGCCACAGCTGAGTGCTCGATGCTCGGACGCAACCTGCCACCTGCAGCCGCCCAGGCAGCGCCCGGAGCCGCGCCAGCACTGCTGCTCCCGCTGCGCACGCCCGGCCCTGTCTTCCTCCCTGCGGCCGAGGCCACACTCTGCACCAGCCCCGCTGGCCTTTTATGGTAGAAAAATGAATTGCAGGCCAGCAGCGGAGCTGAAAGAGAGGACAGAACATGTTCCCTGTCAGCCACCCCTGGATGGACGGTGCAAGCCAGGCACTCGGCGAGGGAAAGCAAGGCCCCACCGATCTGTTCCCAGTGCAGGCGTGTGTGTGTGTGTGTCTGTGTGTAAATGTATTTTTACTGGTTTCAGAGAGGAAGAGAAAGGGGGAAGAAAAACAGAAACATCAATGGTGAGAGTCATTGATGGGCTGCCTCCTGCACACCCCACACTGGGAATTGAGCTCACAACCCTGGCATGTGTCCTTGACTGGAACCAAACCTGGGACCCTTGAGTCCGCAGGCCGATGCTCTATCCTGAGCCATGCCGGCTAGGTAAGGATCTGTTTATTTATAAGCAGCATCAAGCCTTACTTTTGTGTAAATGCACGTTTCACAAAACAAGGTATAAAAAAGGCTGTTTGTGTTCTGCTGAAAGATCTACGCAGAGGTGCCCCAGAAAACCGGCTTCCAGGCAGATTGCATCAAGGAACAGAACTAATTTCCTGCACCACAAGGACACAGGACGAGAGCTGGGCAGGGAGGAGGCTCGCTCTGGCTTTGTCGAGGCCCAGGCCAGCCCTGATCCCTCTCTCTGTGCGGCTCACAGGGCCAGGAGTCTGGCCCTGAGTTCCAGCAAA
Source organism: Lasiurus cinereus (assembly GCA_011751065.1). Lineage (NCBI taxonomy): Eukaryota > Metazoa > Chordata > Mammalia > Chiroptera > Vespertilionidae > Lasiurus > Lasiurus cinereus. The sequence goes on along the minus strand of JAAGEH010000090.1, from coordinate 1,723,302 downwards.
CTGCACTCCCTGGGAAAACACCCCAACACCCCAGCCCTATGGTAACAGCAGCGGTGGATGCGCTGGTGCCTTAAATTGTTTGCCTTTCTGTCGGGAGGCCCGCAGGAAAAGCAGGCCTCCCAGCAGCTGGGAAAACATGTTGCAAAAGGAGAATTAGGCAATTATCTGCGCGCACATCAGAGTTAGGGGAATTAAGCTTATCTGAGGGAGAGGAATTAAGCTCATCCAACACGCTTTCAGCTGGAAAACAAGTCTTTGTAAATGGGCGGCGAGAAAGCCTTGTGATGGCTGCACAACCGCTCCCACGTTTAAGGCACCAGAGGACCGAGCACACAGGCCGCCAAACAGGGCAGCGATGCGGCTGCCAAGTGGAGAGGGGCCGCGGCTCCCACATCGCCCCTCACTGTGGCCACCGCCACCCTGCGGCCCCCAACCAGTCCTCAGAGGAGACACTGTGTCTCCAGACCAATGCAGTCCCACTGAGGCCTTTCGGGAAGGGAGCAAACTGTAGCAAAGACCTGCACCCCCCACGCATGAGCCTTGGGACTGGGGGGTTTGCAGACCGAGGACTACGGGAGCGCAGTGTTCCCAGGTCTCGGGTCACTGGGTGACTAGAAGTGCCCCGTTGTGATTAAACTGACAAAGGTGCCAGCGTCCCTAACGTTCTGTATCTAATCTCTCCCCAACTCCCACTTCCTTCCGTGGCTCTACAATGTCCCTCCTCCCTAAACAGCTCTCGGGATCACATCACCCCGCCTCGGGCCGGCCGCAGCTCTCTGGGGTGTCCGGAATCAAACCCGTCACCCCTACTCTGCTCTGCCAAGCCCCCTTCCATCTGGATCTGTCTCTCCCGAGGCCTGTCTCCTCCCGCTCCGCCACAGCTGCCTCCTGGCTGACCCTCCCCTCGCTTTTGCTCCAGTCCCTCTCGGCCTTGGAGCACTTTTCTATCTCCACCCATCGGGGTCCACCAGGGCCGCTGTGCCCAGACGCAGGTCTTTCATAAAGTAGCTCTCAGTGACCGCCAAACCACAGTGACTGTCCCCTGCTGACTGCCTCCAGCCATCACCATCACAGTCTCACTTCCTTCCAGCTGTCTGCCTGAGCTGGCTCCCCTGCCCAGATCTTAGGTCAGGGCGCTGCCCCCCTCCCCCCCGCTTTGTAGATCTCCGGCACAGGGCTCAGTAAGTGCTGCCGAGTGAACGACCAAGTCCAACCAAACAGTGAGCTCCCCACCGGTCCTAGCACAGCTAAGGAGGGAGAGGCTGAGGAACTGTTCGCAGAGGGAAGGAGCGGCCTGAGCGGGTTTGGCTCCGGGGATAGAGGGTCAGCTCGCTGACTGAGGGTCCCGGGTTTGACTCCATTCAAGGGCACAGACCTTGGTTGCAGGCTGGATCCTCAGCCCTGGTCACAGCGTGTACTGGAGGCAGCCAATCAAAGCGTCTCACATCAATGTCTCTCTCTCTCTGTCTCTCCCCCTCCCTGCCTCTCTCTCTAAAAATCAATGAAGAAATCTCCTCCGGTGAGGATTAACAACAACAATAAAAAAATGGCTAGGCAAAGGGTTTTAGGGAAAAGGGAGTTCTGAGAGAAGGAAAGAGGGGAGAAGGGGAAGGAACTGCATGCAGACAGAGCCCTGGGGGGCCTGCGTGGAGGAAAGACACACACTGAGAGAGGGGAGCTTAGGTCAGCATGAGCACTGGCCTTGGGGGAGAAGAGGAGGCTTTTATGGGAAGTGAGAGGGCCGTGGAGCGAAGATGACTGTGGTAATACAAGCAGCAGCCACAGGAGACGTTTTTAGCTGCAAAATCCGACAGAAGAGGGGACAGGAAGGCAAAAGGACAAGCTGTGGTCAAAGACCAGAGGAGAACAATTGTGATCTGCCTCCCTCTCTTCAGGCTAGAATCTGATCAGCCTCTCAGACACAGGGAGCTTTTGAAACGTAAACGCTTTTCATACGAACTGCTGATGAGAAAGAAAACTGAAAAGTGCTTTTATGAGGCTACAGGGATTTGATCTGAGAAGTTTCCTTAGCTTACTTCTCTTTGAAAACCAAATGCCATTGCCAGTCTGAAAACTCTCAGGCTTCTAGAAGGCACAGGCTCTGGACTGGAAGGACAGTGAGAGGTCGCACGCCCCTCTCCCGGCCTCGAGGCGGAAACACATGCCGGAAGTCGTGCTGGAGCACGGAGCCGGCGCAAGGCTGTCCAGGAGCCTTCGGAGGCCGCTGGTTCCATGATGGTCCGGATCCGTCATGGCTTCCCGACAGGGAGCTGACGTCTGTTTTCAGAGAAGCTGGAAAGCACCAGGTCACCAGCACTTTACAGAACAGCCCGTTCAACAGAGAAACTGCCCACAAAGCTCCCCTCCTCCAGGACGACAGGCCCTCAACCCTCCCCCCCACCAGCTGTGCCATTTTCCTGTCATGTCACAGATTTCCCTCACATCGCAGAACAGTGCCGGGGCAAGCTCTGGCCAGCGGGGCTCAGCTGGCTGGAGCAGCATCTTTGCTCTGAAGGGTCGCAGATTTGATTCCCAGTCAGGGCTCATACCCAGGTTGCAGGTTTGATCCCCAGTTGCGATGCACATAGGAGCAAGTGATTGATGTCTGTCTGTCTGTCTCTCCCTCCTCCTCCTCCTCCTCTCCCTCTCCCTTTTTAAAAAGAAGTGACCATACGACAAAATACATAAAACATCTGAGTAAGGGTCTTTCCAGTTCCCAAGAGTGAGGTACCTCAAAGCAGCAAAGCAACGTAGATAAGAGCTCAGATACAGAACGTCAAACAGACTAGACTTCTTTAGCTAGTGTTCTTAAAATTAACTTAGTGTGAAAAAATTTAAATCTATCCAAAAGCAGATAATATAATGAGCCCCATGTATCCATTGCTCATGTTTAATAATGATCAACTCATGGCTCATCTTAGCTTAGCTAGACCTATCTACCTCTTTCCTCCAGTATGATTTTTTTTAAATATATTTTTATTGATTTCAGAGAGGAAGGGAGAGGGAGAGATAGAAACATCAATGATGAAAGAAAATCACTGATTGGCTGCCTCTTACATGGCCCCCACTGGCGATGAGCCCGCAACCCGGGCATGTGCCCTTGACTGGAATTAAACCCGGGATTCTTGAATCCGCAGGTCGACGCTCTATCCACTGAGCCAAACCAGCTAGGGCCCCAGTATAATGTTTTAAAATATATTTTTATTATTAAGAGAGAAAGGGAGAGGGAGAGAGCAATAGAAACATCAATGATGAGAGAGAATCATTGATCAGCTGCCTCCTGATCACCCCACACCAGGGATGGGGCCTGCAAACAGGGCCTGTGCCCTGACCGGGAACCAAACCGTGACCTCCTGGTTCATAGGTCAATGCTCAACCACTGAGCCACGCCAGCCCTCCAGTATGATTTTGAAGCAAATCCCAGATCACAAATCATTTCAGTTGTTAGTATTTCAGGTTGTATCTCCATAAAATAAGAACTCTTAAAACCAACCCATAAAACCCAAATCACACCTGAAAACACACCACTAAGAGGAAGGACGGAAGCCCTGGATCTGCCTCCTGCTGCTGCCTGTTCGCTGTGTGCCCCTGAGCAGACAGGGAGCAGAGACTCCCTAACGCTCCCTGAGAGCCGCTGGCAGGCAACCGGGCCTCCGTCTCCTTCAACTGACGGAGAGCCCGCCGCCAGGACTTCAGACTCGCCGCCTCCGCTCTGCGTTTCGGTGGAAGCACGGCAGAGTGGCTTTGGGTTGTGGTCCTCACCTGCCCTCAGAGGACTGGACCTAGCTTCTCAGCACTGCTCCTCTGAGTGACCAAGGTGACTGTCCTCTCCATGGCCATTAGCACATAGTGCAGACGGAGAGGACATGGCTGCCATTTAGCTTCCAAAGAGTTGGCAGGGCCAGGCTGGTGTGGCTCACTGGATTGAGCGCTGTCCCATGCGCCAAGAGATCGCTGGTTTGAATCCCAGTCAGGGCACATGCCCAGGCTGCAGGCTCAATGCCCAGTAGGGGGCGTGCAGGAGGCAGCCGATTGATGTTTCGCTCTCTCTTCTTCTCTCTGAAGTCAATAAAAACATTTAAAAAACGAGAGAGATGGCAGGGCCGGCTCCTTAGCCAGTGACATGGAAGACAGCGGGTCTGGGAGGTCGATCGCACTCAGAACAGTGCACTGGCCGCAGACAGAGGCACGCTTTTCTAGCGGTGAGCTGGGACAAGGTTATGTGACTTATGGGGGCTGGGAAGGTGACAGGGGCCGTTCTCATTCTCTGTATGCTTGTGGGGAGGCCGCTGAGGAGTGAAAGGCTATTTACATTTCTCAGCCACCACCGAGCCATCAGAAATGACCTTGAATTCAACAGTAAACACAGAACACTCGGGCGGCAGCATTAGCCTAGCTTCTCGCCGATTCCGCTCGGTGGTCTCTGAACATTCATTCCTCTCGGCTATAGCTTTCTTTGCCCACATTCTTCCTCCCTGACAGAGGCACCCACGGGGATAGAGGGTGTTTTCATGCCTCTGTCATCACCATAGCAACAGCTTCTCTTCTCCCTGGAAGGCTGGAAGCCTGCAGAGCTCTATACTGAGAATGCAAAGAGGGCACACTACTGCTCTGCACTCCAACATACGCACGCACACACATTCCTTCAAGGACATCGCAATGAGAATCACTAAAAAATTAAGATGCTGACACCCGCTAACGTGCAATTAAGTGTAAAGACAAAAAAAAGGAGGCAACTGGCTATAAAAAGGTATTTTGTATATATCAATTCTTGCGGTTTTTAAACGTGAGATTTCTAAAGACTCCGAATCAAAATGCACTTCTCCTTTGATGAGGCCACAAGCACAGATAAATACCATTAAATTATTTTAGCCAAACATGTAAAAGCACTCAACAAGTACTGTGTGGTTTCCAGAAGCGGAGCACGCAAAGCTTATTTATAATCCTTTACGGTGAGGGACAGGGTGAGGCTGTGATGAGACTGATGTACTGCGGCCACAAAAACCATGGAGCCTGGTCAGACCTCCACTTTAACACAGTGACGCGTGCTTTTTCTGCACGACGGTGTGTGGTGACAGCTCCCCCTCCAGGCCTGCGGCTGCACTGGAGTGGGTGGCGTGGCCAGGACTCAAAGGTTGGGGGCGCCCCCCCCCCCCCCCGAGACCAAAACCATTGCCAATTAGTCTTTAAGAGGAACCTGGGTTTGTCATCTTCATTTGGCAGCTAACTCTGAGCTCTCCAGCAAAATGAACCCCAGTTTTTGTTCCTACGCCCTTTCTACATCCATCTCTTTGAAGAGCATTCCTTGAGATGCCAATACTTTTGGATACAGATTAAAAAAAAAAATCAATGGAAACGCAGAGAGGAGGGGGCAAAGAAGTGCTGCAAACCAGGCAGTTGAGATTTTGGAGGGCAAACCCACCGGCAGCCGACTTCAGGACATAGCTCTCCACAGGGCACACAGGGTCCCTCTCTGAACTTCACAATGTGGGCCACAGTGGGAGCAATCATTTCTTACAGAGCGTATTAACTAGCAAAAAAAAAAAAAACAAAAAAGCAAACCATTCCCTTTACATTATAACATGCGAGTAAGAAATGAGAGATAGAAACATCCATGATGGGAGAGAATCATTAATGAGCTGCCTCCTGCATGCCCCCACACTGGGGATCGAGCCTGCAACCCAGGCCTGTGCCCTGACTTGGAATCGAACCGTGACCTCCTGGTTCACAATCACTGAGCCGCACGGGCCAGGAAGAAATGAGGATTTTTTAATACTTTATGTGCCACGTAACATTTTGGTCACCAACCATATACGATGGTGGTCCCCTAAGATTTTCATGGAAAAACAAACCTAATGTATTGCCAGTCATATAAAAGCGTAGTACATACAGTTATGTACAGTACATACTTGATAATACACAAGTATGTTACTGGTTTATGTATTTACTATACTTAAAGATTTTAAAATTCATTTTTAGAGAGAGAGAAGAGAGAGAAACGATGATGTGAGAGTGAAACGTCCATCGCTGCTTTGGGTACCACCCCCTACTGGGGATTGAGCCTGCCAACCCGGGTATGTGCCCTGACCCAGCATCAAACCAAACTGAACCAGCAACCTTTCAGGGCCAGACAGCCAGGGCTACACTATACTGTCAGCCAGTGTTGGAGTGGACTGTGATTCTGTACAGGCTGTAGGCTGGAGCAGCAGGTACACCACGCGGCCTCAGTGTGAGGTGGGCAGTTGCATCTGGGTGTGATGCCTGCACGATGCAACTGCCTGAAGACACCTTCCCCAGAACCTGTCGCCGTCTTCAGCGGCACGTGACTGCACATGCTGTGAAAAACGAAGGTGACGGAGGAGTCATCTTCTGGTCCCCCTCTGCCTACTGTAGGGGAACTCCATGTGTTATGAGAGAGGTGACAAAGCTGGGAGCAGTTCCTCCTTTCTGGGGATAAAGTGCCACCTGAGCCAGCCTGCGCCTGCACGCCTGTCAGCCTCAGTTTCTGCCTTGTTTCCGGAGGGAGGGAGGGCCAGGCACTGGGTAAGCTTACCCACCCTGTGCTCTCACCCCCACCCCCCCATCCCAGCGTTACTGAGATACAAACACATGCCATTTACTTCCCGCCAAAGCTCCATGATGGAGGTGCAGCTGGCCTCAGTTTACAGACAGAAGAGTGGCTCAGGGAGATGACCCCTGGTCACAAAGCCAGGAAGTGGAAGTGCTGGAATTAAAGCATGAGCAGTTTTAACGTCAAAATTCCTGTCTTAATGATTGGGCAAGACCGCCTCCTCAGCTGAGAGCCACGATTTCTCGACTCTTCTGGAACAGGGCTGGCCCCAGAGAGGGCGCAACCCATCAATAAATACTTCTCACACACTGTCTTCCAAAGCTCGCACAACAGAGCCCTCCCTGATCAAGACCAGCGGAAAGACTTTGCCTGAGCCCTGCTGACGGAGGAGAGACTCAGAGCCGCTTCTTTGAACTGAAGAGGAAACTCTGAGAGTCTCCGGGAAGGTGGCGACGTTTTAACCATCTCTGCTTCACTGGGGCAAGGAGCACAAGGCCCCTTTCCCGGGGTCAGGAACCTGAGCCCCCGCTGGCAGCTCGGCCTGCCAGCCGCCTCAGTGGGAGGCGACTCCACCACCTGGCCCAGAGGCAGCCGTCAACCTCGGAGGTTCAAGGGCAGGCCCTCAGGAGGGGCAGCAGGGCGGCCCCTGAGCCCTCACAGCAGTCCCCCGCCTCTTCCAAGCCCTCCATCAGTCATCAGTCCTCCGCCCAGAGGGAGAGGCGGCTATTTTCGCCGTTCTCTGCCCAAATCAAGGATAAAGAGGATGCACTACAGGAATACAAACTACACCTGTGGGGCTGATCAGAAACAAAAACAAATGTTTTATCCAGATTGGCATTTCAGTTGAACACATGTACATTTTCACCTTTTTCTATTTGGGTAGATGTTTATCTCCGTTTAACATAAGCACCGCAAACCAGAGCAGAGAGCGTACTTATTTGGCTTTTATGGGAGGGGGAGGGTGGGGAGAGAGGTGAGCAGTCTTTGTGTCTGTTGCTTTTATTCTCCGTGGCAACTCACAAATGCACCCCTCCTGGAAGAGCCAGGTCCTCCAATCCCAGCGCCTGACAGGGAACGTCAGGTAAGGGAGTGAGCGGGATTCTCAGCCCAAATCTCTCAAAAACCGAGGAGGCCTCCGATGAACAGATTCACTGTGCAGTTTGCTGTGGGGAATTTTAAAGGATGGAAACTGACAAAAATAGAGTTAAATATTGAAAGCTCACTGCCGTGATGCCAGCTCTACGCAGTGCTTGATGGGAGAGAGGCTCACGAGGATGGGGTGTGGGATCCACTCTGGAATGATGTTGGGGTAGGGAGGTGTCCCTTGGGGGTTTTAGCACCCCCCACCCCCGTTTACCATCCCCTGATTTCACACTTCAGTGTCCACTTCACAGGGAAGGGGCTCTGCAAGGCACTCACAAATATCCCTGCGGCCTGAGCTCCTAGGCTATTCAGCCCGAACCCCAGGCTCGGAAGGAAGCACCTCGTAGCGGGAGAGACGCAGGGCAGGCTGAATGTCAGACAAGGACCCTCCCCCCTTCTTCTGTGGACCTGCATTGTGAGGCATGGGCTTCCACACCAGCAAATAAATGAGCCCTGGTTTGGGGACTTAAAACTCCCTTTGTACCTAGACATTTAGTTCCTGTCAACGCTACTTCCTGGAGAAAGGTCTTCCCTGCCGGCGGAACCAGAGGACCCGGCTTCATTCGCCTCTGGATCAATGTAAAAGCCTGTGCTCTGCACAGGAGTCAGCTGACCGGCGGGGCCTAGATCACAGGGCTGCTAATCAGTGCCAGCCGCCCCCAGTCACAGCTGGAGCCGCCCGGCGCTGGCAGCTGGTCCCGCAGCATTCGCATTCTTTGCAGCATTCGCATTCCTTGCACGCAGCCAGCCAGCCGCGGGAGGGGCTGCAGATGCGGGTTTTACAAAGCAACCAACGCCTTCACTGCACATGTGAATTTCAGTTCTATTTCCCTTCCCGGGCGTCAGTGACACTGCCTGTAACAAAGGATGGGAAGGGGCCTGGAAAGGGGGTGAAAGGCTGCGTAGGGGAGAGAGTTGGAGGGTGAGAAGATGCATTAAACACAAATATGGCCACCACCCCAAGAGATGAGTGTTACAACACTTCACATCTCAGGCTCCCTACAAGCGGGGAGCTCGGTTCCCCTCCTTCAAGTCTCACTGCTGGTGGCCTCTCTTTCTCAGCTCTCGCCTCACGAGCCCTCTCACACGTCCACCTGGTGGCCCTGGCTCCCTTCTGGAAAGCTCTCCTTTCTTAGGGAGCAAAGTTATGGTTCTGGAAAAATAGAAAAAAAATCAACAGGGAGATTTCTGGCCCTGGGAATAAGTATTCCAGAAGCTTTCCAATTTCCTTTTCCCCAACACTGCAGTCCCACACCCAACACGTCCAATCCTCTCCAAAGAGCAACGCGCTGAGAACAAACCGATGAAATCTTTATCAGAGAACACAGGGCGGGCGCCACCAAGGGCCGTGACTCAGAATTCCAGACCGCCAGCGACACAAAGGCTCTTCCCGCATCTCGTCAGAGATAGCGCCTTCTCCGCCAGGGATGTCAGGGGGATGCGCGCAGGCACGGGAGCCCTCCTCAGAGACCGTGTTAACAGAACCGCCTCATCTCCTGGAAATGGAGCCGGCGTTGAGATTACTGGCAAAACCACTACCGCGAGGAAGCCGAGGCCCTCAGTCTCACGTGGATCAAAATCAGTTCAGGATGAACGGCTGGCCGAGCCACCAAACTGAGGGGAAGGCTGTCACAGGAGCGTGTGGCCGCACCGCACTGACATGTTGACATTACGCTCTGAATGCATGTAGCGGTTTGCTTTGGTGCGAAGCCTAAAAGAATTCTGTAAACGCTGCTTCCCAGACATGTTTCACTGACACACACACATCTGCAAAGGCCCGAGAAAATGCGTTCCTCGCGGAGCGTCAGTGCCACCTAGTGGCCGCTCCTCCCATAGCGCAGAGTAAGGACGGACCTTGGCTGTGATGGCAAGCTCTCCCCATTCAAAGGACAGGGTGGACACTTCTCTGCAGCCTGCTGTCACTGCCTCCGGTTCCGTAAGACATACCTTTCACTTTATGTTCCACGCTGGGCCGCTCACTAGAAGGCCTCCCGCTCACAGTAGAAAGCAAGGACAGAGCGTGAGCGGTGTTCCCACAGGCAAGTGTCAAGCTCGGAAGCATGCTGCAACGGACAACGCCTTAATGACGCAAAACACCACTGAGAAACAGGATCTGAATAAATGTAAAAACATACTTCACACTTGGATAGCAAGACTCGATATTTTTAAGGGAACAATTCCCCCAAACTCATCTAGAAATGTGGTAAGAGTCTCGTTAAAATGTACCTGCTGTTCTCTAATTCCTAGCGGGCCCCCGCTCCAGGCCCCCTGCTTGCCGGCTCCCTGTGCTCGCTGGTCCTCTCCGCCTGCCCCTTTCCCTGCCCCTTACTCCAGACGGCAGAATCGCCCCCCGCCTCTCTCTCCTCCCGTGTTCCTGACCCTTGTCACTCACTACACATCCCCCGGGAACTGGCTTTTCAGGCCACTTCACTAAGGACAGTCCCTTTGCGGAGACCGCATTTCACTTGTGGTGACCACATTCCATTCTCTCCCCTCTGGGCATGCATAAAGAAGTCTCCCCCCAGAAAAAGGCCCCAAAAGTCCTTTAAAAGCCTCTGACTCCTGTCACTGGGTGCGGCAGCCACCCAGGCGCAGCCACCTGGTGTGCGGATGCTCGAATACATCTGTAACCCCAAACCACTCTGGCCTCGTGCATTCCTCCTCTGGCACCCTAACATCTGGTGCCGAAACTGGGAGGGTTCCACGGGGATGGGGAGCCATCGTCCCAGCTTCCGTCACCCTGAGTTTGCTACTCATCCTGGGCTTACCTCCGAATCCCACCTGGGTGACTCCTCAGGGACCCTCCATCCCCATCTTCTCCCGGCCAGTGCCATAACTGCCCTCTCCCAGGTCCCTGCCCCTCCCTCTTCCTCTCGAAGTCCTAGCGCTAGGCCAGGAGACTCCTCAGCCGTTTGGCTGTGGGTCCTTCTGGATTGGGGTGCCCAGTCCAGAGGGTCACCTCTCATTTCTCGTGGTGACTGTTCAGCAGCAGGGACGCCTGCCCTAAACAGTGACCTTCGGATGTGTGGTCTGTCACTCACGCTTCCTCTCTCGTGGGCCACGCCACACTCCCGCTGCACACTCGTGGGGGAGATCACGCGCCACTACCTCGCTTGGTTCTGTAACACTGTTTGGCCACAACATAAACTAGATGGCAAGTCTCAATGGCCTGAAAACAGCACTTTTAATTTTAACACGCGGCTGAGCAATTTAGGTAACTGCTGTCACTGCCGTGGAAAATGGTCGGAGATTCCCTAGTCCAGGCCTTTTTCACCTTCAGTCTCAAACCCCACCCCACCCCACCCTACCCCCGGTCAGATCTTTCCCCTTCACACAAAACACCTTCCCCCTAACACTTCTGATTTCTTAACCTACCCTTGACCAGCAGACGCTGACCTCCACCCTCCCCACCCTCCCCCCTGCACTAGATTCCCACACCCAGACGCTCCTAACCAGCAACCGCCTTCTCCCCAGCCCCTGAGAGCCCAAATCCCGAGAACATGAGCTCCAGAGCAGCCTCCCCACCTCACACTGTTCTCAGGCCACGCCAAGACCGCCTTCCTCCGCAGCCTCTTCTGCTCCTGAGCCCATTCTACTGAGGGGGAGCAGGAGCGGAGACACAGTCTGACTCCACAGCCCAGCCGCTCACCGAGGGAGGCATCTCAGGTCTTTTCCCGCTGACCTGACCGCCTTTACTAAGGAATGTGAGTGCCTGGCCCGGTCCCATGTCCTGACCTGGCACAATATCTATGTCCCCCTGTCCTTCTTACAGAAATTTACTACCTTTGACTCCACCCTCCCCTTCTCTGAACACATTTAATATCCCATTCAGCCCCTGACATATTCCACAAACTTTGAAAAATAGACACAGGCCCACAAACTGCTTAAAAATGACCTCATTAACCTGACCTTTAAAGTCTTTAATAACAGAGACGAGGAGACCCAAATCCAAAAACAAAGGCGGGATCAGGCCAAGGCGGAGGCCTTCCGGCTCCTGGCCACCGCTCTCCCGAACCCCAAATGAAGTACCGGTCCTCCAACCAGGGGAGAGTCAGAGCTAAGCCTCCCCGGGCCCAGCTTCAAATGCAGCAAGGAAGGGCACTGAGCCAAGTCCTGCTCGAACCCGAGACCCCCATCTGGGCCCTGGTCCCGGTGTGGAGGGAAGCCGCTGGACATCAGACTGTGTCTGGCCCCTCCGGGTCGGGCCTCAGCCAGGCCAGCATGGCCGTCCTTTGGGTCCGGTTTGGAGCTCCCAGACGTCCTGGGACTGGCCACCGATGAAGCTGCCCGGACCCTGGCAGGGCCCACGGACTTACATCACCAGGACTGAGCCGCAGGGAACACTGTGGTGGCAGGGAAGCCGATCTCTTTTTTCACTGACACCGGGGCCACTTATTCTGCCCTTTCCGAATTCGCTGGGACCCTCGTCGCCCCTCGGTCTCTATGATGGGCGCTGACAGATGAGTCTCACAGCCATCAGCCACCTCAGCTCTACATGCATCTTACTCATCCCCATTCTCTCTTCTCATTCTGCCTCGGTGCCCGGCCAGGGCCACCTGCACCCCCTCATGAAACCCACTTGTCCCAAACCACAGTCACCTACCTCAGTGTCTCTCTCTCACCCCACAAGACTAGCTGGTCCTCGGACTGTAAACACCTTATCTCCCTATCTCCTCCATGACTGTCCCCTCCTCTGAACCAGAAATGTTCTCCTTTCTCAGGCTCACGGGGTACTCTTGCCTCCGGGTTCACAGCTTTAGTCTTCTTGCAAAGCTCTCCTATGACATGACATGGTGAAGGGACCCCCTCACTGAGCCTTTAGATCTCAAGGCCAAAGCTCTCACCCCCTTTTATGCTCTGAAAACTGCTCTGACCTCAGCGCCTTCTCACCCCGCTCTCCGCCCGGGCGCCGGGGTTCCCAAGAAGCGACTTTCATGTATGGGCAGGCTTAGCAGCCGGCTGTATCAGAAGCTGAGCCCATTATCTCCCAGCCTCAGCCCGTTATCTCTCAGGAAAAATTTGGCAATTTTAAATCCAAGCGCTCAAGGCCTGGGCACAGGCTGCGGGCCTGCTCCCTCCTCCCTTGCCTTTTCTCTAGCCTCATGCCTACACATGATTTCCCAGAGTCTTTATTAACTTAAAGACTTCGGAGCACTGCTGGGTAAATGACAAACATCTAAATATTTTTAAATAGCTTACAATACTGAAACACTGGCTGCTAGACACGTTTTAATTCAGCAGCAAGGAAGGTCTTGCTGCTCTTGGTTATTACAGAAGGTCTCTTTGTTGAATGTATATTTTCTCGAAAGTAAGAGTGCATTTAAAGTGTGTTCATAAATGTCAATCTCAGAAATGTTGGCTGTTTACTTTTTGGTTATCATTGAAAAATTAAGGTTACTAAAAGTTTATTTTTTTAAACTTCTTTTAAAAATATATATTTTATTGATTTTTCACAGAGAGGAAGGGAGAGGGATAGAAAGTTAGAAACATCGATGAGAGAGAGACATTGATCAGCCGCCTCTTGCATGCTCCCTACTGGGGATGTGCCAGCAACCAATGTACGTGCCCTTGACCGGAATCAAACCTGGGACCTTTCAGTCCACAGGCCGACACTCTATTCACTGAGCCAAACCGGTTTTGGCTATTTTTATTTTTTATAAATTATACTTTCCACTGATTTACACAGACATGTTCTTTCATTTTTTTAAAATATATTTTATTGATTTTTTTACAGAGAGGAAGGGAGAGGAATAGAGTCAGAAACATCAATAAGAGAAACATCGATCAGCTGCCTCCTGCACACCTTCCACTGGGGACGTGCCCGCAACCACGGTACATGCCCTTGACCAGAATCGACCCTGGGACCTTTCAGTCCGAAGGCTGACGACGCTCTATCCACTGAGCCAAACCGGTTTTGTCTCTAATACATTTTAAAGAAAAAAGAAAGAAAAAGTCTGTACAAGTTGCTGAAGGCATGACAGAAAGAATATTAGAGTACAAATACTTAATGGAAGGTCTGAGGCATGGTTATGGATTTCTGGAGGACAGAGATGAGAAGGAAAAGAGAAATGTTGAAAGAAAGAAATAAGTTCTAAAGTTAACTATTTACAATTGTAAAAAGGCCGTTTTACTCTGAGCAAGAAAGTGAGGTTTCAGTCTCCGAGCCTGGCAGGACAAGATTGCTGGATACTTCGTAAGCTAAACCAGAATAGTCAGCAGTGGAATTCTGAGACAGGAGCATACATAATGCCTCAGACCCCACCCAGCCTGCTCTTTAGATTGGCTAGGGGGGTGGGGCAGTGGCATCTGTACTTCATGGGTCAAATGTATAGGTTTGCTTACTTCGCTTTTCAATAAAGCAGCATACTTTAATTACTTGGTAAATTAGCTTTTCATAATATAATCAAGGTCTCCTATAAACTCATTCATATGAGAAGCCAGTATTTTATGAGCAACTGGTTCTAGTAAAGTCCAAAGTAAAATTTGCCTATATATGTAAATGAGCACTAGCCAAAAGAATGCTGTTTAGAAGTAAATTTAGGCTTAAAAAGAAGAAATTTAAAAATCTCTCCCACTACTATTTACAGAATAAAGTAAAAGTTGTTATTCAGGCATTAAATCTCACCGTTAGTGAGACACCATGCAGAAGAAAGGTACTTTTACTTGAGATGCATGCATTGCAGTGCTGGCCAGCATGTCCCTCCCACCTGTTTTTTGGATGGCAACCACACTGGTTGCTCTGTTTGAAAGAAAGTAAAAGTCTTTAACGTAACAATCTGAGGTTTAAAAGTGAAACAGCAAGGGCTGAGGTTCAGTCAAATAGCTAGTGATTGGGAGATTTTAACCTCAGGAAATCAAAGCCCTAAATCTGGCTGGTCTGAGTGCAGTGGTGTCTTACCACTAAGGATCACAGCCAGTTTGTCTCATTCTTCTCCAACCATCCAGGCCCCTGGCCTCGGCGGCTCCTTCCCTCCCGTCTCTTTTCCCTGGGCTAAACGCCCATTCTAGCACTCCCTCCCCCTTTCACTGCAATAAAATCTCAACCTGTCACCTGTCACCCGGGATTGGCAGCACCATGGCGACTACCCTCTCAGCGTGGAGCCTGGAACTGGGAACGGGAATCTCATGCCCTTTAGTCCACCTCTTCTCCTGACACCTTTCAGCGTGTCTCCATGATCAGAGATCCTTCCTTCCTCTGTGGGGAAAACACATACATGTCTCCCCACCAACTGGACAGAGACCTCACGCTCGTCTTTTTCTCACCCAACGTGGACGTGGCCCCAACAAGCAGTCTTTGCCTGACACAAAAGGGCAGTCCCATAATCCCTCTCCTCATCACCCTGGGCATCACGCAGGGGTGGGGACTGGCACAGAGGCCCAGCCACTGCTCTAATGTAGTTGAAATCCTGTCTCAGGACTGACGAAAGCCTAGATGACACTGCCAAGTCTAGTTCACATCAGGATCAGGTGGACTCACTAGCAGCTGGCACCCCCCAGAACAGAAGAGGACTAGCTCTCCTAACAGCAGAGAGAGGAAGAAGGAGGTTGTTTTCCTGTCAATCAGGCTGGCCTATCAGGGATGCCACCCAAACATTAACAGAGAGGGCCACAAAGATCAGGGAGCGGCAATCAAATGCATGGCCTACTGGCTAAAGAGTATAAACTGGTAAACTTGGCCACCTCTCTTCACAGGACCATAAACATTCCCATCCCTCCTCCTCGCTTTGGCCGGTGTATCTGCGCCATTTCTCATCTTTCCTCCAGGACCACTTTACACCAGCCAGTCCCTCGGCAAGATCATGCTGCTACAACCCCTCGTTCCAAGCAGCTGACGACTGTCAAAAGCCAGCCCGTGTTCTCCATGTCCGGACTCAGCAGGAAGTCCTGCAGAAGACAGAACCTTCGTCCATATTCCATGAAACAAAAAGGCTGGAATGTTGAGCAACTGAGTGATCATTCCTCCCTGGGAACTGGCTTTTCAGGCCATTTCACTAAGGACAGTCCCTTTGCGGAGACCACATTTCACTTGTGACCACATTCCATTCCCTCCCCTCCGGGTATGCATAAAGAAGTCTCCCCCCAGAAAAAGCTCCTAAAAGTCCTTTAAAAAAAGCCACTGGGGGCTGGAACCATCTGATATGGTGTGTGGATGATCGAATAAATTTGCAATCCTCACCACTCTGGCCTCGTGCATTCCTCCTTCAGCGACCTAACACTTGCCAATTAATACAGCATCTACTATGTGCTGGTCATCGGAAAACAGACATACTCTCAAAACACAACCTGTCCAAAACAGAACTGTCTTCTCTCCTGGAATCTCTATTTCTGTTCTATTTCCAATTCTGAGGGAACAGCACCACCATCCACTGAGTAGTCCAAACAGAGCAGGGACTCATTTGGACTTCTCCCCACGCTGCAATCAGAGTAGCTCCTTCTAACCCTGTCTCCCTCTTACCTTTCAAAATTGCCCCTTTGCTTTTTTTCTTTAAATACATTTTATTGATTTTTTACAGAGAGGAAAGGAGATGGACAGAGAGTTAGAAACATAGATGTTCATCGATCAGCTGCCTCCTACACACCTTCTATCGGGAATGTGCCCACAACCAAGGTACATGCCCTTGACCAGAATCGAACCTGAGATCTTTCAGTCCGCAGGCCAACGCTCTATCCACTGAGCCACACCGGTTAAGGCCAAAATTGCCCCTTTTCTCTTCCCAGCCCCACCCCATCGGTGTTGGTTCTCATCATCTCCATTACTCAGAATGTACCAGGTGATGCTATTGGTAACAAACTCAAACCTCAAAACAAAGACTCATTTCTACAAGTCAGTCCTGGCAGAAGGGAAAGGGAGTGAGCCATATGCTCCTTTTTTTTAAAAATTGTGGTAAAAAATAATTAACATAAAATCTCCCCTATTAACACATTTTTAAGTGCACAGTGAAGTATTAACTATATGTGCATAGTTATTCAGATATTTTTTAAAAATATATTTTTATTCATTTCAGAGAGAAAAGGGGAGAGAGAGACATCAATGAGAGAGAATTATTGATCAGCTGCCTCCTGCACGCCCCACATTGGGGATTGAGCCCGAAACCTAGGCATGTGCCATGACCCAGAATTGAACTGTGATCTCCTGGTTCATAGGTCAATGCTCAACCACTGAGCCATGCTGGCTGGGCAAGATCTTTGGAACTTTCAAATCTTGCATAACTGACATTCGATACCCTCTACATGAAAACTCTCTATTTCCCCCTCCCCCAGCTCCTAGCAGCCACTCGCTTCTTTCTGCTTCTATGAGTGACTACTTTAGATACAACCTGAAAGTGGAATCATACAGTATTTGTCTTTCTTTGACTGGCTTATCTCAGCATAATATACTCAAAGTTCAGAATTTCCTTCTTTTTAACATGATGAATAATATTCCACTGTATGGATAGACTACATTTTCTTTATCCTTTCACCAACTGATGGACATTTAGACTGTTTCCATTTTCTTGCTTATTGTGAATAATGCTGCAGTGACTATGGAAGTGCAAGTATCTTTTCAAAATCTATGTTTTTAAAAATGGTTTTATTGATTTTTTTTTTTTTTAGAGAGAGAGCGGGAGAGGGATAAAGAGAAACATCGATGAGAGAGAAACATCATTGATCAGCTGCCTCCTGCAGGATCCCTACTGGGGATTGAGTCCAAAACCCAGGCATGTGCCCTGACCGGGAATTGAACGGGCTGGCTAGCACAGTTGATTAGCACACTGTCCTGATATGCCAAGGTTGGAGTTTGCTCTCCGGTCAGGGCACTTACAAGACACAACCAATTAATCCATAAATAAGTAAAACAACAAAGTGACATTTCTCTCTCTTTCCCCCTCTTCCCTTCTATCTCTTTAAAAAATCAAGAAAAACAGACCAGATGTGGCTCAGTGTTTGCACATCCACCTACGAACACAGTTTAATTCCTGGTTATGGCACATGCCCAGCGTTGTGGGCGCAATTCCTGGTATGGGATGTGCAGGTGGCTGCCAACCAATAATTTTATCTCATCATTGATGTTTCTATCTCTCCCTCTCCTTTCCTCTCTGGAAAAAAAAAATTATATTAAAAAATAAATAAAAATCAAGAAAAAAAACCCACAACTCTATGTGATAGCTCACTAATTTTAAGACATTCTTAGTACACAGAATAAGAATCTGGTTAAATTGCCAAAACCAGTTTGGCTCAGTGGATAGAGCATCGGCCTGCGGACTGAAAGGTCTCAGGTTCGATTCCGGTCAAGGGCATGTACTTTGGTTGCAGGCACATCCCCTTTAGGGGGCGTGGAGGAGGCGGCTGGTCGATGTTTCTCTCTCATCGATGTTTCTGACTCTATCCTTCTCCCTTCCTCTCTGTAAAAAAATCAATAAAATATATTAAAAAAAAAAAAAGAATCTGGTTAAAGAGAAGATTTTCAACAGTGATGTGACAGAATAGCTTTGGTCTCACCCAACACAATCAGTTCTTATGAGAACAGCTGAGTGAATAATATATCAGGCATGATGGATTGCCACCATGATGCCCAGCTCTTTAATCAAAGAAGTTTGGCACAATAGGTGGGCGGAAAGAGAAACCAAGAATAAAGCGGGCATTGTGGAAGAAACACGAAACTCTCCACATCTCACATTACAATACAGGAAGACGGCACAACACAGATCCACACCAGTGACCGCAGTCCCACCAGTGGCTCCATCTCTGAAACCATGTCAACCACCATTCACCAAGGACCCATCTTCATTTGCTTTCACGAAAAGGAAGAAAGCACTCAAACCCTTCTCACAGGTCAGCAACAGGTAACCAGCAGATATGTGTGCCATTAGGGCAGCTCAAAGCTTAATTCAAATGTCCATGTAGAAAAAAAAAAACAATGTAGAAAAAATGCGTCTCCCTACCTTCCGGCAGCGAGGATTGGGACAGCTGAACCTCTTCACGTCGCTGTCCAACAGCGCAGGGAAACTGCAGGACGGGCACCTAGAGCCAACAGCAGAGGAAGGTCACTCAGAGCAGCAAACCCCACGTGGCTCCATGTAACTGTTCATACGGCGACAGGCTGTTTTGCTCTCGGCCACACCTCCTTTCACTCCTGCCTTCTCATTGAAACACGGACAGAGGCTCGCCTGTGCGCTGGCCCTGACCAAACATGCAGAGGCCATGGTGGATGGTGCCTCCGTGCCAACACCTAATAAACACCAGCTTCTGAGAGCGCCTCCCCTACGTCCCTTCTCCTCAGCCCGCTGTGCAGTGTGTGCACACACACGCCAGATGACGAGAGAAGCCGGGGATGGAGGCAAAACTCTGAAGTGCAGGTTTTCCCATGAATAAAACTATTATTTTATGGCTCAGCAAGAAATGCCAGAACAACTGGAAAACACGGCTTTGTTACAGGAACCTCACCGCCTGATGCCAGCGCTCAAGCAGCCCTCCTCGAGGAGAATGATGGACAGGTGACCCGTTCCGAGCCTGGCCCTCACCTGACCAGCTCATCGGCGTAGGCCGCCGTGACTTCCTCCTCGGCCTTCCGCTCGTAGTATTTACACAGGATGGCCTGGGGCAGCACCTTCTCCAGTTCGCTGGTTGGGAAGGAACACGTGCAGCTGCCTTCCATGCAGCTCAGCTCTGACTAGAATGAGGAGGTCAGGAGGCAGAGAGAGAGAAAAAAAGAAAAGTTAACCAAGGTCTCAAAAAAATAATGAAAAGCCTCAGTAGTTAAATGCATCGTAAGAAAATAAATCCTGAGTAAGAACACAGTTCTGAGATATAAAGCTGTCTTCTGAGAAACCACACTCCAAACAAGGAAAGCATGAAACAAAAACACAAAGCCCAAGTCTGATTTCCCCAAAGACCTCTACCAGCCCAAACCACAGTGCGAGACGCTGGGCAGTGGATGAGGAAGGTAGAAGCTCAGCAGGCGGGGGGAAGGTCACAGCGTGGTGTCTGAAAGGGGCTACTGAGAGCAGCAAGCTGGTTCCCTCTACAGCCTCCGCAAAGGCTGGCGGTCTAGACATCTTGGAAGGCGGAAGTGAGGGGCAGGAGGGGAGGGAGCCGACAGGGATATAAACTCTAAACTAAAAACGGGAGGATTGTTTGAAGAGCCCCAGTTCCTCCTCCTTCAGATGTTGGCAGGTGACGAGAACTCTTCCAGGAGAAAGGACAGTCTCGGGAACAGCTGGGTCAGAGGGCTCTGGACGTCATCTTTAGAGCCACTTACAGCAGGTTGAGCCCTCACACCACTGCGCTCTGACCAAGTTTGGTGCTCTCGTCCATTCTTAAGGACCCTTGCAATGATAGGGGGCCACCTGAATAATGCAGGACAATCTCCCTGTTTTGAGGTACTCCGATTAGCAACCTCCATTTCCCGTTGCCATGTAAGGTAACATATGCACACGTTCTGAGGATAAGGAGGTGGACATCTCTGGGGGATGGGGACATTATTTTGCAAATCATAACCACTCTGCTCATTATTACTACTCAGTCCTTCACTAAACCATCACTGACTTTAGAATAATTGATGAGTGATTTGATTATTGGTTGTTTAGGAAACTCAATTTTGGTTTTAAAGTATTTATCGAGGCCAAACAAAACTCCTTTCAGTATTACTTTCTAGTGTCAAGAGAAACTGGCTCTTATAAGAGAAATGTGGTCTTGTATAAAATAGTTAACTGACTGTAATCCTACATAATAAAAGGCTAATATGCAAATTGTTCCCTCGGGAGTTCGACTGACTGGTAGTTCAACCACTTGCTATGTCATGCACTGACGACCAATGGGCAGTGTGGAATGAAGGAAGGCCCAAATCGGTCCTCATCACTGGCCAGGCCTAGGGACCCTACCCATGCACAGATTTCATGCAGCAGGCCTCTAGTAGAGCTATAAAGTCCTTTAAAAAAACAGTTAGCCCTAGCCGGTGTGGCTCAGTGGACAGAGTGTTGGCCTATGTACTGAAGAGTCCCAGGTTCGATTCTGGTCAAAGGCACATGCCTGGGTTGCAGGCTTGATTCTTATAGGGTACGTGCAGAAGGCAGCCGATCAATGATGCTCTTTCGTCATTGATGTTTCTCCCCCCCTCTCTTTTCCTCTCTGAAATCAGTAAAAAAATATTTTTTAAAAAAATCAGTTAAAAATTACTAATTTGCACTCATAGACTCAAACAGCCTGCAAAATTCTTTATTTCATCTTTCATTTTTCTTTTTATATTTTTACTGATTTCAGAGAGGAAGGGAGAGAGAGAGAGAGAGAGAGAAACATCAATAATGAGAGAGAATCATTGATGGGCTGTCTTCTGCATGGCCCACACCGGGGATCAAGCCCACAACGCAGGCATGTGCCCCTGATCAATACTGAACCTGGGACCTTTCAGTCCACAGGCTGACGCTTTATCCACTAGGGCTCATCCTTCATTTTTCTGATGAGCAGGAGGATGAGGAGCAGCAAGTCCTCCCATGGCATGGAAGAACGCCACTGCCTGAGAAGACACCTGCTGTGTCAGAACCACCATAACCACCCAAAACGGGCCTGTCCAGGTCTCACCCACGCTCACAGGCCTTGGCAGCGCCCCACCTCCCTCCAGAAAAGGCACGTCCGCGAGGTATGTACACTTGTCCCTAAACACGGTCTCCTCAGACTCTGTGAATGTTGCTTACCTGTGGGCATATTCCATCGTCCTTACCTTTCCAGATCCAAAGACTGCCTCCTGGGCATATCTGATGAGACACTCTTTGCAGAACAAGTGAGCATCGGCACACTGAGTCAGCTCCTCAAATGGGAACTCCCCATAGCAGCAGCGGCACTCAATCAGCTGGCCATCCTGCGGGCCGCACACACCCATGAGGCTCCCCGATTCCAGTCCGGGGCCCGCAGGTCCCTATTCCCCCACCCACACGCACCCAGAGGTAAGGCGCAGCCCCTGGGAGCCTAAAACCACCAGGAGCTGTTTTCTGCGGATAAACGTAGCTTGAGATGGCAGCACAAACATGTTTTTGGCAGCACAAATATTAATACACAGTTAGAGATTTCCACTTTCTTGGCGTCATCCCTTGTTTAATGCTATCCTATTCATGAATTCCAAGGTGCTAGCAGAACTGTATCATCTGCAAGCAGATCATACTGCTAATAGGATTCTAAGAGTCAGGGACCAGTGGCATGACTGCTATTAGCTAAAAAGCTTCAAAAATTGGATTCCTCGTCTGGCTGGTGTGGCTCACTGGTTTCATTGGTTGAGTGTCAATCTATGAATCAGGAGGTCATGGTTCAATTCCCAGTCAGGGAATTGCCCGGGTTTGGGCTTGGTCCCCAATCAGTGATGTTTCTTTTGCTCCTTCCCTCTCCCTTCCTCTCTGCAATCAATTTAAAAAATATATGTATTTTTAAAGTTGGATTTTCTCTTCTTGTTATAAGATAGTTGAGTTAGAAGATCACATCCCAACCCAAACTTTACCTTAAGGAACCACCAAAGCTAACTACAGCAGCAATCACCACTCCTACCACGTATTGTAAGAAAAGGCCACTATGTGAAGAGCAAATAAGAGCACAAAAGCCATCTGGCCCTGAGGTCATACAGGGCGCTGCCTCTAACTCTACTAGTAAGCATTCCTGAGCTCTAAATTTTCCTCTAAGAGTTCATTCCAGTGGATTCTAGGCAGTGTTCCTTAACAGGAACATTTCTATCATCTTCCCTTCAGTTCTCATCCAGTCTGGTATTAAGAGCAACAATGATGTTTCCAGTGTCTGACTCTAACATGGTTACAAACTCAGCAGATCAACAGGAGATTATCCGGGAACCCATGTGCCATCAAAATGCTGAGGAAATGTGATAAGAGAAAAGAGCCTATGAAAAATACCAGAATAAATGAATTAAGTAAGTTTTCAAAATACCTTCTGATACTGTTCTTCATTCATCTGCAGAGCAAGCAGGAAGTCTTCATGCTGAGGAACAAAAACCAGACAGGCAAATACAAATTTAGTAAAGATGCCACAAACCATGTAGAATTCATTGCCATAGACATAAAAGAGTTATTATTAATGGTCATCTTTTCAGTTTCATGGTTTAGCAGTTTAAAATTTATTGTATCAAATTTTGACGCTCAAAAACATTTTCCAGTACTCTGACAAAGTGGGGGAAATGTGCCAAGTGCTTTTGCTGCACCCTCACTATGATGGTCGTCTCAAGCAGAAGCACCTGTGCCACTGAATGGCGCGCTGCTGAATTGGGCACTTTAAAATGATTGACAGAAAAATTGTGATCATGCAAAATTAGGTATTTGGCAAACATTTTCTCAAAGGGAATGAAGTGATTATTTGTGACCAATGATAAAATTCTCGATCGCAAGCAGAAATTAGAATTTTTGAGAAGTCGTCTTGATCCATCTGTCCACCTGTCATTAGGTGACATTGCCTTTTTGAAAAAACGTGTGCAACTTGAAGAAAATGACAACTACTGATACAATCTGGTGCCACTGGCTTGAATGATGCTAAGGCACCATTGCTTTTGTTTGATCAGTATCAATTCAACACAGTGAAAAGGTAAATAATGTCTTATTATCACAAGAGATCTGATCTGCAGACCCCTAAAGAGTCTTGGGGCCCTGGGTGGTGTGGCTCAATGGACTGAGCATTGTCCTGTTTGCCAAAAGATTGCCGGTTCAATTCCCAATCAGGGCACATTCCCACGTTATAAATCCAATCCCTGGTCAGGGTGCATGCTGGAGGCAGCCAATCCATGTTTCTTCTCCCTCCCTCTCTCTCTCTCAAAAAAAAAAAATAAATAAAAATAAATCAATAATTAAAAAGAGCCTTGGGGAAGTGAGGGGGGTCCATGGGTCATACTTTCAGAGCTGCTGGTCTAGACAATACATATAAAAAACCAAGATACATATTCTGGTTGACTAGCATCTGATGCATATTTGGAAGAATTAAAGAGCCTAATGGCATTTTCTCTGGTTTTGCTCCACCATTAGGGACTGAGGGAGGTCAAACACAAATGGGTGCTAAGCTCCAATTAAAATTCTCTGCCATAAATCTGACTTACGAACGTTAGTATTATTACAAACCCAGTTTTCCTTTTAAAAACGTAAGAGTTTACTCAAATCCATCACACAAAAGAAAAGGCAAATCTTAAAACAGTTTTATACTAGCCCTAAAAGCAAACCAGCATCCCAGAAACACACTCCATGCACACCCTCCTACCTCTGCCATCTCTTTGACTTTCTGCTCGTAGAACTCCTGCTCTTGCTGCACGGCTGGATGGAGGGAACGGCGGTCATAGACCCTACAATGCCGCCGCTTATTTTCCAGGAAGAACATCCTTTTTTCTATTTTTATGTCACCTGCAAGACATGACAATGCAAATCATGCAAACACCGTTTGCTAGGCGCATAGGCCACCAATCTAGTCCTCTGTGGCCTGGGCCCCACCTACTTTCTAGCAGTACGTTTCGCTCCTCTCCTGTACACGCCACCATTTGGGGAAACTGAGTTCTAGTCCGTCCCCTAACCTACATGCACCTTTTGACTTCCGTCTTTTCCCCCTTTTTATGCTCCAATTGGAGCACCTCTCCTATCCCCAGTTTTGTGTTGTGTGAACACACCAGTTTATTACCCCTTTTACTCTGCGGACAGGTGGCTTACTTCCAGTTTAGGGTTAGTATAAATGGGCTCTTGACCATATGTCTACAGCTCAGTCAGGCACACAGGAAGGAACGGAACTGCTGGATCAGCTTGAGAAAACCCTGCCAGTTCCCAATGTCACTCTCCCAATCTACACTTGTCCTCCACCAGCGTGTAAGCGAGTCCCAGTCATTTCACACCACATCAACACCTGGTATCGTCAGTGTTCAAAGTAGGTGCACATGTGTTTTATGTATGTTTTTAAACTATTTATCTTGAAGATTTCAAATGCAAAAGCTGAAAGAATAAGACCTATGTTCACAATAACACTTAGAATAAAAGACAATAAAATCATAAAATATTACATAATATAAAATCGGTGTATTCTGTTGATTGGGAATTTTCATTTTCTAAAAAACTGTCTACTGCATCCAGATTTTCTGTTTACTCACAAAAACCTGTTCTTAGTAAATCTTTTGATTTCATCAATATTTAACTATATCAGGTTCCAGATGGGCTAGAACTCCCAGGACTATGTTGAATAGCAGTGAATACATTTTTCTTCTTTTTTAAAATACATTTCTATTGATTTCAGAGAAGAAGGAAGAGGGAGAGAGAGAGAAACATCGATGATGAGAGAGATTCACTGATTGGCTGCCTTCTACAAGCCCCACACTGGGGACTGAGCCCTGACTGAGAATCGAACTGTGACCTCCTGGTTCATAGGTCGATGCTCAACCACTGAGCCACTCCAGCCGGGTAGGACATCCTTTCCTTGCTCCCAATCTCAGAGGTGGGGAAGGAGGATTCACCCATTGTTAAGAATAACATTAGGATAGATTCTATTGTAGACTTTATCAAGCTGAGAAAGCTCCTCTTAATTCCTAACTTTCTGAGAGTTTTAATCATGAATAGGTTTTAAATATTGTTAAATGCCTTTTCTACATCAACTGCTACGACCAGGTGATTTTTCTTTAGTTTATTAACATAGTGTATTGTACTGATTTGTTTTTGAATGATGAACCAGCCTTGCATTTCTGGAACATACTCTACTTGGACTTGGTACATACTAAAAAATATTTTTATACCCTCCACGGTTTGGCTCAGTTTGTTGAGTGTTGTCCTGAGCACTTAAAGGTCCCCGGTTTGATTCCCAGTCAGGGCACATACCCAGGTTTGTGGGGTAGATCCCCAGTCAGGGTGCATGTGGGAGGCAACTCATCTATGTCTCTCTCACATCAATGTTTCTCTCTCCATCTCCCTCCCTTCCTCTCCTTTCCCCTCTCCAATCAATAAAAATATATCCTAAGGTGAGAGTTAAAAACAAAAGTTAAGTCTATCTCTAAGTCAAAAATATTAAACTACTGATGCAAATCAAGTGTATTTTCTATTACTAACGTCCAATGTCTTTAAAGATGACCTAATAAGTGCAATGTAAGAACCAGAATCTAAAATTAAAAGGGATAGATCTGAAACAAGGGGCTAAAATGAAGTTAACAGGGGAAAATGTCAGATGCATCAAAACTGAGAGACTTTTGGAAAAGCAAGGTGGGGGAACAGACCAGAGCTTAATATGTCCCACCAAAAGTGGGACGCATTTGATGCTACATATCTGACGTTACATTCTTAGGCTGTATGGACTGACGTGCAGATTTAAAATCCCAGCTGCTGTCTTTACACAGCAGATCTCACTTGGAATACTTTGTCTAGCCCGGTACACCCAAACTTTCAAAGAGGTACTGACAAGTGAGTGAAGTGCACGCGGAGAAGGGAAATCAGGAAGATGAAGTGGCAACAGACAGACTCCAAGTCTTTCCAGAGGCAAGAGCTACCACCACAGCAGGAAATTCCAGAGGCAAGAGTGGGTGGGAAGGACGGGTCTGCACAGCAGCAGCGCTCAGTTTGCCGTTACCTTGTTCAAACTTGAAATCTATGTAAGAATACTGATTCATTTCTTTCCTCTTTTTCCTTTTTCCGCTGGTTTCTGGTGAGAGCTCCTGCCATTTTTTAATGGCATCAGAAAAGGCCTAAAATGGAGAAAGGGAAAGATTACACTCTAAATAGACACGAGGCTACCTGGAACAGGCAAGCCCCAGATCTCATTTTGACTCAGTTTCGCTTCTCCCCAGCATGGCTCACAGAAACAGGCAGTGGGAAATAAAAAGGTGCTTTTAATTATTTTTGTTTTTTCTGACTCTGATGAACTGCCTCAACGGCAGAACCAAAATGCTGGCTGACAAATTATAGGGCCAGGTAAGAAAACAGAAACTGCTCAAACCGTCCTTGAATAAGTACAGGTTAAATCACAAAACAAATGGCTAGGGAGCTGTGTTTCACAGACATTATCTATACGGTGTTATTCTGGTCACCACTCCCTGTTCCACTCCCCCACACTCCTTCCTGGCTTTCACCTTTGTTCTGGAGCACAAAATCCTTATCCAGTGATAACCCCATCTTCCATACCTTTTCGCTTCTCTCCCCTTCCCCCTTTTAAAATATATTTTATTGATTTTTTACAGAGAGGAAGGGAGAGGGATAGTCAGGAACATCGATGAGAGAGACATCAATCAGCTGCCTCCTGCACATCTCCTACTGGGGATGTGCCTGCAACCAAGGTACAGGCTTGATCAGAATCGAGCCTGGGACCCTTTGCTCTATCCACTGAGCCAAACCGGTTAGGGCTGCTTCGCCCTTTTTTATTTAATATTTTTATTTTTTGTTAACCCTCACCAGAGGATATTTTCCCCCCATTGCCTTTAAGAGAGAGTTGGGGGAGGGGGGGAGAGTTAGGGGGGAGGAGAGCGGGAAGGGGAGAACAGAGAGAGAGGAGAAACATCAATGAGAGAGAGACACATTGACTGGCTGCCTTCCACATACACCCCAACCAGGGTGTGAGGTGTAAACCCACAACCCAAGTATATGCCCATGACCAGGAATCAAGCCCATGATTCTATGTGTGGCCCACTCTAACCACTGAGCATACCAGCCAGGGTTTCTCCCTTTTTCTTTTTAGAGCTTCCCAATAAGCATTTAAATGTGCTCGTCTTTGCCACTGAGGGCGTAGTGTACACAGACCAGATAAGTCAGATGTTCAGAATTCCTTCAAGACCTGCTAGTTAGAATTCACACCTACACACCTCACAGACACCATGTCTACCTTTTCTCGCCTCGTAGCCTTTTTCTGTTCTCTAGTGAAGACATCTATTATTTGAGACTGTTTAACCACCACGTTCTTCATTTCTTTCCTCGTGCTCTCACAGACATACTTCTCTTTTTATGATACTGTGGTACTGTTTAATCTTTTTAAAAAACCTCCTCGGAAAGAATGAGAGCTCTTTGGCAGGAAGTTAATTTGTGTCCCATGATGCCACTGTCCTCAGGGACAATAGCCAGTGAGGGCTCAAAAAACCTACCAGGGAACAGAGGAACAACAGATGTTGGAGCATAATTTTTCCTTTTACTATGACCTGGCATTTCTCCCTCTAGCTTGCTCATGTTCACAAATCGGATACCCACTGGTGGTATTAGTTCTGAGAATCAAAGCCTCAGTCCACTATGATTCTGAGGATATTTGTGAAAATGGCCCAAGTTCCTTTAAAGTGTGACCTGAAGTCACCATAATGGCCCTGGTCAGGGTGGCTCAATTGGTGGCATCATCCCATGCTCGGAAAGGTTGCCGGTTTGATTGCCGGTCAGGGCACATGCCTGGCTTTTGGGTTTGATCCCTGGTGGGGTGTTGTGCCAGACACAGCTGAAACACAGCCATTGATAGGTTTCGCTCACATCAATGTTTTTTTTCCTCTCTATTTCTTTAAAAAAATCAATGAAAAATCATTAAAAAACACCGCTGTAATGGACATTTGATGACATACATAGAAGCTGAGGACAGAGACTGGAGCCTGGGGGAGGAGAGAGTGAGCGCTTATAGACTGAAGAAATGAAATGATTCTTAGAATCTGCTTCAAAATAGTCTGGGAGAAAGGAAGCGGGTGGAGATCAAACAAGACTGGGCAGTCGCTGGTAATTACTGAAGCTGAGTGATGGGGTAAGCGTGGTTTATTATAATACGATCTCTTTTAAAATGCGTGTTTGATGTTTATTAATAACAAACAGGGGGGAATCCAGAGACGTGTGATTGTCTTCCCAGTGAACGCACATCCCCTAAGCTGTCATCATGTCTGAGGAGCAGCGCACACGGGGGAGACGTGTTATTGTAATGATTACAAAGTGGAAGGAAGCCTCTTACGTCCCTGCCCACCGAGTGTCACTTTCTACAGGGCAGGACTCGGCCTCATCTGCACCCAGCAGAGAGAAGTTGTAACCGAGCCGACCAGATTTCAGCCAACAGTACCTTCCCTCCAACACGCCACCACTTTCATTTAAATAACATGTAAAGTCCCAAAGTGCCCACCAAAACAAGCAGACACCGTAAGAGATGTAAAGGGCCAGGGATAAGGAAAGGGACAGGAAGGTATAAATGAGGGAAACAGCCACAAAACTTACAACCTCCTACCCAAGTGACCAGGGGGCCGTGGGATGAACCTTTGGCGGGGACATCACTAATGAGAACCCCTGCCCCACTCACTCCTCCTCGGGGCTCCCTGGGAGCTCAGAAAGCATGCAGGGTACAACTGCAGCAGCACAGCGCTAGGCAGAGCCTCAAGATAAAAGAGCCACAGCATTCTTGAAGTTACTATTTTCGGGACGAAGCTCATTCACTTTCAATGACAGTACAGGCATTCCCTAGCTAGCTGACCTGGGGAATGAGATTCAGAAATAGAAACCACTATTCCCTGCAGAGTAAATGCAGAAATCACTGTATTCCCTTCACAGTAAATTCCCCTAAAGTCACTACGATCAGCAGTTTGCTGACAGTCGCCTGGATCTTCTTGGCAATCTGAAGGTAGAAGGCTCAGACTCAGCACGAAGTCACGTGCACCTGGGGTCCACCGTCTTTCAGGTTAGGACGCAGTGGGTGCTCTCACCATTAAAAGAACTCCCCGTGTGTTCCTCGGAAAAGAGCATGCTGTTTGCCAGGAACCACAAGAGCGTCAGCAGGAGAAATGGATCTCGAGGCAGCAGAGGAGAGGAAGGGGAACACGCCCAGCACCTGTCGGTGCTCTCTTCCGTCCTGTCTGACGGCAGGAAGCGGGCGCTGTGCGGATGTCCCTAACGAGGCACGTCTGCGTTACCCACTGGTGACCAGCTCTCTTCCAGACCGTGGAACAGAGGCCCTCAGGGGGAGTCTTATTTAGGGCCCCGGAGTCCGGGGGAGCTTCCCGAAGCTTTCAACTCTCCCCTGAGGCAAACCACCACCCACTGGGCAGTGCTGCATTCCTGGGCTCTTTACCGCCCTGCCCCAGGGGCCTGACAGCTGGGGCAGGATGGGGCGCCTTCCCTAAGCCAGAAAGCATGGAGGGAGGAGCAGCACTGGAACACACCCTGCATTCCAAGATAAAATCCCTGGCCCTCGTGTCTTTCAGGTCAAGCCAGAACTTCCCTGCTTCTAATCTATTATTTCTTTTCATTCAGTTCTTCCTAATCAGCAAACACCTGAGTCTATGTATTCACCCCGACAAACTCCCTAGCCCTTTGCCATCATCAACCATCCCCATTTCTGCAAGCTGAGCTCGTCCCTGTGCTATCAGGGGAAGCCATCCTCCTGACCCCGCCAGGAAGAGTAGAGCACCTTTCGGGTGATTGCATAGTGTCCTTTGAGCTCATGCAGGGCCCACTTGATGTCCTGGCTGCTGAGCATTTTGAAGTCGGCCATCAGGAGGTCAGCAGCTTGGATGAAGCAGCGCTGGTCAAGAGGAGCCAATTTGGAATAGTCAAAAAAGTCTACTTTAGGCAACTGAAACGAGAGAGAGGCACAACATTAGAGGCCAGAGGAAGTCATTGGAAGGATTGCTGAGTAAAGAACAATCTCACTCACAATTACTCATAAGGAGGGTACCAGCCCTGACTAGAGATGAATAAATGGTGATTCAGAGAAGTTAAATGATTGTCTGGAGTCT
Organism: Lasiurus cinereus; assembly: GCA_011751065.1. NCBI lineage: Eukaryota > Metazoa > Chordata > Mammalia > Chiroptera > Vespertilionidae > Lasiurus > Lasiurus cinereus. The sequence goes on along the minus strand of JAAGEH010000090.1, from coordinate 1,692,940 downwards.
GGAGACACTTTACTACTTAGAACTAGTAAAAAAGAATAGCTGGGGATTTGAACCCCATCTTTCAGCCATCTTCTTTCCACAAAAATGTTTAGAAAATTAAATTTTCTCTAAAATCAATAAGCCTATCTTTGATAAACAAAAAACTATAAACAGATATTGAACTCTAGGCAATGATGCAGGCTGAGGTATGTTTGCAGCAGTATACCGATGCTTTTGAGATTTACCTTTAAATACATTACAATAAAATGAAATATGAGAGAAAGCTGCTGATGGACAGAGGGACAGATAGGTGACAAAGTGGATACAGTAAAATGTTAACTTTCAAAATACTGCTGGATATATAGGCGATCAATATAAAATGTTTCCAATGACTCATATTTAAAATTTTTCATATGTTTTCAATTTTAAATGTTAAAAGATAACTGAGATGATACCAAAACTCCTGGCCAATTCTTGTTTTATTTTAGGAATTTATTTTGTAGGATGAGCGATATGGAGAATTTGTTTAATTTTTTGTGAGAAAGGGAAGAATTAAATACAGAATTCAAAGTGGCCCAGATGGGTAAATCCCACTAAAGAATAAATATATTCTGAAATCCTACTTCCCTGGCTAGTCTTTAAAAATGTGTCCTGACAAATCACTTTCTTCTCATAAACACAATGAACAGAAGCAGAGCATTTCCAGGTAGTTCTTGCAAACAAGAACTCAATACTTGCCTTGATCTCATCTTGACTGGCAAGCAGGCTGCTACTAGGGTTGATAATGACTCGATCTTCTCTCTTTGGATAATCTGGGTTTTCCAGTAGAAAATTACAAAGTCTGAAAAAATAAATGAGGTTATTTTCATACTGCTTCCAAATCCCACACCTGCCCATTGAATCGAACACTATGTTTGAAAAATGAAGTCCTGCCTGGCCAGTGTGGCTCATTGGTTAAACATCGACCTATGAACCAGGAGGGCAGTTTGATTCCTGGTCAAGGCACGTGCCTGGGTTGTGGTCCTGATCCCTGGTGTGGGGCGTGCAGGAGACAGCCAATCAATGATTCTCTCATCATCAATGTTTCTCTCTCTCTCTCTCCTTTCCTCTCTGAAATCAATAAAAACATGTATTTTTTTAAATGGTTAAATTATAAATTTTTATGTTTTAGTACAATAAAAAAGAAAGGAAGGAAGGCATGGTGGTATACTCACACATTCAAATCATAATAATTCTTCAAATGAATTATTTCCTCAATATAGCCAGTTGCTACATCTGGAAATCTTGCTTCCTGGAAAGGAATAAAAACATTATGTACATTTCATCCATTAGAATGTTTTCAAATTGCAATAAAAACCAGATGTCAGCCCTAGCTGGTTTGGCTCAGTGGATAGAACACTGGCCTGCAGATTGAAGGGTCCCGAGTTCGATTCCAGTCAAGGGCACATGCCTGGATTGTGGGCTCGATCATTGATGTTTCTATCTCTCTCCCTCTCCCTTCCTCTCTGAAAGCAATAAAAATATATATTAAAAAACACACACACAAAAAAAAAAACAGACGTCGGCCGAAACCGGTTTGGCTCAGTGGATAGAGCCTGTGACTGAAGGGTCCCAGGTTTGATTCCGGTCAAAGGCATGTACCCTGGTTGCGGGCACATCCCCAGTGGGGGGCGTGCAAGAGGCAGCTGATCGATGTCTCTCTCATCGATGTTTCTAACTCTCTCTCCCTCTCCCTTCCTTTCTGTAAAAATATCAATCAAATATATTAAAAAACAAAACAAAAAAACAGACGTCAAGTAATTACCAACTAGAAAAAGGCTATAAAGCAAGTTTGTGTCTGGCTTAAAACTCCACACCAGGAGCCCAGATCTGTCTGTCTATACAGAATATGGAAAGATCCCTGGGATCGTCTGGTCCTCTGCTCCATTTTGTAATGTCCTTCATCCTTTCAGTAAACATTGAGCATTTCTGTGCAGGCAAAGGGCTTCAAGTGGAGTAAAGCACAATCTAGTGGTTACCCTCAGGAAGCACACAACCCAGTGAAAATGAAAACATCTAGTGAAGAAGGTTAGGAGAGTGTTCCAAGGCAATGGGCAGCAGGGTCAGGACATAAAGCCCTGTACTGTTCATTTATTTATTTTTCTGAGAGGGGGGAGGGGGGGAGAGGCACTCGAAGGAGAAGGGAGGGAGGGAGAGAGGGAGGGGGAGAGAAATAAATTAATTTGTTGTTCCACTTGCTTCACTGGTTGACTGGGATTGAGCCCACAGCCTTGGTGTACTGGATGATGCTCTAGTCAACTGAGCTACTTAGCCAGGGCTTTTTATTTTAAAAAATATATATATATATTGTCATTGATTTCAGAAAAGGGGGAGAGACAGAAACATCAATGATGAAAGAGAGTCGATTGGCCGCCTCCTGCACACCCCAAATGGGGGCTGAGCCCAAAACCCAGGCATGTGTCCTGACCAGGAATCTATCTGTGACTTCCTAGTTCATAGGTCGACACTCAGTCACTGAGCCACACTAGCCAGGCTGAACTTTCACAAAGATGGAAATGTTCTGCTCTGTGCTTTCCAATATATGTATAGCTGTTCAGCCCCATGTGGCCAGCGAACACTTAGTATGCGATGGCGGCAAGGAAAACCAAACTTTAAATCGCAGACATTTCTACCTAGTCGCTGCAGGAGGCTGCCACATTGGACAGCACGGCTCTGGGTAATCTGGTAAACCCGCTTTAAGGGTTTGACTCTGGAGTTAACTCAATGTCTTTTTAAAATGGGGGGGGATTGCTCTGATGACAGCCTCAAGTTACCCATAATCTACAGCTAGAATCCCAAAGGGAATTTAAAAACAGATTAAGAAATTCTCATTTCATTTTCATGTTTCTCTTCTATTCTATAGGGGTACCCCTTAGGGAAGTGAAGTCCACACTCACAATGTTTTTGCAATAAAAGGAAACACAGCACATTCAGTGTCTATGCCCATCTACTTAATGGAATCAAACTTACTGTTTCTTTCACTAGTAGTGCAACGACTTCTTGGTCGACCTCATTAGCTTCTTGCCCCCAGAGGTGTTCCAAATTGGGCTCCTGAGGGCCCGGTAGTGGAAAGGCGGGGCCTGGCTCCTCGTCGTCTATTGCTAGCTGTTGGTCTTCAAGCTCACCCAGAGGATGGGCCGGCTGAGGAGAAGCGGGGCCAGGAATGCCATCGTGAGGGGGTTCTGGTCTTGGAAAAGCCGGCCTGGGGAAAGCCAGCCCGAGCGGCTCGTGCTGATAGAACAACGGGCCCAGTTCCGCGTCAGGCTGCCGCTCCCGAGGAACCACCTGGTTTGCTCTCTCGCGGAGCTGCTGGTTGAGAGACGGGAAGAAAGGAGGGTTTTCTAACCAACAGTCGTCTTCGATGGTCTGATCGTCCAGCATATCAGCTGCGTCTCCGAGGTTTGATAAAAGCTCCGTCTCCGAGTCTTCAGATGACTGGTTCTGAGTGTCCAAGGGATCATTATCTGGAATAAGAAGGTCACTTTTTCTCCAGATGAAGATTTTTGGCCCTGATCCGGGGTTGACCATATCATTTGATGCTTGGTTATGACTTGGTCCAGGCTTGGGTTCTCTTTCTGTTTGGCCACTTGGATTGATTAATTCAGAAACTCCAGGAGGCCCAAGATCCAGAAATTCATCGTAGTCATCCTCAGAATCATCCTGCGCCCCAGAATCAAACAATGTGCTGTTACAAACTGCAAAATAGTTGTTCTTATTTGATTCAAAGGCTGCTCTAGACTGTTTAGGCCTTTCTTCTCCCCAACTTTTGAGATCTTGCCAATGGGCAGCTGGTTTGATGAGATTGGGTCGTGATGTTTGAGGTTTACTTGTCTAAGGAAAAATGAAATTTTAATAATACTTCCATTTCTTCCTATGTCTATGGCCTCCTCATGTACTTAAATGCAGCTTCTGAGATAGGACAGGAAAGAAACAAAAGCACTCGACCACAAAACTTATTCTTCACACTTCTGGTAACTCAAGATCTGATCATACTATATTCACGGTAAGAATAAAAGCAGCCATTCTTATATTGAAGTCTGAATTAGAGTCTGAATTACAATTTCATCTGAGACCACTAAAGCAAAAACGACTGTAGAGGAAAACATGACAACACAGAAAAAAGTGGAAAAGTTTTTTTCCTTCCCACATGACCAGAAAAATTCAGTTAGATAACAGCAAGCACTGGTGAGGCAATGGGACACTGGCAATGAAATCAGAAGAGCAATTTGGCATTATTTGTTAAAATAAAAAACGTAGCCCTGGCCAGTGTGGCTCCATTGGTCGAGTGTCGTCCTGTAGAATAAAGGATCACTGATTTAAGTCCCCGTCAGGGCACATGCTCAGGTTGTGGGTTCCATCCCTGGTTGGGGTACGTGAGGGAGGCAATCAAGCAATTTATCTCTCTTTGCGATGTTTCTCTTGCTCTCTCTCTCTCAAAAAAAATAAATACAATTAAAAATAAATAAATAATGTCTATCCTTATGCTCATCGTGGGTGAAGTTTAAGAAAACTCACTTCTGTCAGGATGACATCATCATCCAGGTCCTCTTCATCATGTTGCTGAGAAGCCGGGGTGACCGTCATTGGAACTCCTTCTTCATCGGAGTCATCAGATATGGTGATGGGCCCATCTCGGAGATGGATCCAGTCTGAAAACGGGCAGAAAATGCTGTTACCAGGAGGAGGGCACAATCACATTCTGTTCTTTAGATTTCAGTTTGGGGATGCAAAAGGTCAAGTCTAAAACCAAGTTCGTGGCTGGTGGTATCTCCTCAAGTGACACATACCCAAGCATTAAGAACCATGTTTCCAAAAAAAAGCTGTTTCCATGCTAATCTTTGGCAATAAAACATTTTGGGAATCATTTGAGAAAATTTGACAATTCCTTATGCTCAAGATTATCAACTTTTTCTTACACTAGGCTGGAAAAATCTCTTGATGAATCTGTCAATTTCTTAAAATTGAAGTCCCAACAGCATCTCATCAGGCACCACGGCGGCTGCCCCTCCCTAGACGCTTCACAAGGAAGAAAGGACATAAAAGTGGCTGCCAGGTGGCTCCGGACAACCAGCATGAACATTAGCGGGATGGATCTGAATCCCGGGCCGCTAAGGGCATCCCACCGCCTGCCTGGATGGCCAATCAAGTCCCCCACCCCTGGGACCCCACCTGTGCATGAATTAGTGCATTGGGCCTCTAGTATAACCTATGTTATTTTAATCCTCTGAAAACTGAAATTTGTTTTGTGGCTCAAAATATGGTCAATTTTGGTAAATACACTGGGTCTATTTCATACATGTCTATTATGTCAAGTTTGTTGATCATGTTCTTCCAATATTATATATTCATACAATTTTTGTGTGTGCTGGGCTCTCTCCCAGTTATTTAAAGAAACATGTTAATATCTCCCATTATGAGTGTGGATTAGTTCATTTCTTCATTTCTTCTTCTAGTTCTGTCAGTTTCTGCTTTGCGTATTTTGACACCATGTTACTAAGTGTGTAGAGATTAGAACTGTTTAATCTTTTGAGTGCACTGACTCTTATCATTATGCAATCTTATTAATATTCCTGGCTGGCATGTCTATTTTACTTGATAATATACAGACATATCAGTTGTTCTTTCTTTCTTTTTTTTTAGCTACTATCTGCATAATGTATCTTTTTCATTCCTGTAGTTTTAAATTCTATTTTACCTTCATATTAAACCTATTTTCACTAGGTTTAGAATTCTAGGTAAATATTATGCAACAATTAAGAAGGACTGACTTACTTATACATGTAACACATGGATAAAATTCATCTCAAAATAAATGATGTTGGACAGAATAACTCAGGCACAAAAAGTACATATACTGCATGCTCCCATTTATATGAAACTACAGGCCCAGTGGGGTCCCTCGGCCTGGCCTGTGCTCTCTTGCAAATCAGGACCTCTCGAGGGATGTTGGACTGCTGGTTTTGGCATGATCCCCACAGGCCAGGCTGAGAGACCTACCGGTGCACAAATCTGTGCACTGGCCTCCAGTATGCACATAATATCTTTGATAATCTCTTCCTGCCCTTCCCCTCCCCCTTTCTCTCTGAGATTCATCAGTCTGTTCCATGTTTTCATGCCAGTGTGTTGAGCATCTGCCCCCAGTGGTCATTGAGCATCATAGCTTCTGGTCAAATGGTCAAACAGTCGCTTTAGCTTTTATGTATATAGATTGTATAGCAACAACAGGCAGATCAGCGGTTTCCTTAATCCAGTGGGGTGAAGATTGGGCAAGGGGCAAAAAAAAAATCTTTCTGGGCCGAGACCGGTTTGGCTCAGTGGAAAGAGCGTCGGCTTGCGGACTGAAAGGTCCTGGGTTCGATTCCGGTTGGGGGCATGTACCTTGCTTGCGGGCACATCTCCACAGTGGGGCGTGCAGGAGGCGGCTGATCGATGTCTCTCTCTCATCGATGTTTCTGACTTTCTATCTCTCTCCCTTCCTCTCTGTAAAAAAATCAATAAAATATATTTTTTAAAAAATCTTTCTGGGATGACAGAGATGTTCTATGGCATAACTGAGGTGATGGTTATATGGGTGTATTCATTTTTCAAAACTCACTGAACTATATACTTAAAATGTGTGCATGATTATATATAGATTTTCTATAATAATAAAAGCATAATATGCTAATTAGACCAGACATCCTTCAGGATGAAGCTGGGGCTGCAAGGGAAGTCCGGGTCCCGGGTGCCAGAGGGAAGCTGGTGACAGCAGCCAAGGGAAGAAAGGACTACTCTTGCATGAATTTCGTGCATCAGGCCTCTAGTAGCTCAATAAAGATGATTACAAAAAAACTATAAGGATTGGCATAATAAAAATTATTAATACAGCTAATAAAAACAAAACAACTCTGGATGCCTAAAAGAAGTCCTCATGATGAGTGCACTACATAAAACCTGTCTAACAGAAAAATATACCTCCAGGGAGCACCCTTCTAGCTGCTTGATGGGATGCTCCCTAATTCATGAATTGCTTAATAAAGCCAATTACAGCTTACAAAACCACCACCACCACAAAAAAATTACTACCAAGTCAACGTTTTCCCAAAAGGAAATTGTTGTTCTTAAAGAAACTTACAAGTATATTTAAGACCTAATTAAAAAACAATCAAAACATTAATTTCTACATGTTCAAACCATTTGGAAATGAGCATTTATACAAAGTATAGCCAATATTTAAGACTTTCTTAACCACAATAAATTATAGCTATAATCACTACTGAGTTAGAATATACAATTTAGAAAAGCCTTAAAAAATAAGTATTTCCTCCAAAACCGGTTTGGCTCAGTGGATAGAGCGTCAGCCTGCGGACTGAAGGGTCCCAGGTTCGATTCCGGTCAAGGGCATGTACCTTGGTTGCGAGCACATACTGAGTGTGCAGGAGGCAGCTGATGGATGCTTCTCTCTCATTGATGGTTCTGACTTTCTATCCCTCTCCCTTCCTTTCTATAAAAAATCAATTTTATATATATATATATATATATATGATGTTTAAAAATAAATAAGTAAATAAGTATTTTTGCCCAGCCAGTGTAGCTCACTTGGTTGAGCGACTTCCCATGCACCAAGAGGTTTGATTCCCAGTCAAAGCACATGTCAAGGATGGCAGGCTCGATCCCCAGTGCAGGGCCTGCAGGAGATAACCAAATGATGTTTCTCTCATCAATGTTTCTCTCTCTTTCTCTCCCTTCCTCTCTAGGTATCACCATTTGACACAAAATTCTAGTTTGATACGTCCATTTACACCTGATGCTCTGAGACCTAAAAATGAGACAGCTCTGGATTCTTTTTAAAGAAGATAAAACTGTAGTACTAAGGGGAAAATGGTGAAAAGGAGAAAGTGAGAACCAACACTTACCTTGTCCCTGGTGGCAGTGAAAGTTGTTCAAGTGAATTACCTCTTCATTATTATTTCCTTCTGCCATTTTCAAATGTGGACATACACATTTGCTTGCTAATATCTAAACATGGTGACTATCTGTTCCAAAGGGACTGAAAAAGATGAAAAAAAGAACATTAAGAATGAGGGAAGTATCAAAACTCTTCCCAGGTATCTGGTGAAAACACCACAAAAAAACAATAGCCAACAAACCCTAGATGAATGCATAACTAAAAAGTTAATAAAGGAGGAAATAATCCGCTGAAACCAATTTGGCTCAGTGGATGGAGCGTCAGCCTGCAGACTAAAAGGTCCCAGGTTCGATTCCAGTCAAGGGCATGTACCTTGGTTGCGAGTACATCCCCAGTGGGGGGCATGTAGGAGGCAGCTGATTGATGTTTCTCTCTCATCGATGTTTCTGACTCTGTCCTTCTCCCTTCCTGTCTGTAAAAAATCAAATATTATCTGCCTCATAAAGCAAAGTAGAGCGTTTGTCATCTGGGAAGACAGAGTGTCGTCTCCTTGATAAAACCTCCTACATAAAATTTAAAAAAATCAAATATATAAAAATATTAAATAAAAGAGGAAATAATCCTATATAATAAAAGGCTAATATGCAACTCAACAAAACCACAGAACGACCAGTTGCTATGATGCACACTGACCACCAGGAGGCAGACGCTCAATGCAGGAGCTGCTCCTGGTGGTCCGTGTGCTCCCAACAGGGGGAGCGCCACTCAGCCAGAAGCCAGGCTCCCGGCTGGCAAGTGCAGTGGTGGTGACAGGAGCCTTTCCTGCCTCAGCAGCAGCTCACTCCCCGCGGGGAACAGGCCTAAGCCAACAGTGCGACATTCCCTGAGGGATCCTGGACTGTGAGAGGACACAGGCTGGGCTGAGGGATGACCACACCCCCCAAGTGCATGAATTTCGTGCACCAGGCCTTTAATGGAATAATAAATGAAAACAATTACTGCAAAAGAACATATAAAAGACACAAGGGTTTGTAAAAATAAATAAAATAAATAAAATAAATAAAAATAAAAGATAAATAAAAGATCAAAGGACAGATTAAACATATAAAAAACAAAAAGTATAAACCTAGCCAAGACCGGTTTGGCTCAGTGGATAGAGTGTCTGCCTGCGGACTGAAAGGTCACAGGTTCAATTCCGGTTGGGGGCATGTGCCTTGCTTGCGGGCACATCTCCACTGTGGGGCATGCAGGAGGCGGCTGATCAGATGTCTCTCTCTCATCGATGTTTCTGACTTTCTATCCCTCTCTCTTCCTCTCTGTAAAACATCAATAAAATATTTTAAAAAAAGTATAAGCCTATATAACAGGTTGGTTGCAACTCAATTATGGCAACCACTGGAATGAGAGGAAATATTTGTTAAAAGTCATTTAATTGGTAAGGGGTTAAAATCCGAAATATATAGAGAATTCATATTACTTAACACTAAAAATACAAATAATTCAATTTAAAAATGGGCAAAGGACCTAAATCCTTTCTTCCAAGTAAGATATTCAAATGGCCAACAGGTACATGAAAAGACATTCAACATCATCAGGGAAATGCATATCACCTCACACCGGTCAGAATGGCTATTATAAAAAAGACAACACATAACAAGTTTTGGTGAGCATGTGAAGAAAAGGGCACCCTCCTACATTGTTAATGGGAATGTAAACTGGTAACATAACTGCAAAAAAGCTTGATGCTTCATAATTACAGTGGAAAATATATATCCCCTAAAGACCCAACAATCCACTACTAGAAATCTGAATTATGGAAACATAGCTTATATGTACCAGGTCTGTACACAAGAATGTTCACAGCAGCATCAATTCTACAAGCCAAAAAGTAAAAGGGATACACATCAATGATAGAATGCAAAAATACGTTATGGTATGTTCATACAATTAAAACTTTATACAGAAAAAAATGAAGCCATTACACTCACATACATACAATGTCGATAGATATTAAAATATAGTTACTAAGTGAAGGAATCCAGACATAAAAGTGTGTGTGTGTATGGAATATTCATTCCATTTTGATGAAATTTAGGCACAGGTCTAAACTTAGCTGTTTAGGGTGAAACTTATTTGTGTGTATTGTATTTCACAATGAAAAGTTAGGGGAAGCAAATCCATTATAAGAGGGGGAAAGTGGTTGCCTATGTGAAACAGTAATTGCGAATCAGGAGAGTATTATTACTTTTTTTTTAATATATTTTTTTTATTGATTTTTTACAGAGAGGGAGAGAGATAGAAAGTCAGAAACATTGATGAGAGAGACATCGATCAGCCGCCTCCTGCACGCCCCACTGTGGAGATGTGCCCGCAAGCAAGATACATACCTCTATCCTAGCTAATAAGAGTAATATGCAGATTGACCATCATTTCAACACACAAGATGGCCAGCAGAAGAGGGCAGTTGGAAGGGACCAGGCCTGCAAGGGAGGGCAATTGGAGGTAATCAAGCCTGCAGGGGAGGGCAGTTAGGGGTGACTAGGCCGGCAGAAAAGAGAAGTTGGGGGTGACCAGGTCTGCTGGGAAGGGCAGTTGGGGGGAACCCAGTCCTGCAGGGGAGGGCAGTTAGAGGCAAACAGGCTGGCAGGGGAGCAGTTAGGCATCAATCAGGCTGGCAGGAGAGTGGTTAGGGGGTGATCAGGCTGGCAGGGGATAAATGGTGATAGAAGGAGACTAAACTTTGGGTAAACACACACAACACAATATACAGAGGATGTATTATAGAATTGTGCTTGAAACCTATATTATTAATCAATGTAACTCTAATAAATTCAATTTAAAAAGAACAAACAAAACACACTCATACAGAAAACAAAATGCGGTTACCAGTTGGGAAGGAAGCTAGGTGGAGGATGAAGAGGGTAAAGGGGGTCAAATATATGGTGACAAACGGAGACTAGACCTTAGTGGGTGAGCATACAATGGAGTACACAGGTATTGTTTACAAAGTTGAACACCTGAAACTTATACAATAGTATTAACCAATGTTACCCAAAAAGATTTAATAAAAATGAAAGGTATAATAAAAATAACATTTTAAAATAAAATTTTCCAATTTAGATAATATAAAGTTGTATATCAAGATTTTACAACAGCCGAAACTGGTTTGGCTCAGTGAATAGAGCTTCGGCCTGCAGCCTGAAGGGTCCCAGGTTCAATTCCGGTCAAGGGCATGTACCTTGGTTGCGGGCACATCCCCAGTAGGAGGTGTGCAGGAGGCAGCTGATCGATATTTCTCTCTCATCAATGTTTCTAACTCTCTATCCCTCTCCCTTCCTCTCTGTAAAAAATCAATAAAATATATTAAAAACAAAAAGACTTTACAACAGAACTTTCTGGTATCTATAACTGGACAAAGATGTCTCAAGTTTTAGAATTTCCACATCCAAGCATAAGTTTGTCTCACTTGAAATAATAGTAATGCTATTTATAAATAGCACGGTACAAAGGAAAGAGCTCTTGACAAATCTGAACCACATCTATTCAAGTACTGACTTATCTTTCAAATATAATTTTTAAAAAGTATTTTGAACACTTAATTACAATAGGCAAGTTTTTTATTTCTTCTTTTACCACAAGTAGGTTTCTTCAGTTTTACACAGTAAATCAAAAAGAACTGGGCGCCCTAACAGGTTTGGCTCAGTGGATTAGAGCGTCAGCCTTCAGACTGAAAGGTCCCAGGTTCGATTCCAGTCAGGGGCATGTGCCTTGGTTGCAAGCACATCCCCAGTAGGAGATGTGCAGGAGGCAGCTGATTGATGTTTCTCTCTCATCAATGTTTCTAACACTCTATCCTTTTCCTTTCCTCTCTGAAAAAAATCAATAAAATATATTTTTTTAAAAAGGAAATATGATTTATTTTATACCTATTTCGTTAGAATGTCAAGCTGGTAGTTAAGCAGATTACTAGTGGTACTTTCAAAACAAGATTCCTCATGAATAGCACACACAGTGGCTCGAAGCTACAGTGTGAAAAAGAATCTGATGAGATTTCTACTTTAATTTCTCTGTAAAGGTCGTGAAACCCTCTGACATTCAGTCCTTTCATCTGGGCTTCACATCAGACTGCTTAGGTATAAACCTAGTTTCACCATTTAGTAAATCAGTAACTGCGCAAAACACTTAACCACTTGAGCCCAGTTTCTCCAAACGGTTATTTTAAAACGGAATTGGGTTAAATATGTATAAAGTGTTTAGCATAGTGCCTGGGATATAGCAAGTGTCACATTATGACTATTATTATCTGCGAAACAGAAACAGCTATTCTTATCCTGTAAGGCTGTGTTGAAGATTAAATAAAATATGAGAAGGCAGCTTTGGTCAAATGGCTGTTGGTTGGAGCACAGTCCGGACACAAAAAAATGGAAAGTTTGATTCCCTGTCAGGCACATACAGGAGGCAACCAAATGATGTTTTTCTCTTTCACTGATATTTCTCTTTCTTGCTTCTTTCCATTCTCTAACCCCAAAAAGCAATAGAAAAAATATCTTTGGGTGAGGAATACATACACACACACACACACATACACACACATGAGGAGGCATTTTGTATATGGTGAAAGCAATCAAAACAAGAGCTTTATCAAGTACACAGTAGATGTGATGTTTATTTATAACTAGTGGCCGGGTGCACGAAATTTGTGCATGGGGCTGGGGTGTCCCTCAGCCTGGCCTGCACCCTCTCCAATCTGGGATCCCGCTCACAATCCAGAACCACTGGCTCCTAAGGGCTCACCTGCCTGCCTGATACCCCAAACTGCTTCCCTGCTGGCCTGATCCCCCTAACTGCCCTCCCCTCATCTGATCCCCCTGCCTATCTGCTCTCCCCTCCTGGCCTGACCCACTAACTACTTATCTGCTCTCCCCTCCTGGCCTAAATCCCCCAACTGCCTATGTTCTCTCCCTTCCTCTCCATGCCTTCAAACCCCGGTGCAGGAGTGCTAAAAGCTCTCTGTTGAGGTCCCGTCCCCGTCCTGACACCGCCCCCACCCCTCAGGGCCAGGTGGTGCCAGGGACCTGCACATGCCTCCACCAGGAGGGTCATCCCCTGCGGCAGGCAGCCTCATGTCCTCCAGTCCCGCCCACCAGCTCCAGTGTGAGCAGCCTGGTCATAACTATGACATGTGTAGAACCAATTAGCATATTACCTTTTTATTATATAGGTTAAGAGTTGGCAATTCAGCCAAACAAGGGTGGGATGACTGTATTTTTCTCTTACAAGTTACTTTTCACTAGTATTAAAACTTCACAGTAAAACGCTTACTTCTCTCTATAAAATAAACTGTTTTCCCTCTGGAAGTAGCAAGAACTATGTCTTTCACTTCTTTTAAATATTTTGTTGATTTTTTACAGAAAGGAAGGGAGAGGGATAGAGAATTAGAAACATTGATGTGAGAGAAACATTGATCAGCTGCTTTCTACACACCCCCACTAGGGATGTGCCCACAACCAAGGTACATGCCCTTGACCGGAATTGAACCCGAGGCCTTTCAGTCTGCAGACCAATTCTCTATCCACTGAGCCAAACCTCAGGGCTGTCTTTCACTTCTTGATCAGAAACTGAAGAAAATAGTTAAACAAACAAAAGTGAAATCCAGAAACTGAAAATCCCACCCAAAATAGATGATTTCAGTTCTTGCCTCTTTATTATAAAAATTATGTTTCTGACTATATTTTATAGTTAAATAGCAGTTAATGCTTCTAAAATAAAACAAAAAATTAGCACATATTTCATAATTTCATAACCGTGGCAAATCTTTGGTAGTTCCACTATATTTTAAAAATTTAAGTAAACTAGATGACAGTTATTCCATTAGAGACGGGACTGTCTCTAACAATCATTTTCTTCTCATTCTTCTATTTGTGTTACTTCTCCATTTTTCCTTCCAATGCATATTCCTAGAGTTTTGTAGTGTTCCTGCTTTCCATAGTAATCTCCATAAATATGCCTGTCAGTGCTGTAGACACTGATTTGGGGGTAATAAAAGGTGTTTCAAGTGTACCGAATTAATCTCTGAACATTCCAGGGAAAGGTGAGCAACACAGAGTCAAGTACAGCGGGGAGAAGCTGACATGCTCATCATACCAGCCCCACACAATGCCTCCTCCTAACGTATTTTCCAAGTGTCTACAAATGAATTGTGCTCTTCAAATTCTAGCTTCTTAACCAGTATTTGGATATCCATTCTTTCTAAGCCTGTACTAACACTTAATCAATATTAAATCAACACAACAAAAAGTTAATGGCTATTTTTCTAAGTAATAATTTTAAGGTAGTTTGTATTTTTTGCTTCTGTATATTTTCTAGTTTTCTATACTAAATTGGTTATTATTTACAATAACACTCAAAATTAAAATACAGTAAAAGAATTCATTCAAACAAATATTTACTGTGGGCCTGCCACATGGTGTAAATAATGTGTTGTACATCATGGTGAATAAGTATTAAAAAATACAACATAGCCGAAACCAGTTTAGCTCAGTGGATAGAGCGTCAGCCTGCGGATTGAAGGGTCCCTGGCTCGATTCCGGTCAGGGGCACGAACCTTGGTTGTGAGCACATCCCCAGTAGGGAGTGTGCAGGAGGCAGCTGATTGATGTTTCTAACTCTCTACCTCTCTCCCTTCCTCTCTGTGAAAAATCAAAATATATATATATTTTTTTAAAAACACCTTTAAAAAATATATATAACATGGATCTTGCCTCAAAGAACTTAAGAACCCCTTCAATGAGAAAACCCTAACCTATCCTATATAATAAAAGCCCAGCAACTGAACGGTGGAACCACCAGAGCAGCCAGTTGACCAGTGACTATGACACACACTGACCTCCAGGGGCAGATGCTCAACACAGTAGCTGCCCCCTGGTGGTCAGTGTGCTCCCACAATGGGAGTGCCACTCAGCTGAGCAGGATGCGCAGCTGCTCCCGCAGTGGGCCGATCCCCGCAGGCCACACTCCCCACCAGTACATGAACCCCGTGCACTGGGCCTCCAGTATGCATGTAACTAACTATACTAAAAGTATAGAGCCATTAGTGAAATAAAAAGACTATTCCAGTTGGAAAGGGCAGGCAGTCAGGAAATGCTTAGCGGAGATAGCAGTATTTAAGCCTTTAGAGCAGTGGTTCTCAACCTTCCTCATGCCGCGACCCTTTAATACAGTTCCCCATGTTGTGGTGACCCCCAACCATAAAATCATTTTCGTTGCTACTTCCTAACAGTAATTTTGCTACTGTTATGAATTGTAATGTAAATATCTGTGTTTTCTGATGGTCTTAGGCGACCCCTGTGATGGGGTCGATGGACCCCCAAAGGGGATGGCGACCCACAGGTTGAGAGCCGCTGCTTTAGAGGACGCAGCAGCTTCCACGTTGGGCTCGTAAATCTTGAAGCCCAGAGTCACCACGTGGAAAGCCCTTACACACGACATGGAGAGGGAAAGCCCAGTGGAACCGGCTTCCCCACAGTCTGACAAGGCTAGGGAGTGAGAAGCCGTTTTGGAAGTGGGTCCTCCAGCCCCAGCGACCTCGTTTGACAGCCAGTGGATGAGAAGAAAACATGGCCCAGGTGAGCCCTTACCAATCTCCTGACTCACAAAACGGTTAACAAATAACACTGTTGTATTAAGTCACCAAGTTTGGGTGTGGTTTGCTATGCCTCAATAGCTAACTCAAGCTCAAATTGTAGTATCTATCCAATGGGAAGCCGTGGAGAGTTGTGCTTTTAAGAAGATCAACCTCGTTGCAATATACGGCAGACTGTAGAAGACATCTAGTGGCAGGAAACCCAGCAACAAGAGCCAGTGGAATCTGAACGAGAGCTAACAGCAAGCAGGGAGGAGAAAGATACAAGATACTGACTACAGAATTAGATTCAATAGGATTTTTTAAAATATATATTTTATTGACTTTTCACAGAGAGGAAGGGAGAGGGATAAAGTTAGAAACATCAATGAGAGACATCGATCAGCCGCCTCCTGCACGCCCCCTACTGGGGATGTGCCCACAACCAATGTACATGCCCTTGACCGTAATCGAACCTGGGACCTTTCAGTCCGTAGGCCAACGCTCTATCTACTGAGCCAAACCGGTTTCGGCAGGATTTTGTATGTACTAGTAATTAGCCATCAGGGCAAGAGAAAGGAGTCAAAGGTAACTTCGATGTTGAGATTAGGTGACTGGAGGATGGTGGTACTTACTCCCCCCCACACATCCCCAGTAGGCACATCCCCAGTAGGGGGCGTGCAGGAGGCGGCTGATCAATGTCTCTCATTGATGTTTCTAACTTTATCCCTCTCCCTTCCTCTCTGTGAAAAGTCAATAAAATTTATTTTTTAAAGTAAAGAGGGACTATACTACTTGACTGTCCTGCCCTCCAAGATAGCAGGACCCACAGCCAATGAGAGAATATGCTACTTGACTGTCCCGCCCTCAAAGATGGCAGCACCCAAACTAATAAGGAGGGAACATGCTAATTGACTGCCACTCCCACAAAGATGGCGGCAGCCAGTTCCCTTAGCCCCGCCGGAGTGGCAGGCAAGACAAGGTTCGGCCCGCCCCCAGGCAGGCCCAGCAACTCTGCACACCTGCCTTCAGAGTCCCCCAGTCGCCTAAGCCGCCCAAGTCCAGCCCGAGGCCCTGGTTACCTGCACCTCGGATGGCAGCTGCCCAGTTGCCCAGCTGCCCAGAGCCAACCAAGCAGGTAACCAAGGCCGGCCGAGGCTTAGGCTGCCAGCACGGGCAGCAGCAGAGGTGTGATGGGGGGTTGCCTTCCCCTGATCACCAGGTCATCTCCTGCCCCTGAGGGGTCCCAGACTGTGAGAGGGGCAGGCCGGGCTGAGGGACTCCCCCCCCCAGCCACACTCCGTTACATGAATTTTCATGCACAGGGCCTCTAGTTAAGAAAGAATAAGGCAGGTAATGAATTCAGAATAAGAAAAAGCAATGCATGTTAGTTATTTTATTTTATTGATTTTTTTACAAAGAGGAAGAGATAGGGATAGAGAGTTAGAAACATCGATGAGAGAGAAACATCGATCAGCTGCCTCCTGCACACCCACCACTGGGGATGTGCCCGTAACCAAAAAGCACTCGCGACCGGAGTTGAGCCTTTCAGTCCTCAGGCTGATGCTCTATTTACTGAGCCAAACCAGTTTCGGCCAATGCATATTAATTTTAATACATAGACAAAAATGAGAGACCTAAGGTAAAATGCCATCCATAATTACATGTATAATTAGCAAACAATTAGTATGGAGTTTAAGCAGAGTTAAAAGAGCTCTAAAAATCCTGTAATTAGTATCTTTCTACAATAGAAGTTTTAATAAAAAAAATAAATTAAAAATCTTCATTGGATAGGCTAGAGTTTAACATGTAACATTAAGATTGGCCTTAATTTTTGTTTTTCCTTAACTATCAACTGAATATTGGTTCAGAAACTAGAATAGTTAAGTAAGCATTTTTTAATACACAAGGGTTAAAGAAAATCAATGTTTTCAATGACTTTTATAATGGAATCCTCTTGACACCCTGTCCTTTTTTTCCCTGCCTACAGTTTCTACCTTACATGTTTTAATATAGCACTGAGTTTGTTTTTTTTAAATCACAAAACTCATCACGGTAGAATCAAAATCCTTGCCAGGGCCTGCAAAATGCTGCCTCCGCGGACACTTGCTGACACCGCTAGCCTCGCCTCCTGCTTCTCCCGCCTTCACCATGCACTCCGCAGTGAGAATGGCTTTCTTGAGTGTGTGCTGTGCTCCTCCTCCACTTCCAGCTCTTTTCTCTGGCTGGATAACTCTCCACTGCTGCCTGTGGACCAAATGAACTCTATCCCCCTTCACTTCTTCACCTAAAATGTCACTGCCTCAGAGGAAAACCTTTCCTGACTATCCCCAGTATTCATGCACACACGCCTCACTCCTTCCAAGGACTTGGCCCACTAATAATCTACAATTATTTAGATTATATCCACTTCCTTTGCTAAAACAAGTCCTGAGAGGTGGGACCTTATATCTTATTTGTCCCCATAGTCCCCGGACATAGCACTCTGACAGACACAAATTAAATGCTCCGTAACAGCCTTTTGAATAAATATTCATTGGGGTAGCAGGGTAATTAAGAGCATGAACTCTGGAATTAAAACGGAGTTCAAATTCCAGTCAGACACTTGTAAGCTTTGTGATTAGGTAAGCTGTTTTTCAGCACCTCAATTTCTTTTAAAAATAAGAATAACGAAACCTACTCATTGAGGATTAAGAGTTATTATATGGAGCCGAAACCGGTTTGGCTCAGTGGATAGAGCATGGGCCTGTGGACTGAAGGGTCCCAGGTTCAGTTCCGGTCAAGGGTGCGTACCTTGGTTGCAGGCACATCCCCAGTGGGGGGAGGGGGCGGCGGCGTGCAGGAGGCGGCTGATCGATGCCTCTCTCTTATCGATGTTTCTCTCTTTCCCTGTCCCTTCCTCTCTGTAAAAAAATCAATAAAAATATATATTTTTTTAAAAAGAGTTATTATATGGAAACCACTTAGAACACTATCTGGCACGTAGCATCAAGTTTTGTCCTATTAAGACTAGCAATGAGGATAAGATAACACGGTTAGGCCCTAGGCGGTTTGGCTCAGGGGATAGTGTCAGTTTGCAGGTGAAAGGGTCCACAGAGTCACCGGGTTTGATTTCCCTCTAGGGTACATACCTACGTTGCAGGCTCCTCCCCAGCCCGGGCCCCAATCAGGTATGTGCAGGAGGAAACCAATCAATGTTTTACTCTCACATGGATATTTCTCTGTCTTTCTCTCTCTTCCACTCTCTAAAAAAAAAAAAAAAAAAAAAAAAAAGAAAAAAATAATCTTGGGTGAGGATTAACAACAGAAAAACAAGGTTAGGGCCTGGCTGCTGTGGCTCAGTGGTTGAGCGTTCATCCATGAACCAGGAAGCCACGGTTCCATTTCCGTCAGGCACACGCCCGGATTTGGGGCTCCATCCCATGGCAGGGTGCACAGGAGGCAGCCGATCAATCACTCTCATCATTGATGTTTCTCTCTCTCTCTCCATCTCCCTCTCTCTCTGAAATCAATAAAAGTACATATATTTTTTAAAATAACATGGTTAACTGTGAAATTAGTTATGTCTCTGAAAACAGGAGATAGTAAGCACTTCTAACACAGCCGCCATCAGCCTGATGGGGTGGCTCGGTTGGTTGGAGCGTGTGACATACACAAAAGGGTTTGATTTCCGTCGGGGCACATATGGAGGTGACGGGTTTGACCCTGGGGTCTGGCAAGAACCGGTGACCACCAACCCACGTTCCTCTTTTTTTTTTTAAATATATTTTATTGATTTTTTACAGAGAGGAAGGGAGAGAGATAGAAAGTCAGAAACATCGATGAGAGAGAGACATCGATCAGCCGCCTCCTGCACACCCCCCACTGGAGATGTGCCCGCAACCAGGATACATGCCCTTGACCGGGATCGAACCCGGCACCTTTCAGTCCGAGGCCGACGCTCTATCCACTGAGTGAGCCAAACCGGTTTCGGCCCATGTTCCTCTTTCACAGAGATGGTTCTCCCTCCGTCTCCCCTCCTTTTTCTCCTTAATCAAGGAACATCTCCTCTGGTGAGAATTAAGGGGGGGGGGGTGAGGGGAAAGCTGCTCTGGACGGTGTGGCTCAGTGGGTGGGCTGCCAGTTCAATTCCCTGCCAGGGCACGGGCCGCTTGGGGCTGGATCCCCGGTGCAGAGGGCAGCCTAGGGCTGCTTCTCTCGCACACATCTCCCTCTCTCAACATCAATAGAAATGTTTGTATGTTTGTGTGTGTGTGTGTGTGTTTTAAATGTTTCTCTTGCACACCTCTCCCTCTCTCAACATCAATAGAAATGTTTGTATGTTTGTGTGTGTGTGTTTTAAATGTTTCTCTTGCACACATCTCCCTCTCTCAACATCAATAGAAATGTTTGTATGTTTGTGTGTGTGTGTGTGTGTTTTAAATGTTTCTCTCGCACACATCTCCCTCTCAACATCAATAGAAATGTTTGTATGTGTGTGTGTGTGTGTGTGTGTTTTAAATGTTTCTCTCGCACACATCTCCCTCTCTCAACATCAACAGCGTGTGTGTGTGTGTGTGTGTGTTTTAAATGTTTCTCTCGCACACATCTCCCTCTCTCAACATCAACAGCGTGTGTGTGTGTGTGTGTTTTAAATGTTTCTCTCGCACACATCTCCCTCTCTCAACAGCAACAGCGTGTGTGTGTGTGTTTTAAATGTTTCTCTTGCACACATCTCCCTCTCTCAACATCAACAGCGTGTGTGTGTGTGTGTGTGTGTGTGTTCTAAATTGCGGCTATCAGTTTTTTTGTTTTGTTTTGTTTTAAATAGCGGCTATCAAGTTAGCAAACACGGATGCTGTGTGTGTGTGTGTGTGTGTGTGTGTGTGTGTGTTTTAAATGCGGCTATCGTTTTTTTTGTTTTGTTTTTTTAAATTGCGGCTATCAGTTTTTTGGGGTGTTTTTTTTTAATTGCGGCTATCAGTTTTTTGGGGGTTTTTTTTTTAATTGCGGCTATCAGTTTTGTGTGTTGTTTTTTTTTAATTGCGGCTATCAGTTTTGTTTTGTTTTTAATTGCGGCTATCAGTTTTGTTTTTTTTAATCGCGGCTATCAGTTTTTTTTGTGTTGTTTTTTTTAAAACAGCGGCTATCAAGTTAGCAAACACGGATGCTCCCCTAAACTTCCAGCCTCCCCGCCTCCCACCAACTTTCCCGGATCCCAGGTCCACCCGGGGCCGCACCTCTCTCTCCGTGTGGGCTTCACCGGCAGGACCCGATCCAGCCCCCGCCGCCGCCGCCGCCGGCCCTCCCGCCCCTGCCTCCCCGCGGGAGGGTGTCCCCGGCGGCGCCGACTCCCAAACCACCGCGGCGCAGGGCCTCGCCTCCCCCGGACCCGGTGCCCGGGGCGGAGGCGGCCGCGTCCTCCCCGCGCGGCGGGCTCACTCCCCTCCGCCCCGTCCGCCTCCCGCCGCGGCCAGATCCGTCCCCCAACGCGCACCCCCGGGCGCCGAGCACCGCGAATCCGCGTTCCCCCCGCCCCGCGGTCCGGGCTGCTGTCCGGGGGGAGCGGCCCTGAGACACACACGGAGCCGGGGCGCGGGGGATCACGGGGGATCACGGGGGGTCACGGGGGATCGCGGGGGATCACGGGGGATCGCGGGGGGTCACGGGGGGTCACGGGGCTCAAGCGGCCCCGAAGTTGTGGCGCCGCGACGCACGGGGTGGCGCGCCCCGCCCCCGCGCCCCGCGCGCACGACGGTCCCTCGGGGTCGCCTTCCCCGCGGCGGGCGCCCCGGGACGTGCTCCTCAGGCGGACACACCCCTCCTCCGGAGCGGGGCGCGGGGCGCGGGGCGCTGCGGGCCCCCCAAGTCCCGTCGCGGCGCCGCGCCTCGCCCCCCCCGCTGCGCTCGGCTCCACGGGCGCCGCCCGCCGCGAGGTCGCCCAGGAAGTCAGAGACTTTCGGCGCCGGAGCCCCCGCGCCCCAGGCCGGCGGGCCGGCCCGCGAAACTTGCCCAAGTGACGGGCGCGGGGCCCTCCGGCCGCGTGCGCCTTTGTGGCTCCCGCCGCCCCGCCGCCGCCGCCCCGCCGCCCCTCACGGCCGAGGCCCCCGACCCCGCGCTGGAGGAGGAGGCGGAGGAGGACGAGGAGGAGGCGCCGCTCGCCCTCAGGAGCCCGCGCGGGAGGAGCCGCGCGCGCCCCGCGGCCCACACTTACTCGCCACACTCGGCTCTCCGGCTCGCGAGGCGCCGGGCTCCCCCGGTTACCACAAGCCGCCGCCGCCGGCAGCCCCGTCGCGGCCACGGAGGCCACCGCCGCGCTCCTTCCGGCCCCGCCGCGGCGTCAGCGCGCGCCTGCGCACAGCGCCCCCTCCCGACTGCTGACAGGAAGAACCATAGAGGCGGCGGGCGGGGCGGAGGGGCTGGGGAGGGGGAACCATAGAGAGGGCCGCTCCCGCCCGCTCTCCGCCCCCACCGAGTCTCGACTCCCCCTCTCGGCGGGAGGACGGAAAGGAACCGAGACTGCCCCGACCCCTAGAGTTGAAAAGGGCGAGGGGGCAAGGGGGGGGCCTTGGACATCTTAGGGGCTGTGCACCCACTTATACCCGCTGCCTTTTGCAGGGCATTCATTCATTCATTCATTCATTCATTCATTCCACACGTTTCTGCGAGGGGGGGGGGGCGGTTTCCCCGTGCGCCAGGCACTGTGCTAGGCGCTGGGGATACAAAGGTAGAGAGGCCCCTGTTCCAATGAAGCGTATGGGTTAGCGGGCAAATCAATAACGAACTTGTAAATCAAGTAGTGAAGTAACTACCTAAAATGTTGGCCCAGGCAAGAAGTGTTCAGGAAAAACAAACAGGAAAAAATAAAGGGGAGGAAGGGATGGAGAGTGATGAGGATAAGAGGGTGGTCAGGGAAAGTGTCTTCTGGGGTTGGGGATGGGTGGGGGGGACCTTGAGCAGAAAACTGAATGAAGTTAAGGGGTGGGCCAAGGTGACCACAAGAGGGAAAACACCTCAAGCAGGTGGTATAGAAAAGGCAGAGGCTCCGAAATGGGAATGTGCCTGGAGTCTGGTGCAGGGAGGGATGCACAGTGATAAGGGATGGGGCTTGGCGAGGTGGTCGGGGCCCAAATCATAGAGGGTCTTCCTAAGGAATTGGGATTTCCTTCTAGGTGGGATGGAGGCTACTAGAGAACTGGGAGCAGGGGCGCGGCTATTGTGCTTCAGTTTTGCAAAGATCACGCTGGTGACCGTTGAGAGAAGAGACTCTGAAGAGGCCCAATCAGCAGTGGGACAGCCACTTGGGCATGGAGAGCAGGAGTCTGAATAAGAAGTGGGGGGTGATTTGGGCTAGTGTGGTCCGGGAGGGGGTGGGGAGAGAAAATCTGATTAGGATACTTTTTAAAGGTCGAACGGAGAGATTCACAGACGGGCTGGGTGTGGGTGGGAAAGGAAGGAAGGATAGCCACAAGGTTTTTGGCTCGTGCAACTGGGTGGTTCCGTTCACAAAATATGGGGAGGAATCAAGAGGAGCGGGTTTGGGTCAGCATAGGGAGAAGGGAACATGTTTGGGACGTACTCGATTGCCCACAAACTGGCAGTTGGGATTGCAAGAGGTAATGGCAGTCCTGCATCACTGAAGCGGGGGCTCTTCTGAGAAATGCATCTTTAGGCAATCATTGTGCGAACAGCACACACCTAGATGGTACAGCCTACTGCATGTTAGGCCACGTGGCAGAGCGCCTATTGCTCCTCCACTACAACCCTATACAGCATGCTGCCGCACTGAAGACTGTAGGCAATTATAACACAACGAGTGACTAGATGCACAAAATTCATGCACATTAAAAGGGGGTTAATTAGAGGAAATAATTTAACATTGCTCTTTGCCCTGTCTCTATAATGGAAGTGTCAGAGATGAAAGAAAATTAGTCAAATGTATATGAAAACCTCCTCCTGTCAGGGTCTGGGGCTCACCACGGGACCCAGAGTCAAGTTCCCACCCATCCACATGCACCTCAAAATCGTGTGAGACTCAGTCCCGGCTGGCCACCCCCCACACACATTGGGATAGATCCAGACCAAGCCAGTCCCATCCTTGTCAAGTCCTGCTGGGCAGGGGGCATAGCCTCAGGGCCCCTGGCCCAGCACCAGGACGAGGGGTGTGGCCTGAGGTCCCCCAGCCCAGACCAGGGCGAGGGATGTGCCTTGAGGTCCTCTGTCAAGCCCTCCCAGGTAGGGGACAGAGCCTGAGATCCTCTGTCAAGCCCCACTGGGTGGGGGTCATGGCCTGAGGTCCCCTGTCAAGCCCTGCCAGGTGAGAGGGGGCAGCCTCAGGTCCTCCAGCCCAGCACTGGGAGGGGGCCCAGCCTCAGGTCCCTCATCAAGCCCCACCGGCAGGGGGGCCCAGCTTCAGGTTCCCGGTCAAGACCCACTGGACAGGGGCGTGGCCTGGAACATCCCGAAGTGACGTGTGGTTTTTTTTGTTGTTTTTTTTTTATTTTATTGATTTTTTACAGAGAGGAAGGGAGAGGGATAGAGAGTTAGAAACATCGATGAGAGAGAGACATCGATCAGCCGCCTCCTGCACGCCCCTCACTGGGGATGTGCCCACAACCAGGATACATGCCCTTGACCGGAATCGAACCTGGGACCTTTTAGTCCACAGACCGACGCTCTATCCACTGAGCCACACCGGCTTCAGCCTGAAGTGACGTTTGGGGGACCAACCCAGCACTGGGGTGCACCTTGCGGTCCTCCATCAAGCCCCACTAGGTGGGAGTCAGGGCCTGAGGTCCCCTGTCAAGCCCAACCTGGATGGGAAGTGCACCTTGAGGTCCCCCATCAAGCCCTGGCAGGTGGGGGTGGGAGGTGGGGAGGGCGTACCCTTAGGACCCTGCTGATTGCTCGTTAAGGCTCCTTATGGGAACTTGGCCTCAGCTGTGGGGGCAGCCATCTTTGTGACGGAGTGATGGTCCATTAGCATCTTCCTCTCTATTAGACGGGATGGCAAGTACTTATCTACCTGAACGCAGAACAGCTACAGGAAAAACACAGTGGAAAGGTTTTTAAAGGCTCACCGTGCAGGGCACTGCGGATCCTGCTCCGTCCAACCAGGAGGCCCCAGGAGGCCCCTGCCCGCCCTCGCGGTGAGCGACGAAGCAGTGGAGCTTTTTCCACATTTCAGACCTCGGAGCAGTTTCCTCACAAAATTCCCATCCACTCATACCCGTTAGCAATGCTTTTCTTCGGAGTGATTCTTTGTTTGTTGTTAAAATGTATTTATTTAAATATAAAAAGGCTGCTGAAACCGGTTTGGCTCAGTGGATAGAGCGTTGGCCTGTGGACTGAGAGGTCCCAGGTTTGATTCCGGTCAAGGGCATGTATCCTGGTATCCTGGTTGCAGGCACATCCCCAGTAGGGGGCATGCAGGAGGTGGCTGATCGATGTCTCTCTCTCATGGATGTTTCTAGCTCTCTATCCCTCTCCCGTCCTCTCTGTAAATAAATAAATAAAATATAAAATATATATACATATTAAAAGGTTATTTAATATATAAACAAAAATACAAGTCTCACTTCCCATAAGCAAAAAGTAACCCTAAAATCAGATTCCATTCAATGGAACGATGTTATTGAATTTATAAAAATTTATAATTACACGAACTAATAAACTACAAATAATAGTCAACATTTCCCACCCAGTGGGGTTCTTCCCTCAACATGTTCACGCCTTGAACTATTTCTCCTCTTCACACACTCACACACACACACACACACCCTGCGGCTCTGATCCCACGCTGGCTCTTATTCCAGGTCCCGCCTCCCTTTGCCGTACATGTCCATCAAAACACAACCCTCCTCACTGCTCTCCCTTCCCCCACCTCCATGTGCTCCTCAACCCCTCACTAACCCCGGAGTCTTCTTACACAGGCAGCGGGGTGCTGGACGGGGTGGAGCCCCCTGTGTGCGGTTCTTCCCAACTCGGTGTTCAGTGAGGTCACACTGGGAGCTTGAAGCCGGCCTGGTGGGAGCATTTGCCCCAGAGAAATCAACAAATGTTGCCGGAACCGGTGTGGCTCAGTGGATAGAGCGTCGGCCTGCGGACTGAAGGGTCCCAGGTTCGATTCCGGTCAAGGGCATGTGTCTTGGTTGCGGGCACATCCCCAGTGGGAAGTGTGCAGGAGGCAGCTGATTAATGTCTCTAACTCTCTATCCTTTCCCTTCCTCTCTGTACAAAATCAAAGAAAAAAAGAAAGAAATCCCCAAATGCTGCACACCTGAGCTCTCCGCCTCCCGAGAACCAGCAGTTAAAGGTTTACTAGCGCACCCCGAAATTAAGCGGCCTCCCTCGCAAGGAAATGACTTACCTCCCGACCATTCCTCTGATTTCCGGATCCCTGTCCCCTCCCTGCTGCACCTTGATAATATCTGACCTGTCTTCCTGCTCTGTGTGCATTTTTCGGTTTTGGCTTCAGGGAAGGACTGCTTGACCTTTTCTATGTGTTTGTTTCTGTCTTTGTTAATCCTCCCCTGAGCAACCCTTCGGTGCAAGGGCCGACGCTCTAACCACTGAGCCACTGCAGCCAGGCCAAGGGGACGCTTACCATCCCACCACCTGCTTGGTCGCTATCATAGTCGAGTAGAACCCCTGGGACTGAGGTCATGAAAAACAGCCTTCGGTCCTGGGTTTGAAATTCAAGAATCAGGAGGCATGTGAACGGCTGCAACGCGGTCACATTTACAATTGCCTTTGATGATGTTCCTATAGGGAATTTGTTATTGGTGAGACGTTGAGGTCTGAGGCACTGAAAGCTGTATGTCGACTAAAATTAAGTAAGACCTGCTTAACAATTTTTTTTTTCAAGGAAAATGGGGCTTGTTTCTTTTTCTTTCTTTCTTTCTTTTTTCTTTTAAACATATTTTGTTGATTTTTTTACAGAGAGGAAGGGAGAGAGAAAGAGAGCCAGAAACATCGATAAGATAGAGACATCAATCAGCTGCCTCCTGCACGTCCCCTACTGTAATTGAACCCCAGACCCTTCAGTCCGCAGGCCGACGCTCTCTCCACTGAGCCAAACTGGTTTCAGCTGACCTGCTTAACTATTGCAACATATTTATGGCAATAATTTACTGAACACATTTCCAAATACTTCTGCAGCTCTAAGCTTATCTGCACTTAATTTTATCTGTTTTGGTTGACAGTGGAGAACTTAGTCTCTCAAAACAAACTTTTATTATAAGCTAGAGGCCCGGCACATGAAATGCATGCACGGGTGGGTCCCTAGGCCCGGCTGGGAACCAGGGCTCACTGGGGCCTTCCGGCTGCCGACCTGGGCCTTCCTTCGTTCCACGCCGCCCCCTGGTGGTCAGCACACATCCTAGCGAGCGATCGAACTTGGGGTCCCCAGGTTTAACTCCCGAGGGACACTTTACATGTTAACCTATTATACATATAGATCACCAAGCTTTATAAACACGTCACTCGGAAGAGGAAAATCCAGTGACCATTTCCACGGAAAACAGTGTATTGGGACCAGTAAGCTTTGAAATTGTGACTTCAAGCACCAAAACATGTTGCTGGCTCCCATAACGCTGGGGACCAACTGGGCTCAGCGGGCGGTTCTGCGCCTCAGCCGTCACCGGGACTGCGTCCTCTGAGGCGAGTGGCAGATGCTCACTGGCTTGGCTCTCCGTTGGTGCTGGCGGATGGCTGACGGCTCAGCTGGAGCTGAGAACCAGAGCCTGGGTTCTTCTCCCCACAGCCCTCCGTGTGGGCTGTGATTCTGAAGGAGGGGGAAGAGGAGCAGGAGGAGGAAGAGGAGGAGGAGGGGGAGGAGGAGGGAGGAGAAGGAAGAGGAGGAAGAGAAGGAGGAAAAGGAGAAGGGGGAGCAGGAGGAGGAAGAGGAGGAAAAGGAGGAGGAGGAAGAGAAGGAGGAGGAGGAGGAGGAAGGAGAGGAGCAGGAGGAGGAGGAGGAGGAGGAGGAAGGAGGAGAAGAAGGAGGAGGAGCAGGAGGAGGAGGAGCAGGAGGAGGAAGAGAAGGAGGAGAAGGAGGAGCAGGAGGAAGAGAAGTAGGAGGAGGAGAAGGAGGAGGAGGAGCAGGAGGAGGAGAAAGAGGAGGAAGAGAAGGAGAAGGAGGAGGAGGAAAAGGAGGAAGAGAAGGAGGAGGAGGAGAAGGAGGAGGAGGAGCTGCATTCCAGAGGGAGCATCCCAAGAGCCAACATTCTGAGAGAGAAGCAGCAGAAGCGGCCATCTGAGGGCCTCCGCTTGGAATTCTCAGACCTCGCTTCTCCGCCTCCTCCTGGGGAAGGAGTTAGAGAGTTAGCTCTAACGTTCCCGCACTGTCCCGGGAGCAGGTGAAACGACAATGATTCCATAATGCCTGTGGTCATCTCCAGGGTGACAACGGCAGAGTAAAATGAAATGATACAGAACGTGTTAGCGGAGCGGAACTGGAATAATTAAAATGCTCCACCCAACCCTGAAGCAATGCAATGTGAGTAAGAGCAGGCTGAAAACCCCACGTGTGACCATGAAGTAGCCTATTCCGGACCGCGTTCAAATGGACACTGCAAAGGCCACCACGCAAGATTTAGGACAGGGTGAAAGGAACACTGCTTCGTGTCAAGGCACACAATGGCAATTGTGTGGTTTGGGCACATTCCTTAGGAGACAAAGCAGCCTGAACCTTGAACTCCACAGGCAAACCCACACCAACAAGGAGACAACAACGACAAGGCAACTCAGGCAGATGAGCTGCAGTCCACAGTGCGGCCTCGCTCCCTCCTGCACCCACCCGCCTCTTCAGCCAGCCCCGCATGGTCTAATCCGACTGCTGGGGGGGTGACCTTTCTCCCTGAGGCCCTGAACCCTGGTTACCACAGGCCCTTCTTAGGCCTGTGTTCTCAACCTTTCCCGGTGATCACGAGGCCCAGACGCTCTAAGGCTCAACCCAGTGACTCTCTGGGACTGCAGGCACATCCTTCCCTCCTTTCCACATCCGTCAGGTTCCTGACGACCACCAGGGTCTGTTATTCCTGCAGGTGGGGTGACTCCCCTCTCTGCCTGCTGGTCTGTCGGCATCAGGGGGCCCAGATGACCAGGGAGCGGCCACGTGCAATTCTTTTGGCTAAGTGCCATCCTTCTGGGTGCCTTGCTGTATTCTTCTCTGCTCCTCATCTCCCCAGGATGCTCTTCTATGCAGACTTGCTCTGCCTCCAGTGGTCAAATTCACCCCTCACCCCCCACCCAGCGTCCCTCTTTGCCTGTAGTAGCGCAGCACAAAGCTTCACTTTTTTTAAAAAATATATTTTATTGGTTTTTTACAGAGAGGAAGGGAGAGGAATAGAAAGCCAAAAACATCAATGAGAGAGAGACATCGATCAGCCGCCTCCTGCACGCCCCCTACTGAGGGTGTGCCTGCAACCCAGGTACATGTCCTTGACCGGAATCGAACCTGAGACCTTTCAGTCCCCAGGCTGACGCTCTATCCACTGAGCCAAACCGGCCTTGGCAAAGCTTCCCATTTGAAATCAGCCCACGAATCAGCCGCCAAAACGGACACTCCCAGGCTCATCCTCTGTGAATGGCCATCCATCCACCGTGAGCAATCCACGGGAGGCGAGGGTCGGAGGCTGAGCGAGAGCGGTGCTTTTTGTCTTTGGGTTTTGTTTCTGTTTGAATCTGTGGCCGCGGGGCTCCAAGAGACGGTGATTCTGTGCCTCGGTGTTGCTGTGGGGGTGGGGGTAAATGATTCAGATGCACAGCGCGTCCTGCTGCGCACGTCATCACAGGCACCTTCGCCCTCCCCGTCAGGGCCTGCCCGGTCACAGATGTGGACCCCGGGAGACAGCGGGAGAAGGGGAACCGCCGCTCCGGGGGAGGCTCCAGAGAAAGTGAATCCCGCTGGCGGGGGGCCTCCTGGTGACAGCCAGTACCAGAGCTGGTGAGGCCCAGGCCGGTGTGGCTCAGTGGATGGAGCGTCGGCCTGCAGACTAAAGGGTCCCAGGTTCGATTCCGGTCAAGGGCATGGACCCTGGTTGCAGGCACATCCCCAGTGAGGGGCATGCAGGAGGCAGCTGATCCATGTCTCTCTCTCATCGATGTTTCTCTCTATCCCTCTCCTTTCCTCTCTGTAAAAAATCAATAAAATGTATTAAACAAAAACATAGCTGGTGTGGTGACTGGGGTCTCCGGAAGCTGGTTCCAGGGGGGAGTCAGAGACCTGGGTGCTGTGGCCAGATGGCCCGCTGAGGAGCCCAGAGGCGGAGCTGCATCCAGAAGGGTGGGAACATGGAGGCCTGGGGTTCAGGGAGGGGCCGGAGGCCGGGCAAAGGGAGCAGGAGGGCAGCTCCAGGGCTGATGGGTAATTGCCTGTCCTGAGCGGGTCTCAGTTACAGGGGGGTGTGCGATTGTCCAGCCTCACCACACTGCACACTCAAGCTCAGGCATCCACACACAGTGTACATCTAACCTCAAGGAAAGCAGTCTCTCAGACGAGACGGGGAGAAGGCCGCCTCGGGAACCATAGGAGAACAGCCCTGGAGTGGCTGTAACATTTCACCTCTGCGGCGAAGAGAGGGGCTGGGCCTGGCTGGCGTGACCCCAGGGTTGAGCATCGACCTATGAACCAGGAGGTCACGGTTCCATTCCCGGTCAGGGCACAGGCCCGGGTTGCAGGCTCGAGCCCCAGGGTGGGGTGTGCAAGAGGCAGCTGGTCCATGATCCTCTCTCATCATTGATGTTTCTGTCTCTCTCTCCTCCCCCCTTCCTCTCTGAAATAAAAAAAAAAATGTAGTTTAACAAGAAAAAGAGAGACAGGCGGGCCTGTGCTACCTCCAATGCCTGTGCAATGCCTGTGTTTGGAGGCAGGACGTGCCCACCCTGGCTCTGGCCTCGGAGGATGATCGGGTGGAAAGGGCTACAGGGCTAATTCCAATGCAAATAGTTGGGGATAGGGATCTGGATCCATGCCAGCGAGCTGGGTACATTCCTGATAACCTATCATTAAGGCGCTGCCTCCTTCCCAGAAGCTGGTCTTGCAGAACCTGTCCCTGGGAACAGTGCACTGCCCCGAGGGAGGGTTATTCATGCAGGCGCCAGGCCAGACCATCAGATCTGGCCCAGACACCCCCAACCCCTGGGGGCCTTCTTGCAAGCCCCGGGAAAAGGACCAGAAGCATCTTCCATGTTTGTGGGACAAAGACCATGGGGAGGGAGACATAAAGGGAAGCCCCGTGCGGGTTCCTTGGCTCAGATGTGGACGCTGCTCCCCGAGTCCGCCAGCATGTGGAATGTGTCCCTTCTCTTCCTGGAAGTGTCCTTGGTTCTCTTTGGCCTTCTGCACAGTGTCAGCCTCACTCTCCTCCCAGTCGCATCCCCGGCCCACTCCCTGTCTTGGCTGCCCTCCTCCTCTCTGGGATCGGGACCAGGAGAGCAGAATGGGGAGGAGTTAGGGAAGCAGGGGGGCTCTGAGCTGGGGCTCACCGCTGGGGGAGACTTGGGGGTAGGGACTCTCAGGGCCTCCTTCGTGAGGGGACAAAGCACTCTGGAGGTGACTGGGCGGGAGCAGTGGAGCTTTGCGGGGGGAGGAGTTGGAGGCAGCGGAAGACCGAAAACAGGGGCTTCAGCAAAGGTGTCTTCCTGGGTCTCTGTGCTTCTGCTCTGGGGGGATGAAGGGGCGGGGGGGGCTGGGGAGGGGAGAGGAGGGCACTAAAGAAACAAGTCAGGTGCACATGCTAACTAGGGTTTTTGTCTCTCTAACTTTAGGATTATTTTCTTTTCTTTCTTGGTAAAGATATATTTTATTGATTTTTTTACAGAGAGGAAGGGAGAGGGATAGAGAGTTAGAAACATCGATGGGAGAGAAATATCTATCAGCTGCCTCCTGCACACCTCCTACTGGGGATATGCCCGCAACCAATGTACATGCCCTTGACCGGAATCGAACCTTGGACCCTTCTGTGATGTAGGCTGACGCTCTATCCACTGAGCCACACCGGTTTCAGCTAGGAGCATTTCCTCTATTACAAACAGTAAGGCCTCGGCTGTGACATCCATCACATGTGTTTCCTGCAGGAAGTCGTTGGTCTTTATTCTGGTCGGGGGCGTTTACGCCGTGTAAATGCCTTCCTTCTTGTTCCGCCACATGCACTAATGCTGCCCCCTGTCCTGCATGGATTTCAAGTCATGGGCAAGTTCTCACCACCCCAATTATGGGAGAATCCCCCCCACGTTCTCTCCTAACACTTGCCTGGCTTCCTTTTTTATTCTACATCCGCATCTCTGACCCACTGGAGATGCCCGGGTCTGTGGGATGAGTCTCATGGATGCCGTCTCATCTGTCTCCATGAGGCCGGCCAGGGGTGCCAGGGGTGCCCGCATCACCTATCAGAGAGCGCTCCGCCCCTCTCACCGGCTGGCGCTGCTCTCTGTACTGGTACTTACTGGTTCTGCATCTGCAATTAATTTGGTTTCTGGATTTCCTTCTGTCTGCGAAGGGGCCATTTTAATGATGCATGCTGTGTGTATGTTCGAATATGTTAGGCTCTGGCTGTATTTCAAGCATTATCTAGCCATTCTTCTGTGATCTTTTCTAAATTATAACCGGCTTGTCTTTAATTCCAAGAGAAGAAAACGCACGGTGTTTTCACTGAGATCATTTTAAATTTATAAATGGCCCTCGGGAGGCTGGACATCTTCATGAAATTGTCTTTTTACCCGAGAATGTGGCCTGTCTTCCATTTGTTCATCTCCCTTATCTTCCCTTTTTCTCTTAATACGGATTTTAGTATTTTAAGGCGATGCTTAAGTATGTCATTTTTTTTTTATCATGAATGGGGTCCTCTCTTTAATTACTTCGTTTTTCTTCCATTATATCTTTTAAATGGCTTTTGCTTTCATGGATTTTATGCATCGTGTTTTTATGATCTGCTTCTTTTTACAAAATTCTATTATTTTGTGGTAGTTTTCCCATTGATTCTTTTGCATACTGTAGAAATATAAATGTCGGCTGAAATTATATAGTTCTATCTCTTTCTTTGCTTTTTTCTTTTGTTTGTTTCATTGAAGTGAAATAACTCCAACACAGTGTTAAAGGGTGATGGACCACCGAAACCGGTTTGGCTCAGTGTATAGGGCTTTGGCCTACGGACTGAAGGATCCCCGGTTTGATTCTGGTCAGGGGCATGTACCTTGGTTGTGGGCACATCCCCAGTAGGGGGCGTGCAGGAGGCAGCCAATCAATGATTCTCATCACTGATGTTTCTATCTTTCTCTGTCCTTCTCCCTTCCTCTCTAAAATTAATAAAAATATATTTAAATTAAAAAAAAAAAAAAGCCAAAACCGGTTTGGCTCAGTGGATAGAGCGCCGGCCTGCGGACTGAAAGGTCCCAGGTTCGATTCCGGTCAACGGACGGCACGTACCTTGGTTGCGGGTACAACCCCATGGGGGGTTGTGCAGGAGGCGGCTGATGGATGTTTCTCCTCGATGTTTCTGACTCTCTCTCTCCCTTCCTCTGTGTGAAAAATCAATGAAATATATATATTTTTAAAAAGTTAAAAAAAAAAGGAAAAGCATCCATCACTGAATTGGCTCAGTGGGATAGAGCACAGGCCTGCAGACTCAGGGATCCCAGGTTCGATTCCGGTCAAGGGCATGTACCTTGGCTGTAGGCACATCCCCAATAGGGAGTGTGCAGGAGGCGGCTGATGGATGTTTCTCTCTCATCGATGTTTCTAGCTCTCTCTCTCCCTCTCCCTTCTTCTGCCATGAGCATAGTATTGAGACAGGGGCTCCCTGAGACCTGAGAATTACTGCAAGGAATTCCTTCGGAGCGAAAATACTGAGACAGGCTGCCTCTGCGTCTTCACCTGGGGGACGGGGATATCGATATTTATATTTCGGGGCTGCTGGCACGAGGAGGGAAGAGGAGGCGTCAATCAAGCCCCCTCCCTAATGCACTTCCTGGGACGAGGCCTGCATGCAGCCAGGCTGGACCTGGAAGGTGGGGAACCCAGAAGCGGCTCCTCCAGACGGGGCAGAGTGGGGGACAGATCACATCCGGTGGGAAGCCACTCCGGAAAGGGTGCGCTCCCGGCCAGCCCGCCGGCCCACCGGGGCCCCGACCCTGCTGCTCTCCCGGCCGGCCCGCGGCGACACCCCCCCCACCACCACGCCAGCCTTCGCACCCGCACCCGCCGCCACTGTGGCAGGAAGCGCCTCGCGGCTCACCGGCTTACCGGAAGCCGGCTCGCCGCGGAGGCTCCTGGGAGTTGTAGTCCGCACTCCCCAGACCAGGGCTAGCGAGGCAGGGTTGAGAAGGTCTCCCAGGGTGGGGTGCGCACTGCCGGGTCCCAGGCTGGTCTCGGGTGGCCAACCCCTGGGACCTGGTGGGTTCTGAGGGTTCCCCGCTTTCCGTTGCACCTCGGATTGGCGGTTCCCCCGCGCCAGGCTGTAGAGCGGACACGCGTGGCAGACTCCCCGCTGGGAAGGGTGCTCCCTGCGGGGCAGTGGGCGGCTGCACCTGCCGTCGTGGGCAGCGGGTCGGGGTGCCCGTCTGGCTAAGGGGAGGGTGCGGCGGGCAGGTCTCACTGCCTCTCTGTCTTCACCTCCGAGTTCACCCTCCGCGGGGGACCAGCGACTGCCTGGCTGGCTCAGTTGGGGGCCAGCTCCCCCGCGAATGGTCACCCCTCTTTCCCCGCTGGTGGATGGATTTGTTTCTGACCCTTGACCCTGAGCTTCTCGGCGCCCCCAGGTCCCTGAGTTGGGCCCCGGTGGCCAGGCTTCCTTTGGGCAGGAGGGACTGAGGAGGATAGGCCCCCTTCTCTCCCACCAGCCCTCACTGGGGGGGACCCCACATCGCAGCCAGCGGTAGGCCTGGGGCTCTAAGGCTGCAGGAGGATTATTTCGGGGATCCACAGCGCCTGGCTGGCTGCTTCCCATAAACCTATGCAGTGTCTGTGCCAGAGTCCCCCGAAGCACAGGGTCCCCTCCGGGGCTGGGGTCCCGGGAGATGTGGGTCAGGGAAAACCAGGGGACTGACGGGTCCCCGGGTTCAAACCGTCAGGGCACAAAAGCCAATGTTGTGACATAGAAATGCAAGACGTGCAAAAGCAGGAAAAAAACAACCCGCTGCACACAGACGGGTTTGCAATCCTCCGCGGCTCCTTGTTTCTTTCCGTTTACACTTCCAGGGCCAACTGCTTTCTTCTGAGTTAAAGGTCGTTAATGTTCAGTTTAATCCAATGCATTTCTTAGGGCTGTGGTTTTCCTGGGTGGGTACTTACCCGCCAACCTTGACAGGTAGTGTTTTTGCAGTTGTCAGAAATATTTTTGCATTCTTTTCGTTATTTTCAAGTTTTGTTTTTGTTTTTTTTGTTCAGAGAGTGGCATCTATGCAATACTGATTTTTTAAAAATATATTTTATGTATTTTTTTACAGAGAGGAAAGTAGAGGAATAGAGAGTTAGAAACATGGATGAGAAAGATCCATCAGCCGCCTCCTGCATGGCCCCTAGTGGCAGTGTGCCCGCAGCAACCAAGGTACATGCCCTTGACTGGAATCCAACCTGGGACCTTTCAGTCTGCAGGCCGATGCTCTATCCACTGAGCCAAACCGGTTTTGGCCCTTTTTTTTAATAAGTAGAAAAACTGTGTTGTAAAATAACATTAAAAGTATATATAATAAGTACATAAACCAGTAACATGATTGTTTTTTAATTTAATAAATCTTTATTGTTGAGATTATTATAATGGTTCCTCTTTTTTCCCCCCATAGCTCCCCTCCACCTGGTTCCCACCCCACTCTCTGCCCTTACCTCTCCCTCACTGTCCTCATCCATAGGTGTACGATTTTTGTCCAGTCTCTTCCCACACCCCAAGAATTGTCAGTCCACTCCCTTTCTATGCCCCTGATTCTATTATATTCACCAGTTTATTCTGTTCATCAGATTTTTTATTCACTTGATTTCTAGATTCACTTGTTGATAGATATGTATTTGTTGTTCATAATTTTTATCTTTACCTTTTCCTTCCTCCTCTTCTTAAAGAGTACATTTAAGCATTTCATATAATACTGATGTGGCGGTGATGAACTCCTTTAGCTTTTTCTTATCTGTGAAGCTCTTTATCTGCCCTTCAGTTCTGAATGATAGCTTTGCTGGGTAGAGTGATCTTGATTGTAGGTTCTTGCTGTTTTTCACTTTGAATATTTTCTAGCCTGCATAGTTTCTGTTGAGAAATCAGTTGACAATCATATGGGTGCTCCCTTGTAGGTAATTAACTGCTCTCCTATGGTTCTGGATGGTGAGCGTTCTGTCTTTCAGCTGTAGTTTCAATCTTGTGCGAGGCAGCAGTTTAGGTGTTCACCTATGCCGCCATCTTGGTTTCTCCCATCCATGGTTGTTTACTGTCATGATCAAGTACATACCGTACATGCCTGTATGCGCCACGCTTGTACATGGCTGGCAGTGCGGGTTCGTTCACAGGAGCATCACCGCAGACCCGTGAGTCATGTGTGAGCGCTGGCGTTATGACGGCTGCAATGTCATTGGTGATATTCTCGGCTCCCCTGGAAGCTGAGGGACCCCGCTGTCCCTGTGGCCCGGCGTTGGCCAGAGATGGATACGCGGTGCGGGACTAGGGGGGAAGGAGCCCAGATCATTCCTTGTTTGATGCTCTGTGCAGCTCGCCCTGCCTAACGCTGCTGTCCCCCACTGTGCAGAGGCCACGTCCTGGCTCTTTGTGGGGTGTGCAGCCTGCAACACCAGCAGGGGCTCCCCAGCAGACTTCTGTGTGGCCCCCGGCTCCTGGCCCAATGGTTCCCCTCTGAAGGCAGCATGCCTCACCCAGCAGACAGCCTGTGCATGGTCAGTGTCCTGCAGTGAAACCACGCCCACTCGCCTCCCCAACACCCCTCATCCCAGTAAATGCAGTAAATACAGTGTGGGTGCTCTGGCTCCTGCCCCCTCTCCTCACCTGGCCGCCATGGGGGGCCCTGCCCAGCCTCTAATGTCCAAGTTTTTCAGCAGGGAAGCTGGCACCTGCCCTGGGTTCCCCAGGCCCTGCCCTTCCACAGCAGCTGCCTGGCGTTTCCCGCCTGTGAACTGTGCGCCTCGGAGTTCCTGCAGCTGGGCACACATCGGCCTGGGGTGCGGTTCCCCCGGTTTCTCAGCTCCATCCTCCCTGCTCCATCCAGTCTCCCTGCACAGATCCCTGGGCCCCGCCTCCCCGGGCTGGTGCGGGGATGACAGCCCATCCCACTCTCCGCTAGCAGATGGCGCTCCAAGCACTTCCCTCCCAAAGGGTGAGGGCTGCGAGGACGGGTCTAGCGGCGGCTCCTCCGGATTTGATGTCTGGCGTTTGACAGCACAGACTCCACACCCCAGGAAACTGGGCGGTGGCGGGAGCAGGCTTTCATCAAGGAGTCTTAACAGCCCTGACTCGTGTGGCTCAGTGGATAGAGCGTCGAACTTCGGACTCAAGGGTCCCAGGTTCGATTCCGGTCAAGGGCATGTGTACCTTGCTTGGTTGGGGCACGTCCCCAGTGGGGAGTGTGCAGGAGGCAGCTGATGGATGTTTCTTTTTTTTCTTTCTTATTTTCTTTTTTTTTTAAATAGGTAAGTGTTTACATTTTTAAAAATATATTTTATTGATTTTTCACAGAGAGGAAGGGAGAGGGATAGAAAGTCAGAAACATCGATGAGAGAGAGACATCCATCAGCCGCCTCCTGCACGCCCCACCCTGGAGAGGTGCCCGCCAGCAAGGTCCATGCCCCCGGCCGGAATCGAACCTGGGACCCTTCAGTCCGCAGGCCGACAACTCTATCCACTGAGCCAAACCAGTCTCGGCTGATGGATGTTTCTAAGTATGCCTCTCCCTTCCTCTCTGTAGAAAAATCATAAAATATATATATTAAAAAAAAACAAGTCTTCGCACATCTGGGCGAACAGCTGCGGGCCTGCCGCAGGCGGGAGCCCTCCAGCGAGAAGAAGCCCAGTGCCACTGTCACAGAGTTTGCCAGGCGACCAAAACGCATGCAGGAGTGGGGGGGGGGAGGCACAGGAGAAACCCATTTACTTCCAGACGTTTCACATGGACCAGAACAGGACCCAGGGGAGCCTGTTTCTCTCCAAATCCTGAGGCGCCCCCCTCCTCCCCCCAAATATAAAGGAAGCACTCCACGAGCGTGTCAAGCGGTAGGCAGATCAGACTCAGCTGCAGCGGAGGCGCACAGGCGGACAGAGCCCAGCAGCTGGGCAGAGAGAGACGGGGACACAGACCAGGCAGAGAAACGCGGGGGGAAAAAAGCAGATATTCAGAGAGATCACGGCTCGGACCGGTGGGAAGACAGGGCGTCCGGCCTGGGCAGCGCCGCGTGCGCCCGGCTGGACAAACACCAGGGAATCCTCAGCGAGGCGTGCGTCCGAGCAGGGGGAGCGAGATCACCCCCGGGGTTCCCTTCCTGCCTCGAACCCGGGCCTGGGACCCACGGTCTGCAGGGCTGGGCCTCCAGTCCCCGCGGGCCGGTGCAGGATGGGTCCCCCGCCGCCCCCGGGACGCGGTCTCCCTGTGCCAACGCCGCCGCCGCCCGTGCGCCCTGCGCGCCCTGCGCGCCCTTAGCTGAGACCCCCCTGCAGCGCACCGAGACCAGGCTCGTTGGTTCTGAGCTGCGCAGCCCCAGCCCGGGCCCGGGTACCCCCAAAGTGCTCCGCCCGGGGCCCCAGGAGAGGCCCGGACCCTTCGCCTCGCCCTCCGCGGGGCCCTGCAGCGCGCGGCGCGCTCCTCGGGCCGGGACGGGGGGCGCCTGGCTCCCCGCTGCTCCCGCTGCTCCCGCGCCCGGTGGTCTGTGCGCGGTGGGGACCCCGGGAGCTCCCCGCTTTCCGCTTCACGTGTGTGAACGCCGCCCGCCGGCTGGCTTCCCGGGGGGGACGGGGCCTCGGGGGGTCCCCCGGCGCGCTGCCCGCCGTCCCCCCGCAAAGCGCCCTGGCCTGGGCGCACTGTTCCCTCGCGGGGCCTCCCCCGGCGGGTGCGGGTGGAGATGGCAGGTGTGTTCCCGGCGCCCGCACGGTGGGCACGCAGCTGCCCACGCTTTGCGCTCGGCCCGCTCGCGTTAGGGACACGCGAGGGGCCGGCCACCTGCCCGGGCGCGGGTTCCCAGCAGGTGCCGGGCAGGAGGGCCGTGCGGACCGGCCAGAGGGGGCTGCTGTGCTGGCGGGCGGCGCGGGGACTCCGCGTCCTCACCCGGCGCGGCTTGGAGGGGGTGGCGGGGGGGGGACCCCCTCTCCGGGGTCGCAGGCCCTGCTGCTGGGGCACCGCCCCTGACCCTGACCCGGGGGGCGGGGGGGATTCGGGGTCCCGCTCCGGGGCGCCTGATGGCACCACGTCTAACGGGCCCCGAGCACCCACCGGGGCGCGCGCCTCCTCTAGGCGCCCAGAAGGTGCCAAGGAAGGTGCCCGCTCCCCCCGGCCGCCCCTCGGGCTAGCGAGGCGGGCACCCTGCAGAGGGAGGTGGCCGCCGCCGGTGCCGGTGCAGCCGCCAGGGAAGCCGCCACGGTCTGCCTGCCGCTGGCCTTTATTTCCGGGGGACACGCGCGCGCGCGGGGTGCCCTCTGCGCCTTCGTCCCCCCGCTCAGCACCGTGTCCCTGGGCGCTGCCTCTTGGCTGGCCTCCGCCGGCCGCTCCCCCGCCGCCGTGGGCGTCCCCGGGGGCTGTCCCGCTCACGAATGGACGTTTGCAGGCTCGTCTGCTCCGCGTATGCTGCCGCGCGCTCCGACATCCGACATCCGCGCTCACTTCCCTTCAAAGGACACTTCTGGGGCCGGGCCGGTGTGGCTCAGTGGGTAGAGCGTCGGCCTGCGGACTGAAGGGTCCCCGGTTCGAGTCTGATCAAGGGCGCAGGCCCGGGGCGCAGGCTCCATGCCCAGGACGGGGGCGTGCGGGAGGCGGCCGGTCCATCATCGTGGATGTTTCTCTCTTCCCCTCTCCCTTCCTCTCTAAAATCAGTTAAAAATAGTATGCCGATGCCGGAATCGGTTTGGCTCAGTGGATAGAGCGTCGGCCTGCAGACTGAAAGGTCCCGGGTTCGATTCCGGTCAAGGGCATGTACCTTGGTTGCAGGCACGTCCCCAGTGGGGGGCGTGCAAGAGGCGGCTGATCGATGTCTCTCTCTCATCAATGTTTCTAACTCTCGATCCCTCTCCCTTCCTCTCTGTAAAAAAAAAAAAAATCAATAAAAAACATTTTTAAAAAAATATTATGCCGAAACCGGTGTGGCTCAGTGGATGGAGCGTCGGCCTGCGGACTGAAAGGTCCCCGGTTCGATTCCAGCCAAGGGCGTGCACCTGGGTTGCAGGCACGTCCGCCCCCCCATAGGGGGCGTGCAGGAGGCGGCTGATCGATGTTCCTCTCTCATCGATGTTTCTCTCTATCCCTCTCTGTAAAAAAAATCAGTATGTTTTTAAAAAATATTAAACGCAAAAAAGACGCTGCTGTGCCTCGAGTTGGGAGCCGTGGCCCTCAGCCAGCGGAGGTCTTGCCCCCGGGGGACAGGGGCTCCTCTGCGGACGGTGCTGAGGACCACGGCGGGGCGGGGCATGGTGTGTGTGCTGCCACCTAGCGGCGGGGCGGTGTTTGTGTGTGTGTGTGTGTGTTTGTGTGTGTGTGTGTGTGTGTGTGTGTGCCGCCACCTAGCGGCGGGGCGGGGCGGGGTGTGTGTGT
>JAAGEH010000090.1:1642181-1652704 GCA_011751065.1 Lasiurus cinereus | reverse complement strand
CGGCGGGGCGGGGTGTGTGTGCCGCCACCTAGCGGCGGGGCGGGGCGTGGTATGTGTGCTGCCACCTAGCGGCGGGGCGGGGATGCCGCTCCGCATCCCGCGTGGCCCCGGAAGTCCTCCCGCCGCCGCCGCGCGAAGCCTCCAGCAGCAGCTCCTCAGGTCCCGCCCCGCCGCCGGCCCCGGGGGAGCCAGAGGGGGCGCCCTCCTTGGGGGGAGGAGTAGGGGGGGCGGCCTCCAGTGCTAAGCGACCTCGGGCCCAGGTTGATGTAGACGAGGAACAGGAGCTTGTCCTCGTCCGGCGAGCGGTGGCGCAGCCGCAGTGCAGCACGGCCACGGGGAGGGGGGAGCCCACCGGGTGGAAGGCGCGGCGGCGGCGGCGGCGGCCCACAGCGCCCCCCGGCGCCCCGGATGACGAACAGCACGCGCGCGCGTACGACAGCAGGAGGCGGCCCCGCGGCGGCAGCGCGAATTGCAGCGCCCGCAGCCAGGGCGGCCGCCCCGAGAGGCCCAGGATCACGACCTCCGGGGGGCCGTGCCGCTGGCCCACGGGCTCATGGAGGGGGAGGTGGGGTGGGTGGGTGTGCACAGGCTGCAGACCGCAGGCCCCGGGGAGACACGCCTCCCCCGGGGAAACAGGGGTCCCTGGCCTCTCCCGAGGGTGGGGGGGGCCACCCCTGGGTGCTCACGCCCCGCCCCGCCCCCGGGGACCCCCGGGCTTCTCTGCCCTCCGGTACCTCCCACCCCTTTGCCGGGAGCAGGCGGGCGGGGCTGCGGCGCGTCCTCCTCGCGCTCTCCTGCCCCCCATCGGGCGCCAGCCTGCGCCCCGGTGCCTGCTCCTCCTCCTGGTCCCTTCCAGGCGGCTAACCCCGGGGCCTCGCACCCCACGGGGCCAGGCGAGGAGGTGGAGCCGGTGCCGGGTGGGGGGCAGCGGACGGAGGGGACTCCGGCTTCAAGGGACGGCAGCGGCCTCCGGGCTGAGCGGGCTGGTTCTGCCGGCGGGCGACGGCGGCTCTCCTGCGGACAGGGACACAGGGGTGGAGGGTGGGAGCATCTTAGGGGGCTGGGCGCACCCGCCTTCCCCCTGGCCCCCCTGCCGCTCCTCTCCCCCCACTGATCCTGCTCCTGCGGCTCACCTCCCCGCTCTGCGCTGACACCTGTGACCTCCTCCCTCTCCGGCCCTGGACCCAGTTTGCTGCCTCACATTCCCACCTCCTCCCCGGCTCCATCCAGGGCGAACCCCTCCTGGCCTGCCAGTTCCCTGACTCTGTACAGAGAGCAGCCGACAGGGAGGGCGGCCCCCCACTCCTGAGGCAGCGCAGCCTTCGGGATGGGGTGAGGGCTGAACCCTGAATCTAAAGACCCCCTTTCCCTCCAGCCCTAGCCGGCTTGACTCAGTGGATAGAGAGCGTCAGCCTGCGGACGGAAGGGTCCCAGGTTCCATTCCGGCCAAGGGCACAGGCCTGGGTTTCAGGCTCCATCCCCAGTGGGAGGTGTGCGGGAGGCAGCCGATCCATGATTCTCTCTCATCACTGATGTTTCTCTCTCTCTCCTCCCTTCCTCTCTGACATCAATAAAGAAATATATATATATATATTAAATAAAGACCTCCCCCCTCCAGATGCCCCCCCTGCGTTTGCAGGTGGCGCTGGCCCAGTGCCACTTCCCGATCTGGAGGTCACGGCAGGGGAATTCGCTGCCCTGACCTCAGGGCCACGGGGACCCGGCCCCTCACAAACCCCCAGGCCTCCAGAGGGTCCCCTCCCCTCCTCTGCCTCTCCTCCTCCTCTCTGCATGAGCACAGCAGAACAGCAGACCCCGGCCCAGCTCTTCCCTTGCTTCCTTCCAATCCCGCACCAGCGGGCGGGACCCTCAAAACCACAGCCCCCAGCTCCCAGCCTCCTGCCCCTCCTCACGCTCCAGGGCTACACCCCAGCCCTCAGCACCGCCATGTCCTCCACCAGCCTGGTCCCTGTGGTCTGCTGCTCACCTTCCCAGCCCACCTGCCCTGGTCCTGGGACCCCCTGGGAGAGGGGGGGAGCTCTGTGCGCCCTCCTGGCTGAACCCACGCTCCATCCAGGGCGGTGGGGAACCCCACTAAACTCTGCCTGGACAGAAAACATGTGGCCCATTTGGTGCTCGCTGAGCTGCGGAGAGCGTAGGAATGAGGTCCCCAGCCCGCACTCCCCACATGCCCCCTCCGCCCGGGGCCCGTGGTTCCCTAACCGGCTTTCAGGCCCGGAACCTCCACTCAGGAGGCACCCCTTTCAATAGCCGGTGGCCCCATAGCTGTTGGCTCCTCCCCTACAAACCCCCCTTCCCTCCCTGCATGGACCATTCATCTCAGATGTGGCCACGCCATGCCATCCGTCACTTCAAGGCGGAGGCTCCCCCAAACCACCAGAGTCCTGTTTGTCCCCCACCTGCCGGAGAGCTCCATGTCCCACAGCTCCCTCCACTAAGAGGCGCCGCCTTGCCTGTCCTCGCTCCACGCCCGTCCACACCCTCTGCTCCCCAATGCCTCCCCCAGCCTTACCGCCCCAGATCTCACCCTCTGCTCCCCAATGCCTCCCCGGAGCCTTACCGCCCCAGTCCTCACCCTCTGTCCCCGATGCCTCCCCCACCCCACCTGCCCCAGTCCTCACCCTCTGCTCCCCGATGCCTCCCCACCCCGCCTGTCCCAGTCCTCACCCTCTGCTCCCCGATGCCTCCCCCACCCCGCCTGTCCCAGTCCTCACCCTCTGCTCCTCCATGCCCCCCACCCCACCTGCCCCAGTCCTCACCCTCTGTTCCCCGATGCCTCCCCCATGCCCGCCTGTCCCCGGAGCCTTACCGGGTTCGGGGGAAGCCCGGCTCCAAAGCGCTTCCTTGCGTGACATGGCGCTGCCCCTGGACGCCATCACACCATCAGCCCAGGCTGGCAGCGCCCATCATGGCTCCCCGATGGCTCCTCTCCTCCCGGCGGTGGGGGGCACCTTCACAGACGACAGCCACGCGCTGTGAGCCCGGCGACCGTCCACGCTGTGTCCTGGGGGGCTGGCCGCGGGGCCGCAGAGCCTGCTCCTCACCTGGAAGGGGGTCGGACCCGGTGTCTCCAGAGGCTCTGCCAGTTCCCAGACGGTTCTGGTCCGATCGGGGGCTCTGTTTGCGGCTCCGTGTTCTGTCCCAAGGCGAACCGTTTGTTTTTGGAAAGCAAGGTATTTTAGCCGAAGCCGGTGTGGCTCGGTGGACAGAGCGTCGGCCTGCGGACTGAAGGGTCCCAGGTTCCATTCCGGTCAAGGGCACATCCGAAGTGGGGGGCATGCAGGAGCAGCTGACCGATGTTTCTATCTCTCTCCCTTCCTCTCTGTGAAAAACCAATCAAATATATTAAAAAAATAAAATAAGTAAAAGCAAGACGTTTTGGCTGGCCAGAGTGGCTCAGTTGATTGGCATCCTGTGCACCGAAAGGGTGGAGTTCCATTCCCCGTCAGGCCACACACATAGCGGGGTGGCGGGGTGGATCCCCAGTCAGGCCGCACACAGATTGATGTTTCTCATTCTCTCTCTCCCCCCTCTCCTCTCTCTAAGCCTGCCTTGCCCTCAGAAGATGAAAAAATGCATCTTTTGATGTTTCAAACGCCCACCAGGAAGTTGAGGCAGGGGTTCCATTTAGCATTCTGAGTCCGCAGGGGGCATCACATCAGGTGTGGTCTGGTTGGTGGCCTCTGTGGGGGCCAGTGAGCTGTGAACAGCAGAACAGGCCTGCGGGAGGCCGGGGTTGTGGCAGTGCCCGCTGGCCGGGTGCGCAGTGCCCTGAGGATGCCTCTGCGGGTCACTGGGCGCTGGCCGGGCGGCCTGGGGGCGGGGCGGGGTCAGGGAGCCGGTCACTGGGGCCGAGTGGCCTCGGAGGGGGCGGGGTCAGGGAGCTGGTCACTAGTCCTGCCTGTCATGCTGCTCCGGTCACTCTTCCTCTGGATCTCAGGTTCCTCCTCCGCCTCCTGGAGGGGGGACTCTGCAGCCCCCAGCCTCCCCAGATCTAATTGCCCATTTCCTCTTGGAGCGAGGATGGCCCCTGGCACAGACGAGCTTGGGGTGCACACACACCTGGGCTCCTCCAGCGGAAACTGAGGGCGCCGGGGATTGGAAGTGAGTGACAGGCTGACAGGAGGAACGGGAAGTGCCTGGTGCAGGAAGTTGTGTTGACTAAAAACCCGCAAATCCAGGCATGCTCCCTGCTCTCCTGGCTCCCCGCTCCCCGTGTGGCCATCGGGGCTGGAAGAGCTGCCCAGAGAGACCCGGAAACAGGGGCGCAGCCGGGGTAGACCGGGGGGAGGACTGGGAATCTGAAGGGGGTCTCCCGGGAGAGTCTGGAAATTCCGGGGACAGGAGGCCAGCGCCCCGCAGCGAGGAAGCAATTGTCTGCGGCAGGAGCTGGGGGAACAGGAGCCCGGGAGACTGAGTCTCCACAGCAGCTGGAGACGGTCCCTGGAGGGAGGAGAGCCAGTCACCGCTCTCTCCCCATCTCCCCAAAGCTGGAGCCACGGGGGGAGCAAGGGGACTGGAGACCTCAGGACAGGCTGACTGGTGTAGTTGATGGGGGTAGAAATCTTTATCACCACCACCTCCACCATC
Organism: Lasiurus cinereus; assembly: GCA_011751065.1. Taxonomy (NCBI): domain Eukaryota; kingdom Metazoa; phylum Chordata; class Mammalia; order Chiroptera; family Vespertilionidae; genus Lasiurus; species Lasiurus cinereus. The sequence goes on along the minus strand of JAAGEH010000090.1, from coordinate 1,648,093 downwards.
ACCACCATCACCACCATCACCACCATCACCACCATCACCACCATCACCACCACTATCACCACCATCACCACCATCACCACCATCACTTCCACCATCATCACTTCCACCATCACCACCACCACCACCACTACCACCACCATCATCACCTCCACCATCACTATCACCATCACCACCACCACCACCACTACCACCACCATCATGACCTCCACCATCACTATCACCATCACCACCACCACCACCACTATCACCAGCACCATCACTATTATCACCACCATCACCATCACCATCACCATCACCACCTCCACCATCACCACCTCCACCATCACCATCACCACCACTATCACCACCATCACCACCATCACCACCATCACTGGGAAACACTGGAAAGTGCTGAACAACAAACCCAGCAACACAGACTTCTTGTGTGCTCAGCGCCCACTGGCTGAGAAAAGGCTGGCATTGAGGGATGTGTATGTTAAACATTCTTTAGTGATGTCAGAGGAAGGGAGAAGGAGGGAGAGAGAAACATCAATGATGAGAGAGAACCATTGACCGACTGCCCTCTACATGGCCCCTACTGGGAATCAAGCCCGCAATCTAGGCAGGTGCCCATGACCAGAATCGAACCCGGGACCCTCCAGTCCATAGTCCGACGCTCTATCCACTGCGCCAAACCAGCTAGGGCAGGATATATGGTTTTGTATTCAGCTATTCCCATTTAATATTGAATTATACACATTTCCATGTATTACATATTCATTCTCTCTAACTCTATTTCAAGCATTAATTTATTTTTTTAAAAATATTTAATACCTGGTTCAAAATTCAAAGGTTATAGCCCTAGCCAGTTTGGCTCAATGAATAGACCTTCGGCCCACAGACTGAAAGGTCCTGGGTTTGATTCTAGTCAAGGGCATGTGCCTGGGTTGCGGGCTTGCCCCAGTAAGGTGTGTGCAGGAGGCAGCTGATCAATGATTCTCTCTCATCATTGATGTTTCTATCTCTCTTTCCCTCTCCTTTCCTCTCTGAAATCAATTAAAAAAATACATTTTTTCTTAAAAGAAAAAGATATCCACGGGTGAGGATTAACAACAACAAAATTAAAAATTAAATTCACAGGGTATAAAAGTATAGCTGCCCCAGGACCCTGCTCCGCACTCACCCAGAGGCAACAGCTTTTATCAGGTTCGTGTTTCCCCTCACAGAGAATATTCTAGGTACATACAGCAGAGCATGTGTGTGTGTTATTTGCAATTTTTAATGGGCAAAATATTAGCAGCATCCTCAAATTCTTAGTATAAGTCCTCTTTTACTTAGCAATATATCTTGGAAATCATTCTGTATTCGTATATTTTAATTTATGTGACAAACACTTATTCTCTAACCCAGGGATCTGCAAATTCATTAGTCCACAGAGCCAAGTATCAACAGTACAATGATTGAAATGTCTTTGGAGAGCCAAATTTTTTAAACTTAAACTTCTTTTAACGCCACTTCTTCAAAATCGACTCGCCCAGGCCGTGCTATTTTGTGAAAGAGCCACACTCAAGGGGCCAAAGAGCCACATGTGGCTCGTGAGCCGCAGTTTACTGACCACTGCTCAACCGGTTTGGCTCAGTGGATAGAGAGTCGGTCCGTGGACTGAAGGATCTCAGGTTGGACTCCGGTCAAAGGCATGTCCCTTGGTTACAGGAACATCCCCAGTAAGGGGTGTGCAGGAGGCGACTGATGGATGTTTTTCTCAATGATGTTTCTAACTCATCTCTCTCCCTTCCTCTCTGTAAAAATTCAATTATCTATCTATCTACATCTACATCTACATATCTCACTTACATAGTGTTCACATCTACCAATTTTGTTGATAGAAAAATATCGATCCCTTCAATCCACATAACCACCCTTTTGTGTATGTCCTATTGTCACCATGAAGAAAGACATCAAGATGTGGCGTGACTTGTCCACAGTCACACAGTGGCTAAGCGGGTGGAGTGCCTACACCCTCAGAGATGCCAGCTGTGCTGCCTCGTGGGACAGTGCCCCGCTCTTGTCTCCTTGCATCCCCGGGCGTTGTAAGGAGGCGCCATGATTTCACAAGTCCCTGTGGAGGGGCCTGGAGCTGTGTCTCCCCATCTTCGGCTCTTACAACCAAGGTTGCAGTGAATGTGCTCGTCCCTGGTTGTGTGAAACGTGGGCAACTAGTAGGTCAGAGGGTCTGTGTGTTTCATGTTACTGACATGTTACCCTCTGGTCATGAAGCCCTTGGCACGTCCACCTGGAACACACCAAGGTACCCCCTCTCCCTGCCTCCGCCGGCACCGCAGGGGGGCCGTCTGTCCGAGTTGCTGTCTTGCTATAACCCTCACATGTGCTTCTCTACCAGCAAAGTCGACCTTTTTATATTTTTAAAAGATGTATTTTTGGCTGGTTATTCCATATTCTTATTTTTTTTTCTATTTGCCTTTGGTTATAACTTGTTTTTAATTTCCTGGTTTGATATTTGTCTTCTGATGTTGTTTATAGCGGGTTTTGCCATGGAGGATTTTTTTTTCTTATTTCAGTGTAGTCAGACATTGCATCATTTTTTTACAGAGAGAAAGGGAGAGGGATAGAAAGTTAGAAACATCGATTAGCCGCCTCCTGCACGCCTCCTAGTGGGAACCTGCCCGCAACCAAGTGACTATTTTTTTTTAAAAAATAGCTTCTGGTCTGTGCATCATACTGGAAGACTTATCCACACTCTAAATAAAAAACATTTGCCTACGCTTTCTTCCTTAAACGTTTATGGCTCGATTCCTTAACCATTAAGTGTTTGATCCATGTTTATCCTGTAAGATGCGGGCTGGAATCCAGATGTATTTCTCCTGGTTAGCCACCATTTACAACGTAAACATCAAGCCCCCCAGGGTGGCTCGGTGGTTGAGCAGCGACTTCTGAACCAGGTCACAGTTGGATTCCGGGTCAGGGCACCTGCCTGGGTTGCAGGCTCCATCCCCAGTGTGGGGTGTGCAGGAGGCAGGCAGCCCACCAATGATTCTCTCTCGTCACTGATGTATCTCTCTCCCTTCCTCTCCCTGAAGTCCATGAAAACATATGTAAGAAATAAACATTGCCGAGACCGGTGTGGCTCAGTGGATAGAGCGTCGGCCTGCGGACTGAAGGGTCCCAGGTTCCATTCCGGTCAAGGGCATGGACCTTGCTTGCGGGCACATCCCCAGTTTGGGGACGTGCAGGAGGCGGCTGATCGATGTCTCTCTCTCTCATCCATGTTTCTGACTCTCTATCCCTCTCCCTTCCTCTCTGTAAAAAAATCAATAAAATATATTAAAAAAAAGAAATAAACATTAAGAATGACCTAAACAGAAGAGTGCGGAAAGCAGTAGTAATTGGGGGAAACCTCACAGAGGGAAAAAGTAGACATTCCCAGGACTCCCGCCCTCCCGCTGCCCCAATAGCGTTGTTTGGGGGACCCTTGCTCTCTGGGTTTGGTCTCAGGGGGTGCCGGTGGCTTCCCGGGAAGGCGCGGAGTTTCCAGATCGCATTGTCCCGCTGGCGATGGCGAGGAAAAGCCGGATCCCTGGCCTCAGATGGGGGGGCAGCAGCCCCGCACCCGGCCGCTGCAGAGCCGACCCTGAGGGGCGAGGCCAGCCCCCCGTCCCCGCTCCGGGGCGGCTGGCTCCCCTCGGGGGGGGGGGGCCGGATCTGGAGAGCTCGGTCCCCCAAAGAGGGCATCCCCGCAGGAGGTGCAGTGTGGGGAGCGCGAACCCCCACACTCCCGTGCGTCCAAAGACCGAAGAGGACGCCCCATTCCAGGTGACTTACTCAGGACAGAGCCAGTCCCGGGGGACCACCCTCCCTACCCCCACCGCACCCCGCTCTCTGGACCCCGAGCTTTGACCCTGACCTTCCCCGCGGCCCCTTGCGACGCCGCTCTGAAGGGCGTATGTTAGGGGGAGGCTGCAGTTTGGGGGGGAGTGGGGGACCCTCCAGGCACGCGCAGTGCATGTCTCTTGGCCACCAAACCCTTGGAGAACCCCACGTGCGCCCCCCGCCCCCCCGCGCCCTGCTGAGCTCGTGCGGGGCTCGGGCGCGGGGCCCGCTTTCCGTTGGGGGCGGTGGGAGAGGCAGCGCGCAGCTGGGGAGAAAGAACTTTATTGCCAACCGGAGCTGGGGGCGGGGCCTGGGGAGGGGGCGGGACCGGGGGCGGGGCCCGGTAGAGAGGGGGCGGGGCTCTGATGAGAGGGGGCGGGGCTCCGGTGAGAGGGGGCTGAGCTCTGATGAGAGGGGGCGGGGCCCGGCGGAGAGGGGGCGGGGCCCCGCAGAGAGGGGGCGGGGCTCGGGGGTGGGCGCTTGGGGACAGGGGCGGCCCCAGCCCCCCGGGCCCCGCAGCCCCCCGCGGAGCCCGTGGCGGATGGCCGGCAGCCACGGGCGCTTCTCCGGGAGCCGCGGGCCGGCCGGGGGCTTCGGGGCGGCAGGGCCCCGCGGCCGCCTCAGGCCGGGGGGCAGCCCGAGTGCGGGCCCGGCTTTCCCGCCGCCCACAGCTCGCCGTCGCCTCCTTTGGAGCCTGGGGAGGACGGGCGGGCTCAGCGGGGGCCTCTCCCGCTGCAGTGCACCCCCAGCCTCCCCGCCCCTAGCCCCCCCCGGCCCCCCGAGCTCGCAGGAGGCCGTCGGGGGAGAGTGGGACGGCTCTGAGCCAGCCCGCGGCCCCGCCCGCTTCCTTTCCAGCCTCACCCCGAGGCCCACCCAACCCAAGCCCCCCTCTGCCCCGCCTTTTCGGGGTCCCTGTCCCCCTGCTCTGTCCCAGGCGCCCCTCCTTTCTGCCTGCCCGCCCCCCCCGGACCCCCCCAGACCCTCCACCAGAGGCGGCTGGACCTTGGGGCAGGTTCTGCGAGTCCTGGGCTCTGGCATTGGGGATGGGCGCGGCGGTGGCGGTGGGGACGGGGCTGAACGAGAGCAGCAGCAGCATCAGGACCAGTGGGCCCCACATGGCGGGGCAGTCAGGGCTGCAGGCGAGGGCGACAGGGCGACAGGGCGACGGGCGGGGCGTCAGAGGCTCCACCCGGGGTCCGGGCGCCTCCTCCCACCCGGCCCCGCCTCTCTGCGCCCCGCGGCCCGGCCCTCCGCCCCCCGCTTCCGTGGGCCAGGCCCACCGCCCCGCGGCCTGCAGGGCTGCGGCCCCCTTCACCTGGCACAGCCCGCTCACCAGCCTCGGATCCCCAAGGACTGTTAGATGCGGGCAGTTGCCGGAGCGGCTCCCGGAGCTCTGGGCGCCTGCTCGAGCGCAAGCCACGCCCCCAACACTGACCACGCCCCCGCCGCGAACCACGCCCACCTATTGTTACTCCCGCCCCTCGCCATGGCCACGCCCCCGGGCCTAGCCACACCCCCATTCTTTAACCCCATCCTTAGAGTGGAGACAAGCCTCACCCACAGGCCACACCCTTTACCCACAGGCCACACCTCTTACCCACAGGCCACACCCTCATCCACAGGCCACACCCCTCACTCACAGGCCACACCCTCACTCACAGGCCACACCCTCACCCACAGGCCACACCCTCACCCACAGGCCACACCCTCCACCCACAGGCCATATCCTCACCCACAGGCCACACCCTCCACCCACAGGCCATATCCTCACCCACAGGCCACACCCTCACCCACAGGCCACACCCCTCACCCACAGGCCACACCCTCACCCACAGGCCACACCCTCACCCACAGGCCACACCCCTTACCACAGGCCACAGCCTCACCCACAGGCCACACCCCCACCCACAGGCCACACCCTCACCCACAGGCCACACCCTCACCCACAGGCCACACCCCTCACCCACAGGCCACACCCTCACTCACAGGCCACACCCTTCACCCACAGGCCACACCCTCACCCACAGGCCACACCCTCACCCACA
>JAAGEH010000090.1:1628834-1642081 GCA_011751065.1 Lasiurus cinereus | reverse complement strand
CACACCCCTCACCCACAGGCCACACCCCTCACTCACAGGCCACACCCCCACCCACAGGCCACAGCATCACCCACAGGCCACACCCCTCACCCATAGGCCACACCCTCACTCACAGGCCACACCCTCGCCCACAGGCCACACTCCTCACCCACAGGCCACACTCTCACCCACAGGCCACACCCTCACCCACAGGCCACACCCCTCACCCACAGGCCACACCCCTCACCCACAGGCCACACCCCTGAGGTTGAGCCAGACCCAGGAGTTCCCTCCCACCGTGTCCCTCTGCCCAGAGCCGGGGCCTGCGGTTCTCCTGTGCGGGAGCTCGCGGATCTGCGCAGCTCCCTCCCGGTCAGCCCTCCGTGCTGCTGCGGGTCCCAGCTCCCTGGCCTCCTGGGCGCTGTCTCCTCCCCTCGGGGGCCACCCAGCTGCTGGGGGAGGAGAAGCGGTCCCCGCTCTGTGGCCTGCGGTCTCTCCAGGCAGTCCCCGGGGGCAACCACAGGGGTCCCTTTGTCTTCTCTCCGGGGTCACGGGCCCGCACCCCCTTGTCCACTGTGTGAGCGCCGTGATTTCCTCTGTTTGGCCCGGTTCTCAGTTGCTCGGGCAGGAGGGTGCGTCTGGTCCTGGCTGGACCTGGAAGGGGACACGTCTGCTATGTCTGAGTGATGCTTCTTCATGGAGCCTTTTCCCGTGTTGATCTTCCATAGTCCAACTTTTCAATGGAGGGGCGTGGGTGTTTCGGGATCATTCCCTTCTTTCGAGGTCCTTTTATTTCCCCCCATACGAGACAGTCACTCGCACTCTCCTCCCCTTCATCCGGGGAGTTTGCCCCCCTTCGGAGCAGCTCGGAACCCTGGCTCAGCGCTAAGACCATCGGAAAACACCTATTTCCCATGATCTTAGGAACCCACACACCGCTCCTCGGTGTCGCAACGTGTAGCCATGCCGTTGACTGTTGTCCTAGGAAGACTGTTGCCCATGCGACACCACGATTCAAGACAAAATTCCATTTATTTGTCATGAGCAATAAATATTTCACAATATACAATTGCAGATTGTTTTTGTGATGAATCCCTATGCTTTCATGATGTTCCATTTGGAACAAGGAAAATGCATCCTGCCTGTCAGATATTGACATGACAGTGCATCACAGCAGCAAGATGACAGCGATGAAGCAGCCACGGAAAGCATGTTATTTTTGGGGGTCACCACCCCAGGAGGAGCTGCCTTAAAGGGCCGCGGCCTGAGGAAGGTGGGGAACCGCTGCTCTGCTCGGTTCCGCATCCCAGGACCAGGCGGAAAATAAATGCTTCCTGGGAGGCGGAGGGACAGGGACCAGGGATCGTCCTCTCTGCTGCGGCCGCTCCGCTGGGAATGGAGCCCGGTCCGCTCTCGGGCCAGCGCTCCTCCCGGTCCCCCGCGCCCCGGGGCCGCCCTGAGGAGCGCATGCGTGCAGAGAAGGGCGCGTGCATTTTTCCAAGGGTTGCTCAGCAGATGCCACGCTTTTTATTATTATTATTATTACTATTATTTTTTAAAATATATTTTGTTGATTTTTTACAGAGAGGAAGGGGAAGGGATAGAAAGCCAGAAACATCGATGAGAGAGAGACATCCATCAGCTGCCTCCTGCACGCCCCCCACTGGGGATGTGCCTGCCACCAACGTACATGCCCTTGACCAGAATCGAACCTGGGACTCTTGAGTCCGCAGACCGACGCTCTATCCACTGAGCCACACCGGTTTCGGCAAGATATATTTAAAAGAAAAAGGAAAAAGTGCACTTCAGCAAATGTCATCTGTGCCATCAACTGAGCCCCACCAAGAGCTCTGTTTTTTTTAAAAAAAATTTATTGATTTCAGAAACATCATCAATGAGAATCATCGGTCGGCTGGCCCTTGCACGCTCCCCTCCTCCCCTGGGGATCAAGCTTGCAACCGGGGCATGTGCCCTTGACTGGACTGGAACCCAGGACCCTTCAGTCCGCAGGCTGACGCTCTCTCCACTGAGCCACACCGGCTAGGGCAAGAGCTCTATTTTATTTTTTATGGTGCAAAGTCTTCGTTAACTTTTCCTTTTACCCACTCACATTGGTGCTGTTAACTGTGTATCTGAAAGGGTTACCTGAAGCCTTTTAAATATATATTTTTCCCATCAAATCAAACTCAACACTGTATTTCTTTACCTCAAAGAAAGGTCAGCTCCGTGACAGGGAAAAGGTATACCCCGCTCTCAGAAGTGTGAACAACCACTTGAGAAAATAGGAAATGTTTACACACGTTAGTTCTTTATTGAAGAGGCAGCTCAGACACATTCATCTGGGCACAGGGCAGGATGATAAAATATGGAATGACCCGGCACCTTTCCAATATCTTAAAAAATACACATGATCGTAATTAAGCTTTATGGTCACAGTGTAGGAAAATCTTAGTGGTTGCCAGGGAAACTGCTAGAAAGAGTATTTCCTGCACAGAATTATGCAGAATCTACCACTTACCTCCAGTTCTGCAGCGTATTCAGACTCATCTAGAAAAATATGGCCAGAGCGCTGAGCAACAGAAATGGTAGACATCTGTGATTTTTAAACACTTTTCATGGAAGTCTAACCCACATGCAGACACAGGACACACACATCCCAAGGGCACAGACCACTGGGGTGTTCAGCGCCACATTTCAAATGTCCGCCACCAATGACCCGCCCTCCCCCAGCCTGTGCCCAAGCCAACCGCTCTCTGGCTGTCTCAGTGCAGACACGTCTGCCTGCTCCTACTGTAAACAGGAGTCATTCGCTCTTCTGTCTGGATTCTGCCAGTTGACTTTATGTGTGAAATTGGGCTGCATCGTTGTATGTGAATCTCTCTGCTTTCCGGCATTCCGAGGGGAACTATCCCACTGAAGCTCATGCATACATGCCTCCTGCACACATGCCTTCAGGGAGCTCTGGGTTTTGCATTCTACACATGTCCTTCAGTGGCCATCCGTGTTTCTGCCAGGGTGGGGAAAGGGTTCGGCGTGAAGTACTTGGATTTCCAAAACGGTTCTAGCAACTGGCAATGCCAGCGGCAGCATGGACTTCCTGTTGCTTACGTTCTTGCCAACACATGCTGCTTTCCCATGCTTTTCATGCTAACCACTTCGGGGGGCAGGCTGGGGGGGAAGAGGACCATCTGAGGACCTGTCCTGGAACTCCCGCACCAGGGATGTCTCTCTGTTTTGCAGTTGTTTTTGTTTTTATCTTGAAAGCGTGGTTGGGTAAGCCTTCCCCTAGGCACTTGAGGATTGTTGATGCGACTGTGAGGGGTATTGCTTCCAAATTCTTCATTTGCTCTGTTTGCTGCTGGTATATTAAAGCAGTTTTTCATAATGAATTTGTACGCAGGGACCTTGCTGAACTGACTCATTAGTTCTAATGATCTGTATAATTCTCAGACTTTTCTACATATACCATCATGTCATTTGCAATGGAAGTTTTATTTCATTCTACACCTTAAGCCATTGGATTACGTGTCTCCCCTTGGTTTCTTGGCTAGGTCCTTCTGCACGTTACCTCTCTGTATAAAAGGCTCATCTGCTAAGTGTCCCTCTGCCTGGTCACTATGATGCGCACTGACCACCGAGGAGCAGGTGCTCAATGCAGGAGCCACAGAGCTGCGGTGACTTGGTGGCGGTGGTTCTCAGGTGATGCCCCCCGAAACCAGAGAGGAGGGAGCCCCATGCCTCTCAGGATGGCGTGACTCCACCTTTGGCCGTGGGTTATGTTGTGGTTGGGGCGCTGTCGCCCCGAATCTGGTTACTGCGCACGTGCATTTGTGTTCCACACCCTGTATGACAGCAGCTTCGCAGAGTGCCCTCTCACACTCCGGGACCCCTCGGGGGGATGTTGGAGAGCCAGTTTCGGCTGGATCCCTGCAGGCCAGGCCGAGGGACCCCACCTGCTGGAGGGAACCCGCTCACTCTGCAGATGCCGGGAGGGACTGTGGAACGTTGGCTCCAGGGCATATCCGGCCCGTCTGGACCAGTCAAGTCCCACCGGCCACCTTCTAATTAATTTCCTCTCCATGTGCACAAATCTGTGCACAGGTCACTAGGACTGAATAAAATTAGTAATAGTACATATCCATTTCTGTGTTTTGTGTTTTTTTTAAATTTTGGGAGAAAACTTTCAATATTTCCCCACGAAGCATGCTGCTGACTGTAGTGTAAGATACTCTGTATCCCACCACAGACGCTCCTTTCTGCCCAGTTTGCGAAGAACAGAGGTGAATAGCGATGTCACCACATTCGCTTCCTGCCTGCTAGATTCCTTTCCTTCATGTGGCATCACGGTAACTGGTTTGTTCTTCTTAATCCCTCCCCTTCCTGGAGTAAGACACAGCTGACCACTCTGTCTGGCCTGGACGGGGTCATGCAACCATGATGAAAGAGCTACAGGCGATCAAAACGGATCATCACGACTGGTTTAGACTAATCAGTACTTACCTCTGAGTCATGTTAAGAAATGACAGACACCAAACTCTTCCATCAAGGCAAGAGAAGAGCAAGAACATCAAGTTAACAAAAAAAAAATGTCTGCTAGAAACTTGTATTGATTTGTTCCAAAATACTGGAAATAAGGGGCAGTGCACAAAATAATGACACTGTATTCATATAAAATAAAAGTATAGATAACCTTTCTGAGTTATATAATACTGGCACACTGCACAATCAAATTATGGCTTAAAAACAGGAGTGGGATCAGACCTGGGCATATTTTATAGAGTAAGAGCAGAAGAGTTGTCCTTACCTATTGTTTATGAAAATAGTATGTTTTAAAACCATTTTTTGCTCAAATGTAGATGAAAAATACAAAAATCACTATTGGTGAGGCATTTATTAGAAACCCATTTATAAGCGCCTGAAAATGATAGAAACTTATGCATTTAACTCTTCTGTATCTGTCAAACATCTCACCAACATTTTGCCATTTTAACACTCAAATAAGAATACTGCTTTTTCATAAATTATTCAAATCCAAACTTGCATAGTTATTAGGTTGCATTTTAAAAACATAATAGAAACTTCCATACAGGTATTTAATGCTACTGACCTTATTATCAAGTCCTGATGATTTGAAAACTTCATTTTATACAATAAAGGTTTAGAGGTGATAGTTTCTGATATCTTTCCTCTAACCATGTGATTATACATCAGAAATATGGCTTTTGGCATATAACAATTTCCAAGACAAAATATTTTTCCACATTTATCGATTTTGACAGACTTTGCCTTGGTATGACTCCCTGATATGTAAATACAACTTTAGTCCAAAATAAATATTAAATATTTATAAAATTGGCTCCTGTATAAATTATCTAGTGCCCAATGAGTTGTAGCGTGTTGCTGAAGGCATTTCTTCCTGTTGCCTTCTAAGGGGCTCTCCTCTGTGAAAAGTCAGATGAAAACGAACCTCACGTCTGAATGTCTTCCCCCCGTAAAAAACGTGAACTCTCAGATCATATCCGACTCCAAATCATTCTTCAGAGGGTTTTTCTAACATGAGGTCTGACTTTCACAGGAGATTTCCCTCATCGAGTCCATTCACAGTCCCCCGCCTATGGATCCTCTGGTGGCTGTTGAAGGCTGATCTGTGGTGGAATTTTTTCCCACATTCGCTACATTCATAGGGCTTCTCTCCTGAATGAGTTCTGTAATGCACAGTGAGGTACGACTTCTGGGAAAAGACTTTTCCACATTCGTTACATTCATAGGGTTTCTCTCCTGAATGGCTTCTATAATGTACGGTGAGGTTCGACATCCGAGAGAAGACTTTTCCACACTTACTACATTCGTAGGGCTTCTCTCCCGAGTGGATTCTATGATGTATGGTGAGATACGACTTCTGAGAAAAGAACTTCCCACACTCATAACACTCATAGGGCTTCTCTCCCGTGTGTACTCGCTGGTGTCGAAAGAGGGATGAATTATGGGAGAAAGTTTTCCCACATTCGCTGCATCCATAGGGCTTCTCTTCTGAATGACTTCTATAGTGTACAGTGTAGTAGGACAAGTCAGAGAACAATTTCCCACATATATTACATTCATAGGATTTCTCTCCTTCTGGAAGCGACTGGTGTCCATCAAAGGCTGAGTTTTCAAGGAAAGTTCTTCCACACTCATTACATTCGTAGGGCTTCTCTCCCACAGGAGTCGCAGGATGGTCAGTAAGATAGGAGAATTGAGAAAACTTCCCGCATTCACTACATTCCAGGGGTTTCTCCTCCGTGTGTACTTTCCGATGTCTGATGAAGGCCGAATTCAAATTGAAGGTTTTGCCACACTCATTACACTCATAGGGTTTCTCTTCCAAATGGCTTCTATAATGTATCGTGAGGTATGACACCCGAGAAAAGAATTTTCCACACTCACTACATTGATAAGGTTTCTCTCCCGTGTGTGTTCTCTGATGTGTAATAAGGGTCGATTTTCGGTAGTAGGACTTCCCACAGTCATTACATTTATAGAGTTTCTCTCCGGTGTGTGTTCGCTGATGGTCACTGAGGGCCGACTTGCGGGAGAAGGATTTCCCACACTCGTTGCAGGGATAGGGTCTCTCCCCTGAGTGATTCCTCTGGTGGAGGGTGAGATGCGTCTTCTGGCAGAAGGTTTTGCCACATTCACTACACTCGTAGGGTTTCTCTCCGGAATGAGTTCTCAAATGTTGAGTGAGATGTAACTTCTGGCAGAAGGTTTTCCCACACTCGTTACATTTATAGGGTTTCTCCTCTAAGTGTGATCTCCGATGCACAGTGAGGGTTCCCTTTTGGCTGAAGGATTTGCCACATACATTACAGGCATAAGGCTTCTCTCCAGTGTGAGCCCTCTGATGTATAATGAATTTTGACTTTTTGCAGAAGGATTTCCCACATTCAGTGCATTCGAAGGGCTTCATGTCCATCTGTGGTCTCTGGTACATATTAAAGTCTGACATCTGGAGAAAGTCTGGTCTGGAGTCACTCCACTCACAGGGCTTCTCCCCCATATAAGCTCGCTTGTGACTGATGAAGACAGTTTCGTTGTCTAAGGCGTCCATGCATTCATTATACTCAAAGGGTTTCTCTAACATATTAACTTTCGGAAGAATACTTCCTTCATTTTGAGAAAAGTCTTTTCCATTTTGATTAGATTCATAAGGTTTCTCTCCACGGTGTGTTTTCCCACATTCACTGCACTCATCAGACTTCTTTGTTGCATAGCTTCCGTCACCAATAATCAATTCTGAACCAGGTTCAACATTCTTTCCACAAGAGACACAATTATGAGATATGCTTGAAGGAACATAGTTTGCTTCTGTATTATTCGTTTTATCGAATGTATTCTCTCTCTCTTCAATTAAAGTTTTACTATTTATATAAACAGTTTTCCTTGAACGTTCATCTTCGCATTCTTGGGTTCTTTCTAATACATCATCGAGTTTCTTGATTTCTTCTGAAAAGGAATAAAGTTAAATAAACCTTGTGAATCTGAAAATACCAGCTACAGAATAGGAGTGGTACTCAAGTACCTATTGTGGGGTTAACAACTCTTGACTTTTAGGCCAATTTCCACAAATGAAAAATAACTCAGGTGTATAATCCTCTTTTCCCCTTGATTTGTCATTCAAGACAGATACACACACACACAGGGTAGAGCTAAGGTAGTCATGGGGAAAGAATAAGGGTGGGGTAGGACTCAGTGTTAGTGGATAAAGGAAGAATAAATTCACTTGGAATACAAGTAGCTTTGTTTACAAATATGTTCAAAACTCTGGCATAAAAGGTAAAATACAAAGCACAGGTGGTGAGCAGAGAACAGAGGCATTAGGAGAGCTAGATCAGGCAGAGCCAATGGGACAGTGGGAGAACAAGGACTATTCAGAGGGACCACTCCAGGATGGATGATGCTCGGGAGAAACATTACAATTTTGCATTAAACTGTAAAACATCACTCCACAACAAGGTTACCACAGTAACACCCTCACTAGCAGAGCTCCTCCCAAAATCTTTGCCTTTCTATTCTGCACAGAAATCCAAAAGAACATGCTAGAAGCTCCATTTTCCTCGTGTTTAGAGATAGTCTCACAACCAGGGCACAACTCCGTAGCCTTGATCACATTCACCAGGAAGGAGAGCTCCTTGGCATATAAATGTCCCAACGACCTAAGAAAGACCGGCCAACCGAAACCAGTTTGGCTCAGTGGATAGAGTGTCGGCCTGCGGACTGAAAGGTCCCAGGTTCGATTCCGGTCAAGGGCATGTACCTTGGTTGTGGGCACATCTCCACTGTGGGGCATGCAGGAGGCGGCTGATCAATGTCTCTCATCTATGTTTCTGACTTTCTCTCTCTCTCCCTTCCTCTCTGTAAAAAATCAATTTAAAAAAATGTATTAAAAAAGAAAATAAAGACCCGAGCTCTAATGGGTGCACAGTCTTATCTGACACTCCCTGAACCTGTCTGCACAACAGAGCACGAGGTCAGAGCACTGGAACCCCAACCCAAACACAGGACAAGGCGGGGACCTGAGCAGGTGACTGAACTGTGATGCAGGTTCGCTCACTGAAATGCGGGCAGAGTGCCTCTTCACAAGGCGGGGAACAGACTAATTTCGGGGGCACACATCAGCTGCTTAGAGTGTTGGGCACAAAGCAAACGCTCATTAAGCTCCACCGTTAATTTTCCTTCCATTTTCTAATTTAAACTTCCTAAAGCAGTCATGTCCCTGGCACAATACCACAACTCAATCCTCAGTACACATCCCGGGTTTCCTTTGGTGTAAAACCTTCCATGTCCGATTCCAAACGCTGCCCCTGAATCTGAGCCTGGATGTGGCTTCCTACAGGTTGTGGGACCTCTCAGCTCCTGCTGGCCGCCTCCCCACACTCCCCACCGTCCCGAGGATCTGCTCGGAAGCCGACAACACGCTGAGCCCAAAAGCCCCAAATCCAAACGGGAAAAACCCAAGGAGCTGCCATTCCCCAGCAAGACTCTGCATGACCCGGATTCTCAGCGGCCGTTCAGACCGGCACTGCCCGGGGCTTCCTCCCCGCGGCTCCAGCAAGCCTGGCTCCTTGCCAACCGCCAGCCTGGCACGGCCCTGTTCACACCTGTACGTGCCACAGGCCAAGGGAGGCGGGAAAGACCACGGCACTGGCGGTCTGCGGGGGGGGGGGGTTCTTTCTGAGAAGGAAGGAGGCAGCGGACGGTCTCGCTGGCCCTGGCCTCTGTCGGGGAGCACGCCGCCGGACTACAGGTGAAGGGCTGGTAGCAGCCAGTCCGCAGCATAAATACAATTCCGAGTCTTAACAGGGGGCGCAGGTGAACCCTTTAAGAATCCAAAGCAAATACAGGCATGGAGAGCGGTCCCCGGCTCAGCACTGGTGAGGAGGCCGGAGGATGAACCAGATCCCCCCTCCCAGTGGCTGCTGTGCACACGGAGCAGCACAGACAATGGGAGCAGCGACGGAGAGGAGGCGGCGGGCCGGGGTCACGACCCGAGATCAGCCAGGGACGCGGCTGGGCACAGTAGTCAGCTCCTCCAAACAGCACCAGCACAGCCTTGGGGGTGCCTGGCCGCGGACCCCGGGAGAGGACAGGGTGTTGGCCGATGAGTGCGTGCCTGGGGCCGGCAGAGAAACGGGACAGAACAGGAGCCCGAGGCATGTCAGCAGGAAGGAGGAAGGTGAAGGTGGAGAACAGGAACGTCTGGAGGGAACGGGGTCAGACCTCTGATGCTGCAGACGAGGCCTCTGTGTGCGGGAGCAGCGTGGTCCCTGAGGGCTGAGCCAGTGCCCCAGAGGAGGGGCTGGCTCCTCAGCGCGGACATCCCGGGACAACCAGAGAGGACCTGGGCACATGCAGGGAAAGCGACCCTCTGGGTCCCGGAGCAGCGAGCCCCAGCATCGAGGCACTGAGAGCCGGCGGCACCCCCAGGCCTGGAGGGCCATTCCCGACCACGGCATCTTCCACCCCCTCACCTGGACGGCGCGGGCACGCAGCGTCCCCTTCTGCCGCCCACGGCTCGGCGCCCTCCTCCAGCCGGGCGATCACGCGGGGCTTGGTACTGTCGTACCCTGTGGGGGGACACGGGCCTGAGCAGCTCATCAGACGCAGGACTTGGTCTGTTTACTTTATTTATTTGTTTTATTTATTTTTGTTAATTCTCACCCAAGGATATTTTTCCCACTGATTTTTAGAGAGGATGAGTGGGATGGGGAGAGAGAGACACATCGATTGGTTGCCTGCCACACACACCCTGACAGGGCCAGGGATCCAACCTGCCATCCAGGCATCTGCCCTTGACCAGGAATCGAACCCACAACCCCTGGGTGCATGGGATAACCTCTCACCACTGAGCCACACCAGCCAGGGCGGAAGTTAGAACTTTCTGATGGAGAAGCAGAAACACAAATACCCTTCCTGCTGCCCCAAAGGAATTCCATCCCATTTCTTCAAACTTGAGGTTATGGCCTGACTGGTTTGGCTCAGTGGATAGAGCGTCGGCCTGCGGACTGAGGGGTCCCGGGTTCGATTCTGGTCAAGGGCATGTACCTTGGTTGTGGGCAAATCCCCAGCAGGGGGTGTGCAGGAGGCAGCTGATCGATGTTTCTCTCTCATCGATGTTTCTAGCTCTCTATCCCTCTCCTTTCCTCTCTGTAAAAAATCAATAAAATATATTTAAACAAACAAACAAACTTGGGGTTAAAGTCATTGAATGGGAAGCTCCCACCCCCGACCCCCCGCAGCAGCTCAGGGAGCCGCCCGCTCACCCACGGAGACGAGGTGGCTGTAGTTCTCCAGCATCACGTCCCTGTAGGTGGTCTTCTGCTCGGGGCCCAGCTGCTGCCACTCCTCCGGGGTGAAGTCCACGGCCACGTCCCTGAATGACACCGGCTCCTGGAGGGGCAGCGCGATGGGGAGTGGGTGAGTGGACAGGGCGGCTGGGACCGAGCTCCCTGAGACAGGCACCAGGGACCCGTATCCCCCTCCTGTCCAGGCTGCGGCCGGGAGCAACGTGTCAGAAACACACGGCACTGGGCTGCTGCTTGTGTCGGAGAACAGCAACCAAACCCTCCACCCAAAGAGGCACCGCTCCGGGTTTGACCCCAGAAGTAGCTGAGCCGGGGCTCCGCGCCTGCTCCGACGACAGATCCCGGCGGCAGGGGTGAGCACCCCCTTTTCCCCGTCAGTTCTTCAGGCGCCTGGGCCTCCGAGTGCGGGTGCACCCCTCCCTGGTCTCCTCCTCCCCACACTCCCACTCCGGCCCCCACGGCAGCTCAGAGCGCGGGCTCAGGCACCCCGGCTTCTGCACCACTAAGCCTCCCCTTCTCGATGTCAAATCGGCGCCACACACTCACGGTGCAAGCCCCGGTCTGCGGTTTGCAGGAAAGCCCAGGCGCCCTCAGAGCGATGCACGCAGAGGCAGATGACTGTCACTTCCCGTACAGCTCAGGCCCGGCTCTGCGGGGTATTCGACCGGAGGAAGAGGAGGAAGAAGAGGAAGAGGAGGAGGGGCCAGAGGTGCCCATGGCCAAAACAGCGGCACTGTGCAGGGCTGGCACGGGCGGAGGCAGGGGCACCTGGCTCAGGACAGCGGGGGCACAGTAGGAGGGGTTCTGACTCAAGTGGAAGCTGCGCACACAACCCTTCCCGGCCCGACACACCCCAGGCCCGACACACCCCAGGCCCAGACACACCCCGGCCCGACACACCCCAGGCCCAGACACACCCAGGCCCAGACACACCCAGGCCCAGACACACCCAGGCCCGACACACCCCAGGCCCAGACATACCCCAGGCCCAGACACACCCAGGCCCGATCCAAAGAATGCAGACGGCGTCCCCCCAGGAGCACCGGGGTGGCCACTGGCTCTGGACAGCGGGCCTCCCGAGGACCCCGCGGCGGGCCAGGGAGAGCAGAAACCGGAGCTGGAGCCCCGGTGACGGCAGACACGCCTGAGCCCCTGGGCGTCCCCCGCCCTGTAGAGGTCAGGGGCACAGGGCACAGCGCCGGCCACTGAGACCGGCCACAGGGCACGGGCAGCGCGTCCTGCCCTCGTGTGCTGAGCAGCCAGATGTCAAGGCTGAGTCTGGTGAGACCCCGGTGGCGCAGACACCACTGAGGGGCACGCCACACCCCAGCCCCCTCATGAGGGTGATGACGTGCTCACTGTCCACGCAGAAAAGTTGTCCGGCTAATGATGAGCAGATGGGACGGCAGCATAGAGGTGACCCTGACCCTTAGGCGAGCAGGGCACAGGCCACCTCTCCATCCAACGCGGGCGCTCTTCCTGGCGCCTTACAGACAGAGCCGGTCCCACACACACTCAGAACCAATCTCACACACACACACACACACACACACACACAGCCGGTCCACACACACAGCCGGTACCCACACACAGCAGCCGAGCGCACCTAACACAGGGGCTCGAGAACCTGGAGCCCCGTGCACGGTGGGTGTAACTGGGGCCGCTGCTGTGGACACAGTGTGATGGCTCCTCCAAACCTCAAAACCAGAACAATCACGTCACCCAGCACGCCCAGCTCTGGGTCTGTCCCCGAGCAACGGGGAGCGAGGACTTGAGGAGACACGTGTAGCCCTGTGCACAGCAGCATCCCCCCGGCTGAGATGGGCGGGGGGTGGGGGTGACTGAGTCCGCCAGACGGGTCTGCGCTCCCAGGGAACCTTGTTCAGCCTAAAACAGGGAATCTGGCAGGCGGTGCAGCGGGCATGAAGTCCAAGGCCTCAGGCTCAGCGAAGTGCCCTATCACAGACACAGAGCTGTGCGGTGGCGCTGTCGAGGCCGCAGAGGGTCAGGGCCACACGGGCGGCGGACGGAGGGTGCTGGGCGGGGAGGGGGTGTTAGCCAGGCAGAGTCCGGCTTGGCCGGTTGGGAAGCATTCTGGAGGCGGTCTGGCTGCCCAACGAGGTGATGTGCTTACTGCCACTGAGCTGCGGCCTGTAAACAGGGGAGGAGCCCTGACCGGTGTGGCTCAGTGGAGAGAGCGTCGCCCTGCGGACTGAAGGGTCCCAGGTTCGATTCCGGTCAAGGGCATGCGCCTTGGTTGCGGGCACATCCCCAGTGGGGGGTGTGCAGGAGGCAACTGATCGATGTTTTTAACTCTCGGTCCCTCTCCCTTCCTCTCTGTAAAAAAAAAAAATCAATAAAATATATTAAAAAAAAAAAAAAAGAGGTGAAGAGAGCCAGTTTGTGTTATGTGTGTTTTACACA
>JAAGEH010000090.1:1607309-1621856 GCA_011751065.1 Lasiurus cinereus | reverse complement strand
GCTGTGTGCGTGTCCGCGCAGGCGCCCTGCCGCAGCGCCGCTGTGGCTTCCTGTCCGAGCCCAGGTCACCGCTGCCCCCGGAGCCCCCGCTGCGGCCTCCGTTGGGCGAGGACCCGGGGCCGCGGGGCCGGGCGCTGCCGGTCGGGCCGCCACGCAGCGGGCGCGGGGCGGGGCGGAGGGCGGAGGGCGGAGCGGGGACCCCGGCGGCGACCCCGGAGCGGAGCCCGCGGGCCCGGCCGAGGCGCGGGGCGGCGGCGGCGGCGGCGGGAGGGACGCCCCGGAGTGAGTCTGTCCCGGAGGCCGGGGCCGCGGCTCGGGGGCCCCGGGAGAGGAGCGGCGGCGGCGCGGGAGCCTCGGGCAGGTGAGCGGCCCCGCCGGGCGGGGGGCGGGGGCGCCGGGCAGCTCGGGGTCTTGCCGCCCGCGGGGAGCCGCGCCGGGCACTCGCCCCGGACGAGGACCCGCGGGGGTGCGGCTCGGAGCGTCTGGGCCGGAGGGCAGGTGCCGGGGTGGGCGACCCCCGCGCGTGGGGCTTCCCTGCCTCCCCGGCGTCTGGGGGTCCCGGCTCCTCCCGGCACCCAACGCCCCGCCCTCCGCCCCGCCCTCCGCAGGCTCCACACGTGTCGCCAAACGCCCCCCGGACCGGACCGGACCGTGCTCCCTGGCCTGAGCGTGGGCCGCCGCCCCTGCAGCCGCCGCCGGTGCCGTCCCGGTGCAGCGCGCTAGGTCCGCCTGCAGGGGGCGTCCTCCGCCTGGGTGAGGGCGGCAGAGCTGGGGCCTGGGAAGGGCGGCGACTTGCCCGGGGTGGGGTGTCCCTGTGCGGGTGGGTGTCATCGCTAAGGGACTCAGACTCCCAGGGCCAGTGTGGTGCCCTATATTAGAGTTAAGTCAAAGTTTCTTAGATTTTTTTTTGTTCTCAAGTTTGCACAAAAAATTCAGACTTAGCCCCGCTTGAGCGTATCCCTTTCCTCAGAGCATCCTGCAGACAGGATCTTACGTTGTTAAAAGAGTTAGTAAAAAAAAATAGATAACAAAATTTCTCTATCTTCTCTCTATATAAAAGCCTAAGCCACCTACCCGCCCCCCATCAGGTAGCTATGACGCGCACTGACCACCGTGGGGTAGACTCTCAACGCCCAGGCATGGAAACAGAAGAGACTGATGAAGCTCAGAGGGAAGGGGAGGGCGGGAAGAGATTAACGAAAGCTCTTACCTGCACACTGGAGGCCTGGAGCATGGTGCACTAGTGGGGCCTCTCAGCCTGGCCTGCGGAGAGTGGGCGCAAACTGGCAATCTGACATCCCTCAAGGGTTCCTGGTTTGCGAGAGGGCCCATGCCAGGCCCAGGGACCCCACCTGTGCACGGGCACCCAGCCTCCAGGGTTTAATGATGGGAATGATTTCAATAGGCTTTGACATTCATTCACCAATGCCTGATGTACCCACTTAGTCACCATGTAATGATGTGGGAGTTACAGACACAGGTGAGCTCTCCTTCATCATGCTCTGTCACGTCTGAAGGTTTGAAGAGACAGTCTCTCCAGGTGTCTGATGGAAGGCTCTGGGCAGGTTCTTACGCAGGAAGAGGACTTCCTTGGCAGGCCACATCATGCCTACCTGTGTTGCCTGCGTTCTTCTTCCTCAGGTCTGCCTCTGGTTTTACAGTGCCCGTTTTTCCAAGAGCCGCAGAAGATGAGTAAATCTCTGGTGAGTTTTTCTGGTTACGTATTTCTTTCCTAGTTTGTGTTATAATACATCTTTTGGAAGTGAACCGTTCAAACTTTAAAATGGGAGAGTAGGCCCGATAAAAGATCTGCTCAGACAAAACCCAGAGTGGCAGGTCAGGCCCAGGTATTTATCATGTTTGCATGTGTAGATAGCATGATCCTCCTACACTCTTAAAGCCGAAGTACAGGTGTGCCTCGTGTTCTGACATTCATCACAAAAAAAATGACAGATGCCACCCAATGTTTGACTTACATTGACCAGCCAAAACACTTGTTTTCTCGGAGGTTTTAAAAATTTTGTTGATGTCCTAGCTGGTTTGACTCAGTGGAT
The DNA here is from genome assembly GCA_011751065.1 of Lasiurus cinereus. Taxonomy (NCBI): domain Eukaryota; kingdom Metazoa; phylum Chordata; class Mammalia; order Chiroptera; family Vespertilionidae; genus Lasiurus; species Lasiurus cinereus. The sequence goes on along the minus strand of JAAGEH010000090.1, from coordinate 1,619,802 downwards.
AGAGCTTCAGCCTGAGAACCAAAGCGTCTCAGGTTCAATTCCGGTCAAAGTCACGTACCTTGGCTGCAGGCTCCTTCCCAGCCCAGGCCCGGGTTGGGGCTCTTGCAGATGGCAATCAATTGATGTTTCTCTCACATTGATGTTTCTCTCTGTCCCTCTCCCACTCTGCCTATAAATCAATGGAGAAATGTCCTGGGTTGAGGAGGAACCAAACAAAAGATTTCGTTGCCGATGTCCTGTAATTGTGACTAGCCATTCTAAATAATGAGCCCTCAGCCATCCATGCTTGTGCCTCCTGTGAGCCAAGGGCATACTGCCCGGGGAGCGCTCCATGCATGTAACGTTGCTGGTGCCGACAACATTGTCCCACAGACCCCTTGTTAATGCTTGCTCCAGGGGTAGAAAACCAGGGCCACTGGGAGGGGGGCTCCTCACCCTTCAAGTAAGTCTCCCCAGGTATCTCTCCCGTCATCTGTTGGGGTTGCACCGCAGACTGTACAGCGAGGTGTCTGGCAAAAGTTACTGATGCCCGGTGCATGGTTTATCCGGCAGCTAGCAGCCTGGGATCTGTCCCTGCCCTCTGACCTGGGAAAGGCCCTGTGATCTAGCCGAGACTCCCGGAGGTCTGCCAGTCCTGGCCAGCCATCCCGCCTCGCCCATCTGCAGTGCCTGGGCTGGTTGGTTTTAAGAGGCAATTCTGTATCTCCAGGATCTTTTCTCCTTGGGGTGATGATTCATAAAAATAGTTGCGGGACACGACAGCCCCCCGGTCCGCAGGTCACAGGAAGCTCTGTCGTGAGGGTGAGCACAGCCTGGGCTTAACTGTCCCTTCCGAGGGGGAGGCTCCGTCCCTGGGGGGAGGGCCTGTGTCTGGTTCAGATATTGGCATTTTCTTTTGCTTTTCTTGCTGATTTTAAGTGTTTATACATTTCCCAGTGAGTCACATGAGTAAACACTATTTTCCAAGTTTATTTTGTTTTCCAGGATTACCATATCATTTTGTAATATTTTCATTTCGAGAAATTGAGAACTTGGTATGTTTTAAATTTCCCAAAAGGAGCAAGTTTGTGTGGGTGAGATCCCTAGTTCGAGAGCGCCCTCCTCTGTGAATGTTGGGTAGTGTCTTTGGTGGCGATGGCGGCAGTGAGGAAGAATTCCTTGGTTTGGTGGTTCTTCCATTCTGTCTGGTCTCAGTCTCCCCTCCCTGGAGCCACGTCAGTGGCTTTCTTCAGACAGCCACTGGAGGTGTTTCGATTCGAGTGTCTCCTTTTTCCTGATGTGCCGGATGGAGGACTCTTGCTGGCTTGGGGACCTTGGGACCACAGTCTTCGGCCCCAGCAGGCTCTCACTGTCCTTGGTGAGGCCTGCGGCTGGTCAGAACCCTCGGGGGACACTTTTCTCTCTGGGTCTTTACTAATGGGATTCCGGTGCTTCCGCCCTTTCCAGGCCAGGTTCCGGCCTCTGGGAGAACGTAAGGCGCCCGTGTTCCCTCCCCGCGGGGGCGGGGAAAGCTGGCTCTGAGGGGAGTGACTGGGAAAGTCAGAGTATTGTCACTCCCATGTCCCAGCCTGTGACCATATCTGGCTGTTCGCATTCTGTGATACAGCTGTCCCGGACACTTTCTGAAACACAATTAACGGTTGTTCCTTCGTCCTCTGCAACTAACCTAAAATCCTAACTATCTGCAGTCCTGATTGGTTTCTTAATTTGTTATCCAAGTTCCCGAAACCCACTTTCCCAACATTAAAAGTGTCCTCAAAGCTGCTTTTTTTTTTTTAAATCCTCACCCAAGGATATTTTTTCTATTGATTTTTAGAATCAGTGGAAGGGAGGAAGTGGGGGAGGAGAGAGAGACCTATTGATGTAAGAGAGACACATGACCTTGACTGGGGCTGGGGGTCAAACCTGTAACCCAGGTACATGCCCTTGACCGGGAGTCAAATTCAAGACCTTTGGTGCACAGCTGGCACTGACTACTGAGCAGCACCGACCGAGGCAAAGCTGTTGAAGCCGGAGGAAGAACATTGCCTTCCCCTCTGCGTGTGCGTGACGTGAGCTCGCCCAGGCTACCAGTACCTAAAGCTGTCACCAAGTCACACGCTGGTCTACAACCGCCAGGGTCATGCTGTTTTCAGGGGCAGCAATGCATTCCCAATAGAACGGGGTGCTGACAGTCCCTGTGCCGGGCCCTGGTCGGACCTGCCGCAGGCTTACAGGCAGGACAATGCCAAACGAGCAGGTGCTGCCTGGCTGGCCCGTCGCTTTGGTAACCGGCAGATGTTGCCGATTGGCTCCTGTAAGCTGGAGGGGCAGGTCTTGGCGGGAGCAGCGGGTGGATTTCAGGCAGGTGGAGTTTGAGACCTGGGACTGGTCAGGAGTTGAGGAGAGAATCTGGGCTGGTGACAGCCATTTGGGAAATGCTGACACATCGGTGGTAATTACATCCCTGAGGCCAGGTAGGAGCACCGGCAAAGCAGTGAGTGCAGACAGCAAAGGGTAAAGGATGGAAAAGGGACCCCAGACCCTCCGTCTGGGGGGGACTTGGAGGAGGGAGGGCCAGCTGAGGAGACTGAGCAGGAGGAGCTGGGAGCCAGAGCAGAACCGGCACCATTCGTGTTCTGGGAGCAGAATGAAGGGCCCCTCAAGCTGCGCTCCTCAGGGTAGGCTGCATCCGCCCGTCTGAGTCTCCCCAGCAGCCGGGAGTGTCTGGCTCACAGTCAAGACCATTTCTTTTTGGGTGTGAACTCTGAGTGAATTCTGTGTCTGCCTGAGAGCTGTTTCCCGGCCACAACCTGAAACAGGAGAGGGACACGGGTCCCTGGTGCCTCTCCCAGGGAGCTCAGTAAGCTCTGGTCCCTGCCGCCCTGTCCACTCACCCACTTCCCATCGCGCTGCCCCTCCAGGAGCCGGTGTCATTCAAGGACGTGGCCGTGGACTTCACCCCGGAGGAGTGGCAGCAGCTGGGCCCCGAGCAGAAGACCACCTACAGGGACGTGATGCTGGAGAACTACAGCCACCTCGTCTCCGTGGGTGAGCGGAGTGGCCGAGTTGCTAAGACATATGGGATTTCCCACACTTTTTGACTTTGACGGGATAAATGTGGATAATGTGTTTTGGGATCAGGCAGGGCATTTACCGCCCCGTGAATCTTGGCAGAGCTCAGAGGGCGCTTCGGTTGTGTATCGTACCAGGCACCATTTCTGCACAAGCCCAGCAGCCAGGCTCAAGTTCTCTCCTTTCTGTGTGCAGGGTGTCGCCTGGTTAAACCGGAAGTGATCATCAAGCTGGAACAAGGAGAAGAGCCCTGGAGAGCAGGCGGAGAAGTACTGCCTTCCAGTCGCCCAGGTGTGTTTGCGAGGCGCAGGTGCTGACCGACATTTCGGCCGTTGTCCTGGAATTGTTAACGGGTCCACACATTCGGGATGATGAGCGATAGTCAGCTGTGGGCTTCAGCTACCTGACTCCCAAAGACGTCCTCTTCCCCCACAAAAACGTGTCTCAGAGCTTTCCCATGCTCACCCCCAGAACCAGATCCAGCCACTTCCTCTTCTCTCGGGTCTCCATTCCTCTCGTGGCATTTTCAGGAACCCATTGTCATGGATTCCGTTTCGAGGCATTCATAAGTCCGCTGCTACAGTGTAACTCACGTGACCTTAAGTTAGTGCTTCCACCTCCCTTACTGTGCACTGCCTCAGATGTGTTTCTGTCCCCACTTTCACCGTCACTTCTCTTTCTTTGAGGCAAGATCCCAGACACACACACACACCGAGCCTCAGCCAGTGACATCTGTTCACCTGTGAGGTCTTGTGGGCTTTGCTGCTCGTTACTCCTGAGCCCCAGCCTTCCTCAGTGAGGTGACAGCAGGAACTGGGGCTCCCTCTTCTCCGAGTGCTGTTCATCTTGTCTCCCCTGCTTCTGTCCGCAGTGCCTTCATATGAGCACAGTGTGCAGAGAGGAGCTGTGACTCCTTCCCCCTCCGCCCTCCACAAACGTGGATCTGCTTCCTCTTCAGGGGTTTGTTCTGTAAAGGGTTCCATCTGCCCCAGGTCTCGGGGTTTCTGTTCATCGGGTTGAGGTGCCTTGTCTGCCCTCTCCCCGGGGGGTACACCTTCATTCTACCTGGATTTGCCAGGTGCGCTCACCAGAAGGTCCAGTTAGCCTGTCACTCATTGCACAGGACGAGCCTCCAGTGCTTCCCTGTCCGTCCCTAAAGGAATTAGCCTCCTCATCCTCCGAGAGTACCACAGTCATAGCCCTGTATCGCCTGGAACAAGGAACTTTCCGTTGTTCCCAAAAATGCTGCTAAACTCCGTGGAGTCATATCACCAAGTGTGTTCTGCTCACGTGATCGTTGTCCCTGCAGCTCTGCCTTTCAGTGATGTGCTTCGTCTGGCAGATAACACATTCTCTAAGTCGGAGCTCACATTTTCAAACTCTTCCCTCCTTGAAGGTTTTCCTTCCAACTCTTACCCTTACTCCAATCTCTTCACTCCACTCCTAGGTCTGATCAAGGAATCTAGTATCTGATGATATTTATTTTTAGTTTGAGGCTCATTCCTCCCTTGGATTCTAACTCTTTAAGGAAAGGAGCACATTCTCATTATGGTTTGTAACGTAGTAAACGGTTATTTCTCATTTCTCTGTTATCCAAGGAGCCAGACAGGTGGCAGAACTTTTTTTTTTTAATGTATTTTTATTGATTTTAGCGAAGGGAGAGGGAGAGAGATATATTAACATCAATGATGAGAGGAATCATTGATTGGCTGCTTCCTACATGTGCCCTATAGGGGATTGAGCCCGCAACCCGGACATGTGCCCTTGGCTGGAATTGAACCTGGGACCCTTCAGTCCACAGGCCGATGCTCTATCCAGAGCCAAACCGGCTAAGGCAGCAGAACTTCCTTGTTCCTCATTCAGAAGTAATTTACATTATTTCTGAGCATGCGTGTTTAGTTCACATCTCATATATCCTGTAGGTACTTGACAGATACCCACATGATTCAGATTACAGTAAGAACAGCTTCTCTAATTTCTATTTACGGGTTCAAAAATATAGGAAATAGAGTCCTACTTCCTAAGAGATGAGTTTTGGTTAAGAAAAGAGAACAGAGCCCTGTGGAATAATCTGAAACCCAGAATTTCACATGGGATTTTAATGTTCCACAAGGCTGAATCACTGTGCAAAAAGGATTGTGTGGAGAGTAATTACTTTCAACTTTAAAGAGAAATGGAGCTACTAGAGATGAGATAGGATTTGAGAAGTGTTTTCGGAGAGAGGTTTTGAGTAGACCAAGCTGGAAGTTAAGCAGACTGCAAGAGCAGGAGCAGAGGCTTGGGGTTAAAGGGGAGCTGGGCATTGGCAGTGCCACAGCATCTCGGACAAGCTGATACATCAAGCCTACACTGTGAGCTGCCTCTCCCACACTGACATGAAATGATCATCCTTGGAGGGAGATTCCAACCCTCCTATCTCTTGTTGCTGTCACTGGACTCCTTTTCCTGGGAGTTCTCTCGTGTCTGTATTATCAGTCATTCATCTGGCATCCTGTCTGCTGTTCTGTGTTTCTATTTTGCCTTCTATACCCAGTTTTGAACAAGATCTTATCAAGTAGTAAAGGTCAAAGATGCTTGTGTCTTTTTCAGTTAATTCCCCCCTTTTGTCACCACTGGGGAGAGGAAGAGGGAGAGGGGGGGAGAGAGGTTTTTCAAACTAAAGAATAAGGGGAACCCTGGCCATTTTTCTCAGTGGTTAGAGCATCGACCTGAGGATAATATACATCATCAGTTATAGACTCAATTCCCGGTCCTGGTTGGGGTGTGTGGGGAGGCAACCAATTGATGAGTCTCTTTCCCATTACTATTTCTCTGTCGCTCTCCCCCCTCCCTTCCATTCTTTCTAAAAATAAATAAATAGAAAAAATATCCTCGGGTAAGGATTAACATACACAAGAAAAAGAAGGGGGAAATGTATAGATGGAATTATTTTCATCTATGAAGCTAGCATCTATGCCACAACCAAATGCTTATGTATGTCTCATTCCATATCTTCTGTAGGAAAATGTACAAAATTTGGTTAATTTTGCCTCTTTTCAGAAGTCTGGAAAGTTGACCTGATAGAGAGAGTCCAGGAGAGTGAAGACAATGAAGACAAACATTCCAGACAAACTCTATTCATCAGCAACAAGACCCTGATTGAAGAGAGAGGTGATGTTCTTGGTAAGACTTTCAATGTGGAAATAAACCCTTTTCCTTCAAGGAAAACATCCTATAAATGTGACTCATGTGAAAAGAGCTTAAAATCCACTTCGGAATATATTAGTAGTGACGGAAGCTATGCAAGAATGAAGCCTGATGAATGTAGTGCCTGTGGGAAATCACTTCTCCATGTGAAGCTTGAGAAAACTCACCCAGGGGAGAAATCTTATGAAATTAATCAAAATGGGGAAGCTTATACTCTAAATAAAGAAAGTATTTATCAGAACATTCATATTTTGGAGAAACCCTTTGAATATACTGAATGCCAGAAAGCCTTTCAAAAGGATACAGTTTTTGTTAATCCTATGGAGAAGCCCTATAAGTGGAATGAATCTGAAATAGCCTTTCTCCAGATGTCAAACCTCAGTGTACATCCAACATCTCATATGGAAATGAAACCCTATGAATGCAATGCATGTGGGAAATCCTTTTGTAAAAAGTCAAAATTCATTATACATCAGAGGACTCACACAGGAGAGAAACCGTATGCGTGTAATCAGTGTGGGAAATCCTTCTGCCAAAAGGGAACCCTCACTGTACATCAGAGAACACACACAGGGGAGAAGCCATATGAATGTAATGAATGTGGGAAAACTTTCTACCAGAAGTTACACCTCATTCAACATCAGAGAACTCACTCAGGAGAGAAGCCCTATGAATGTAGTTATTGTGGAAAATCATTTTGCCAGAAGACGCACCTCACCCAACACCAGAGAACACATTCAGGAGAGAGACCCTATGTTTGTCATGACTGTGGAAAAACCTTCTCCCAGAAGTCAGCACTTAACGACCATCACAAGATTCACACCGGCGTCAAACTCTATAAGTGTAATGAATGTGGGAAATGCTTCTGCCGGAAGTCTACCCTCACAACACATCAGAGGACACACACCGGAGAGAAACCCTATGAATGTAATGAATGTGGGAAATTTTTCTCTCGTTTATCCTATCTCACTGTACATTATAGAACTCATTCAGGAGAGAAACCCTATGAATGTAATGAGTGTGGGAAAACCTTCTACCTGAATTCAGCCCTCATGAGACATCAGAGAGTACACACCGGAGAGAAACCCTATGAATGTAATGAATGTGGAAAATTATTCTCCCAGTTGTCATACCTCACTATACATCATAGAACTCATTCAGGAGTGAAACCCTATGAATGTAATGAATGTGGGAAAACCTTCTACCAGAATTCAGCCCTTTGTAGACATCGGAGAATACATAAAGGGGAGAAGCCCTATGAATGTTACATATGTGGGAAATTTTTCTCACAGATGTCATACCTCACAATACATCATAGAATCCATTCAGGAGAGAAACCTTACGAATGTAATGAATGTGGGAAAACCTTTTGTCAGAATTCAGCCCTTAATCGACATCAGAGAACGCACACTGGAGAGAAAGCCTATGAGTGTTACGAGTGTGGAAAATGCTTCTCTCAGATGTCCTATCTCACCATACATCACAGAATTCATTCTGGAGAGAAACCCTTTGAATGTAATGAATGTGGAAAGGCCTTCTCTCGAATGTCATACCTTACTGTACATTACAGAACTCATTCAGGAGAGAAACCCTATGAATGTAGCGAGTGTGGGAAAAAATTCTACCACAAATCAGCCTTTAACAGCCATCAGAGGATCCATAGGCGGGGGACTGTGAATGTGCTTGATGTGGGAAGGCTTCTCTGAAGTCACGCTTCATCTTATATCGGAGAGCTCTTTCAGTGTGGTCTTTAACTCCTACCTTTGTTAGGTCAGAGTTCACACAGGGGAACATGGACCCACCTCTGTGCATTATTCAAACTTTAATCTGAGAATTCACAGGGTGGAAATCACAACTACAACAAGACACACGACTTGTTGGATACCAGATGTAAAATGTGTGAACACATAGAATGTCTGTACACTTCCATGGAGGCAGACTGTTTCACTTATCAGGGAATTCATTCCAAGGGGAGATCTGTCATTTTACAGAATGGAAAACACTCCTCTGGAAATTATTAATACTAAAAGTTATGTTTCTATTATAGTTTCAAGTTTTTTGTAATATGTATATTGTGAATAAATGTACTCCATGTAAAAATAGGAGCTATAAGACTAGATAGCTGATCAGGTCAAGACAGCCACATTAAACTCATACATGTGAGTGTCAGGAGCATGCAGGCCTTTGTTAACTTGCTTTTTAGAACGGTAAATTACAGGGACTGTATGTTCATTTGGAATCATTTGAAAAGGCAATGAATCCTTATTGGAATAATTTGTAAGATGTATGTAAGATTAGCTATTTTAATAGTACAGCCATGTTAGTACTTAGTATGCATTGTCATTGAACTAGTATTTGTTATATATTAAGTATGTTTCTTGTACTCTTCTCTAGCACTTACAAATGTATTTGATTATTGTTAATGAACTAAATAACTAAACACTGCCATAATGAAGTCAGTGTTTTTTATAATGTTCAAAACTACATCTGAGTCAGCAAGAGATAGAAAATGATGTATAAAATAGATAGAAAACTGCATAGGGAATTTTAAATTGTTAATGTCAGAAGTCTCCAGTGGTGAGAGAAAAAAACTAGTATTCATTGAACTCTATACATTTTAAAACTGAACTTAAAATATTCCTGTTTTTATCTAATTTTTATCTATTTTTATTTGGATGCCTACACAAATGTAAATGTGCAAACCACCATACGATATAATTTAGGAATTATGTGTATTTTACTTGATATGATAGTATTTTTAAACACTGTGCTCTACTCCTCCCTGTTCCTGAGTGACTGAAGAACATGTTCACGTGGGTTTGTGGCAGACATTGTTTAGTGACCATCCTTGCCACTTCCTCCTGTGTGCTGGCAGAGTTTGGGTATCCATTTCTCCTTCTGGAACGGGGATAAATTCTGATCTGTTTCAACCAATAATGATAATCCCTTTCTCATTACCAGCAAGGGGTGGTCTTGGACCCAATTTTAGACACATATGCAAAGGAAACGCCTGCCACATTATTTTTGGAAAGGAGTCCTGTGGGTGACGTGGAATCTTGCATTGAACGTTGCCTTGCTGGGAAGTGATCCTTTATTATGTCTCAGTGATGTTAACTAAAGTGTGGCAGAGCAGAAAGACAAAGACCTGGGGCCCAGAAGGGGATGCTGAGCCACTGGACCAGCCTTCCATGCAGCCACTTCGCCTCAGTACTGTTCTTCTGCGAAAGACTCAGTATCTTTTCCAGCCAGTGGATGTCGGTGGCTCTTTCATTGATAACTGACGATACAAAGTGACACTTTGGTAGGAGTTACACAACTGAGAAGTGGACTTTAGGTAACTCATTTATTTTGAGGTGCTGATATAGAGGTCTTATTTCCTGTAAACTTTGATGTAAGTAGGTTGAGCATTAGAAGCCACTGAGTGTATCTGTTTCCATGAATCGTTATATCACTGACTTAAGGACCTTTGGAACCTGACAGAATCTTCCTTTTTATAATGCATGACATAGTTTGTTTAGGTTCACTCATGTCATTCATAGGTTGTTGTGCACTGTCAGTTGACAACATTTGGTGTAAGAACCTCCTGTTTCTAGCGGTTAGCCTGATGCCTGTGTTATTTGAATAATTTATTCCTCACCACAGAGAAGAATGGCCACGTCTTTTCATTATTTCCACCACTCGTGGCACCTGTGCTGTTGCTTAGCACTTTTCCTCTGTGTCCTAGGTGACTGTGATACCTAACAGGACTCAAAGGTCTGTTAGTCTATAGGTTAGTTCTGTATTAGAACCATGTATTCAGTTTAAGAGGCCACTCCTTCAGTATATTTGTTGGAATGACATCTACCAAGGTTTTCCACACTCGTGTTATCGTTACATCTTCCATACACGGTCTGCATTTTAAGTAAAATATTTGAAAAGTTTACATGCTTACCACAGTCTTTTCCTCTGACGGAGCCCTCACATAGAAGGCCTGTACATGTAAGCGGTCCTACATGGCCTCTTCAGGAATCCAGAAAGGTAACTGTTCAGTTTCCCAAATTTCCGTGTTGTCATGTTATTTTACCTCTGAAGCTAGCATGTTCTGGCTTAACTGGCCCTGTTTCTCCTCTTCCTTTAAGTACTTCCTAAGCGGTACTTGAAGTAATTAATGGTTTGTCTCAGGTGGGATGGAATGGGACATCTGAAAAGGTCTGAACTATTCAGGCTATCGTGGAAGACCCTCAGGCCAGAGTCAGTGAAAGAAAGCACAGGTGGGCTGGGTCAGACAGAAAGAACTGAAAACAGTCCAGACAGTGTGAGTTCTTGCTTTGTGAACACAAGGACACGATGAGTGGTGTGCGCAGATTAGGAGCCCTGAGGGATTTTCAGGGGCTGAGCAAGATGCCACCCCTTCCTGGCACATGGAGGTGAGATGCTCGCATTCTTTAAATCCTCCTGGGGTCAGTGAAGCATTGGTTCAGTGGTTGCTCCCAGGGCCGCTCAAATAGGTCAGAAGGAAGACATGGGCCACGTTCTACCAGAGACAACAGTCACCTCTTTATGCCTTTTCACAAAGCCTGGCTGGGCCTCCAGACAAGCTCCCCAGAGGAGGCTGTGCACCAGGCCACCAGCTTCATGGAATGCCTCCAGTTAAACAGCAAGGAAATAGATTTTTTAATCCTATTGCTCTTTTCTTCTCATCACAGCGATACCTACATCACAAATAAATTGCTTTCCTTTCCTTGAATCTAAAGTCTTCTAATTCCTGCCAAATGGAGGACCTAGCACAGGCGGCTGACTTGTTTCCATAGCCCAACTCTGAGAGGCCACGGAGGTAAGAGCAGGTCATGGGCCACAGGACTGGCCTGAATGGGAGCCAGCACTGACGTGGCTCCTGAGGGAAGGTACTGGCACCAGATGCTATTGGGCAGGTGAAGAAATCTTGTATTGGAATAGTTTTCTACACTGTTCACGTTCTCGCCCTCCATGGTGCCTTCCTGAGACAGCTGAGCATCAACCTATGAACCGGGAGGTCAGGGTTTGATTCCCGGCGGGAGAGCATGCCCAGGTTGTGGGCTCAATCCCCAGGGTGGGACTGCAGGAGGCAGCCAATCAATGATTCTGATCACTGATGTTTCTATCTTTCCCTCTTCCTCTGTGAAATCAATGAAAATATATCTTTTTTTTTCAATATATTTTATTGATTTTTTTTTTCAGAGAGGAAGGGAAAGGGATAGAAAGTTAGAAACATCGATGAGAGAGACATCGATCAGCTGCCTCCTGCACGCCCCCTACTGGGAATGTGCCGGAAACCAAGGTACATGCCCTTAACCGGAATCAAATCTGGGACCTTTCAGTCTGCAGGCCAACACTCTATCCACTAAGCCAAACCGATTCCAGGTACATCTCTTCTTTTTAAAGACACCATCAACACAGTGAAATGCAACCCACAGGATGGATGGCAGAAAATTCAAGTAATTTGGTGGCGTAAGGACCACATTACCTACATAGACCAGAGCTACTCACTCACTCTTCCTTTACTTAGAAAGAGGCTTTTAATCGAATTCCACTTTTCCATCTGAACATGTGAACACAATAACATAACACAAAAGCTATGAAATCCACTGGAAGATAAGGGATAAAGAACTCACCCGGGGTTTGCTCGCTTTTCATTGTTCTTGGAAGAGAGTAGAAACCTGGGAAGGCATTCCCGGAAACTGGGAGAGGAGGAAAGAGGAACAGAATGAGAGCTGGCCGGCCCCGCAGCACCTGGACTGTCCACCTAAACCCCTCTACACACCAGCTGGTAACCTTCCACCCTGGAGAAGGAGAGGAAGGTCACATCCATCCCTTTGTGACTCCTTAAACCTACAATGTTCACTACTCCTTTAATTATCGGTCTCCCTCTCATTAACAGAGACATTGACAACAGAAATATCAAGGCAGTGCCCAAACCGGTGTGGCTCAGTGGAGAGAGCGTCGGCCTGCGGACTGAAAGGTCCCGGGTGCGATTCCGGTTACGGGCATGTACCTTGCTTGCGGGCACATCCCCAGTAGGGGGCATGCAGGAGGCAGCTGAGCGATGTCTCTCTCTCATCCATGTTTCTGGCTCTCTATCCCTCTCCTTTCCTCTCTGTAAAAAATCAATAAAATATATTTTAAAAAACATATATATGCATATATACATATGCATATACATGCGCATATATACATATGCATACACATGCGCATATATACATATGCATATACATGTGCATATATACATATGCATATA
>JAAGEH010000090.1:1596689-1607299 GCA_011751065.1 Lasiurus cinereus | reverse complement strand
GCATATATACATATGCATATACATGTGCATATATACATATGCATATATATATATCAAGGCAGATAATAGCATCTCAAAAGACAGAACACGATGCCCTAATTTAAATTGCTATTTTTTGGGGGGGCAGTGGGGGCCTACAAGGTCTACTTTGCATATCTGAGAATCCCCAAAAGCTTTGGAAGGGGGGATAGGGGCTCAAACCCGGGCTCTGCACACGGGGTCCGCGCGGGGCGCACGGCCGGGCTCACCTCGGCTCCCTCTGGGCCGCGCCCCGCCGCCTCCGCGGCCTGGAGGATAAGACCCCGCGACAAGCGCAGCTTCTCCCGAGCGCGGGAGCGCGGCACCGGCAGCGCCTTCGCTCGCGCCTCTACCCGGTGCGGACACCCCCCCGCAGCCTCCGCCGCCCGAGGGCAGGCCCCGCGCTGGCCCCACGCGCCCAGGTAGGCGGGAGCCCCGCCAGCACGCTCGCCCGGGAGCGACGTGCGCCTGCGCACAGGTCTCGCGGGAGGCTCCGCCCACACGCGGGGCGGGGCCTGCGCGGGAGCCCTGCGGGACCCCGCCCCCTTCTTCTCTGACGTCACCCCACGGTCCGCTCCTCCCCGAAGGGATGAGGGCCGCCCTCACGGCCGCCAAGAAGGGAGCGGCTGGCCGAGACCGGTGTGGCTCAGTGGACAGAGCGTCGGCCTGCAGACTGAAAGGTCCCGGGTTCGATTCCGGTCAAGGGCATGGACCTTGGTTGCAGGCACATCCCCAGTGGGGGGCGTGCAGGAGGCAGCTGATCCATGTCTCTCTCTCATCGATGTTTCTAACTCTTTCCCTCTCCCTTCCTCTCTGTAAAATTTCAATTATATATATATATATAATTAAAAATTATATATAATTTAATTAAATATAATTAAATTAATAATTATCTATAATTAAAAATCTGTGTGACTGCACAAAGATAGATGTGCAAGCATCAGTGGACAGAGCGTAGGCCTGAGGACCAAAGGGGTCCGGGGTTTGATTCCGGTCAAGGGCACAGTTCTTGGTTGCAGGCTCCTCCCTGGCTCAGGCTCTCTTTCACTTTCTAAAAGTCAGTGGGAAAAGCATCCTCGGGTGAGGATTCACACACACATTGCAAAACAGTGATCATCATAGTGAGACGGGTGAGGATTCACACACACATTGCAACAGTGATCATCATAGTGAGACGCTGGGAAGAGTGACATCAGTTGTGATGCGCGCCTGGAATGAAGCGCTGTGACGGCGCAGTTAAGATGCGGGAGGTAGGAAAGAATGTCATCATTCAGATATTAAGGGACAAAATCAAGCTGCGAGGAAATATGCCAAGTACGTTCGTAATTTCAAAGCATTTCCATGGACACGGGCGCAGGGTGCGCACCCGCTTGGGCCCTGCAGAAGCCGCGGCCCGTGGTGGCCGTTGGTGGTATGACGCTTCAGGACTGGACCGTGTGGACCGCATTCTGGTGCTGTTGGCATCCTTACAAGGACTGTGGCGTGCATTTTGCAAACAGGCAAAAAAAAAAAAAAAACACGGAACAAGGATCATAAAGCTTTATTTAATAAATATAACCAAAGATTTCAAAATACTTTATTCCGTAGATAGCCAATTGAAGGAAGGAAAGAAGGGACAGAGGAGATGTGGGCGGAGAGGACGGGGAAGGGTTGGGGAGAAAGGGAGGAGGTTGGGGAACCGTGAGCGGCGAGAGAACAGGAACGTAACGAGTGTAGGTGGAGGCGAGAGGGGTGCTGGGGGCTCTGACCCCCCAACTGCCACCTCTCATGGGTCACCTCTCGGGGGAGGGGGGGCCCATCCCTCCTTGGCAATGATGGGAGCTGCTCACTGACCCTTTCGGAATGAATCAGAGCTCCAGAAACCCTAAGTCCTCTCACCGCCAGGAAAGCTGCCCTTTAGTCTCTGACCATCAAGATTGAAGCCCCACCCCCTTTCCCCCCCCTTAAGATAAACACAGAAAATTGGCCGGCCGATGGGCAGCCCTAGCGGGGAGCACTCCATCTTTCTGAACAGACTGTAAGATCCTCAAGGCTGTCCTTTTGGACTCGGTCTTTTTCATGGAATCTGAAATTGCGGTTCTGTTCTGATGCCCCCAAATCACATGTGAAAACAGTTTACCCTCTGGCTCCTACTTTCAAGTCCCCGGGGAAAGGACGGCAGCCAGATCTGGTCTGGGGACATGTGCTGCGAAGTCAACATCAAAGGTTAAGTGTCTAGGGCCCAGAGCATTTGACCCTGGATGGCGAGGGGGCCTCTGGGGAGGGGGCTGGGACTCAGGCACATTTCTGGACCACCGGGGCAGGGGAAGGCTAGCCCCAACCCCCCTAAGGACAATGCCGTCCCGGTGTAGCTGGGTGTTACAGGATGTGTGGCAGTGCTCGGATCCCAGCCACAGGGGGTGGGCACAGACAGCAGGGTCAGAGCTGGCCAGGGGCTGACTGCTCATGGACCAGCCCGGTTCCCTGAAAGAAAAAACTAGAAAATGTTAGTGGAAACCAGATGGGCCCCAGGCCTCACAGAGCCTCCCCCGGGGCAGCCAGCAGCGGCAACAACACGGAGTTCAGCCAGAAAGCTTGTTTCTCGTCTTTATTAAAGCTTGGTCCTCCTGCCCACGGCCCGGAGCCGGGCAGCAGCCACCGCCGGTGCCAGACCCCAGCCACGTGGGGCCAGCCCAAGGCGCCCTAGGCCCTTTCTGAGGCCCCTGTCCCACAGGGAGAGAGAGGAGGCCGGGGACCAGGACCGCTGCCCTCCTTACCACCCCCCCACCCACCCAGCCCGGCTAAGTCATGCCACGCCAGCCAGGCCCTCTCCCCCCCACTGACTACTGGGCCTCCTACTCCAGCCCCCCGACTCCAGGGCCGCATCTACGCTACAACGGAAGGAACTAGGTCTAAAAGGGAATGCAGTTGCGACAACATCGGTGTTCTGGTCCCACTGGCACAGGCCAGAGGCGTTAGGGATGGGAGGGGTCTCACAGGAGCTGTTCCCCGTGGGTCCCAAGGCCCAGCTGGAGGTGGGGTGCGGCCGGGTGCGGGCCTTGCATAGTTGGGTGCTGGGCTTGCTGTTCAGCCCGGGGGCTTGTGCCCGCTCTGGGAGGGGAGTCTGAGCAGAAACTGTCCGCCGCCCGGGGAGGACTAAGGCGAAAAGCGGAGCTAAAGGGACCTCGGGGGTCTTGGGCCCTGGTGGTGGGTGTGAGGCCTCATCTTGGCACCGACCTCGGCCACTCGACACTGGTTACTGAGTCTAAGCGCGGGCCGGGTTGTGGGGGGGGGGGCCCTGGAGAGATGGCAGTGGGAGGGGTGAAGGCTGGGGCGGCCCAGGCCCCCATCTCTGAGTGTGCGCCCTCAGGGCCGGCGGCGAGCACCGAGGACAGGACGCAGAGGAAGGCGGAGAGGGAAGCGACCGGCGACTAGCACCTGGCCCTCCTTGGTGCTCAAGCGGGGGCAAGGAGTGGTGACCCCGAGAATAAGGCTGTCAACTCCCCGGGGCCACAGGTTCCTTCCTCCACCAGATCCTGGGGCCGCGGGCGATGGGAATAAACCAAAGCTGCCCGGCCTGCAGCTCCACCTGGGGAGGGAGGAAGGCGCCCGGGGCGCAGGCCCTGAGCTCCAGGCGGCACTGGAGGCCCCGGAGGCCCTCAGCCGCTCCCTGCGGGGCGGGGGGGGGAGTCAGCAACCCCCGGGGCAGCCCTGCTCCCCCCAACACACACACACAGGGGTCCCCCCTCGCTGTTAAGACCCGTCTGCAGACGCTGGGCCACCTGTTCCGAGACCCCAAGTCAGACCCCGACTGAAATAAATAGCTTGGCCTGCATCCGCACCCCCGGCTTCTCGGCACCGGCCAGGGATGGGGTCATCTTTGTGGGGTGCCCGCCCCCCTCGCCTCCCCCGTGTGCGCTCCCACAGCTGGACTGACGGGCAGCGGAAGGCACCGCCCCAGGATGGTCCCCGAGCCCCGAGGGGCCGCAGGAAGGGGCTGGCGCCGCAGCTGGCACCCTGGCCGCCGGCGGGGCCCCCCGCGGCCTCAGAGGACGCCGCCCCGGGCACCCACGAAGGGCGCGGGCTCGGAGCTGAAGCTGGTGCCGCCCGCGAACTCCAGCAGGGCGCTGCCCCGCTCCCCGGGGGGGCCCGCGCTGGCGCCGGGCGGCGGCCCCTTGGCGGGCGCCGGGGCCTTGGGCGCCGGGGCGTTGCTGTTGGCGTTGCTGTTGGCGTTGGCGGGGCCGGGCGCGCCGCCCGCGCCGCGGTGCGTCTTCATGTGCGTGAGCAGGTGCGAGCTCTGCGAGAAGCGGCGGCCGCAGCTGGCGCAGGCGTAGGGCCGCTCGCCCGTGTGCGTGCGCTGGTGCGTGACCAGCACGGAGCGCTGCGAGAAGCGCTTGCCGCACTCGGGGCACGGGAAGGGCCGCTCGCCCGTGTGGCCGCGCCGGTGCTTGGCCAGGTTGGAGCGCTGCGCGAAGCCGCGGCCGCAGTCGGCGCAGCGGAAGGGCTTCTCGCCCGTGTGCGTGCGCCGGTGCCGCTTGAAGTCCGAGCTGTGGCCGAAGCCCTTGCCGCAGTCGGGGCAGCGGTGCGGCTTCTCCTCCGCGTGCGCCCACTGGTGCCGCGTCAGCGCCGCGCTCTGCCCGAAGCGGCGGCCGCACTCGCCGCACGCGTAGGGCCGCTCGCCCGTGTGCGCGCGCCCGTGCGCCGTGAGGTGCGCCCGGCGGCTGAAGCCCGCGCCGCACACGCCGCACACGAAGGGCTTCTCGCCCGTGTGGCCGCGCACGTGCGCCGCCAGGTGCGAGCCGCGGGCGAAGCGGGCGCCGCACTCGGGGCACGGGAAGGGCCGCTCGCCCGTGTGCGTGCGCCGGTGGCGCGCCAGGTGCGAGCCGTACACGAAGCTCTTGCCGCAGTCGGCGCAGCGGTGCGGGCGCTCGCCCGCGTGGTAGCGCTGGTGCTTGGCCAGGGCGGCGCGGCGGCCGAAGGTCTTGCCGCAGTCGGAGCAGATCCACGGGCTCTCGTCGTCGGGCAGCGCGGCGGGCGCCGGCTCGGCCAGCAGCGCCCCGACGCCCGGCCCGAAGGCGCGCAGCCCCGCGCCGCCGCCAGCACCGCCGCTACCGCCGCCGACCCCCGCGCGGAAAGGGTCGCCGGCCAGCCCCGCGCCCTCCACCAGCGCGAGGCGGGCGCCCAGCGGCCCGGGCAGCGGGCGCGCCTCGGCCGGCAGCCGCTCCCTGAGGTCCGGGAGGCCGAGGAGGGGGAAGCCGTCCGGGGGCAGCCACGACTTGGGGTGCGCGGGCAAGTGGAAGCCGAGCGGGTGCGAGGAGGAGGAGGAGGAGGAGGCGCCGCCGCCGCCCTCGCCCTCGCCCAGGCCGTTGCCCAACTCCGGGCGGCGCCGCTCCTGCTGGGGGTCCTCCTTGCCGCGGGGGGCGCTCTCCGCCTCCTCCGCCTCCACGGCGTCCGGTCCCTCGGGCCCCGCCGCGGCCAAGGCCGGGTCGCAGGGCTCCCGCCGGGGGGTCCCGTCGCCGCCGCCGCCGCCGCCGCCGCCGGGCTCCGAGCCGCCGCAGCCGCAGCCGCCGCCGCGCCGGTGCCGCTGGAAGTCGGCGCGGAGGCGGAAGGCCTGGCCGCAGTCGGGGCAGCAGTGCGGCCGGTCGGCCGTGTGCACCGCCTGGTGCCGCGCCAGCGCCGAGCTCTGGCTGAAGCTGCGGCCGCAGTGCGGGCACGGGTAGGGCCGCTCGCCCGTGTGCGTGCGCTGGTGCGTGACCAGGTAGGAGCGGCGCCCGAAGCCCGCGCCGCAGAAGGCGCAGCGGTAGGGCCGCTCGCCCGTGTGGATGCGGCGGTGCGTGACCAGGTGCGACTTGTAGACGAAGCGCTTGCCGCAGTCCGGGCACGGGAAGGGCTTCTCGCCCGTGTGCGTGCGCTGGTGGATGGCCAGGTGCGAGCGGTACACGAAGCCCTTGCCGCACTCGCCGCAGCCGAAGGGCTTGACGGCCGCGTGGTAGCGCTGGTGCTTGGCCAGGCGGGAGCGGTGCGGGAACACTTTGCCGCACACGTCGCACGTGGTCTCGGGCCGCCCGGCCCGGTCGGCCGCGTCCTCGGCCGCGAACGCCCAAGGCGCCAGCGGGCTCCCGCCGGGCTCCTGGCCCGGCAGTAAGGGCTTCCCCTCCGAGGACCCCTCGGCCAGGGCCCCGAGGCCCCCCGGGTCGAGCCCCCAGCCCTCCGGAGTCTGCCCCGAATCCGAGTCATCGGGGCCCCAGGTCCCCGGCACGTCCCCCACTCCATAGGCCGCCGACCACAGCCCCGGGGGCTCGCTCTCCTCCTCGGCCACCTCGGCCAGGAAGTCCTCGTCGTCCTCCTCCTCCTCGTGGTCATCCAGGTCGTCGGTCCAGAACCAGGCACCTGCGGGCAAACAGGGGAGGCAGGAGCGCTGGGAGGAGCCGGACAGGACCTTGCGGTGGCTCCTGCGGGCTCCTCTCCACCAGCCTGGGGTCTCCCCTGCCGCCCCCCACCCCCAGCAGAACCAGGAAAGCTTGCCCGTGGGCCAAGGATATCTGGGGCTCTCTGCATGCACCCCAGGAGGCTCCGCCCACTGTGCCGGCACAGCCCAGGCCTCCCTGCGAAGCCGTCCCCAGCCTCAGTGGCTGTGCCTTTGGGAAATGGTCCTTGGTTAGTGGAGACTGAGCTGCAAGCCACTTCCCGTCCCAGAAGGGCCAGGAGTCCCAAGTTCCCGCTCTTCTGTCCCCCCTCAGTCCCCCCACCTCTCCCCTCAGCGCAGAGTACAGACCCGGGGCCAGGCGGGTTGGGCTCCTGGTTTATAAGTGGGAGTGCTGGGAGGCCTGCAGCATTGGAGGGAACCCGTGTTTATGGAGCAGCACCCCAGGCACCTGCTTTCTCGTGCACACTCCATGCTGGACCCCGCGGGGCGGGCACCCTGCTGGAGCCACCTGGTGGGAGAGTCTGGCCCGAACCCAGACCTTAGGTGTGCCCCAATTTGTCAAGAGGAGTAAGTTTGTGTCCTGCGAGGCTACATCTAGAGACACACACAGTGCCGGGCTGGAGCAATTGGCATCGGTCCTGCCCAGACCCCGCAGTCCTCAACGGGGTCGGCTGCACAGAAATTAAGAGGGCGGGGGGGGGGCGCAGTTTAGCAGACAGGCTGCAGTTAACTCACCCTCCAGAGTGACCCCAGCATTTAACACTAGGCTTGGGTCCTACACCTCAGACTCTGCGGATGGCTGGGGCTGGGGGAGTTTCCCAGGCCCCAAGCCAGGTTCACAGGCACATTGTGGCTACACCCCAGGACCCCCCAAGAACCACGGAGAATGGGGCACAAATAGACCCTGTGACCCCTTCACCTCCAGGCAGCTTCTCTGAGACGTGCCTGTACGTGGGCACACACGTCCCTCTAAGACCCTCTGGGACAATGACCTCTGTCCCAGCCTCGTTCTGGAGGCAGCAGCGCTCTGCCCAGCTGGCCACACCTCCCGATTCTGGAGTCGGGAAAGATCCCAGGAGGGTCCCGGGAATGGACTCCTGGGCAGAGCGCCCACCTGCCACCCCGTGGAATGGGAGGTCCGAGGCTGAGCCCCCCGCGCTCAGTTTCCACTCGTGCCGCTGTGCCGCACGCCTAGGCTGAGCACACAGCATGTGGGGAGATACATACTCTAAAGAGCACACGTGTAGGCAGGGCACTGGCTCTGCTTTTCTGAGCTTTTTACTTTAAAACACATCTCGGAGTCTGTCCAGGCCTGTGATAGGCTGGAGACATCAGTGACCCTCGCTGGCGTCACGCCAGCCCAAAGCCCAGCACACCTCCTGGGCAAGGCCTCCCCGGCCCCCCTGACTGCGGAGGACGCACAGCCTCCGGGAGACACCGCCCAGAACAGCAGCCCGACAGCCTCAGGGTGGAAGCTACAGACTGAGTTCATGCTCTTCATGCTCCACACGAGTGAGGCTCAGACAGACGGGGGGCCAGAGCCAGGTCCCAGGTCCCCCGAGACATCTGTCCCGCTGAGCTTCCTGTAAGAATCTCTCCCAAGTCTCTTCCGGAGGCCCAGGGCTGCCCGCCCGGCCAGAGCTGTCCCTTGGGCCGCCGGGGCGCAGAGGGAAGGCTCAGAGGGACCATTGTTCAGAGATGCCAAACGGAGGGAGCAGCCAGCGGACCGGCTCGGGCAGTGCCAGGACCCACAGTCCGCTCTGCACCTGTGACCCCTCGGAGCCGTCACATTGACAAACAAAGCAAAACAAAACACCCAGAGTCTCCAAGGCCAGCACAGGGGTCACCTGCAAAGCCTCCTCAAAGGACACTACGTTCTCTAGGGACCTCCGAGCCCTCGGCTCTCCGAGTCCAAGAGAAGCCAGCCCCTGAAGGTGGGTGGCCCGTGGAGGCCACCCTGTCTCTGCAAAGCCCACCCCGCTGCTCAGACCCCCAGCACCGGGCCCAGGAGAAGGCCAGAGCTGGACAAAGCCTCGAGGGGTGATGTTGGCAGAAACCCCAAAGACTGTCTCACGCACGCACGCTCACCTGTATAGACGCCAGTGACAATGTCTCCCTCCTCGGGACGGGGGCTGTCTGGGACCCAAGGTTCTTCTCCTTGTTCTAACCGGAAGATCAGATCCGGCTTGGGGATGGGGTACCCTGGCGTGGAGAAAGACAGAGAGGCCGTGGCTGTGCCCGCAGGCCGCCCTCACGCCACACAGCACTGTCACTTCCAGTCCTCAGTTCCTCTCTCCTCCTCTCCATCCTGCCAGGACCACCAGCCCCTCCCTGCCTCCCTCTGGAAAACCCCACATTCCCCTCTCTCCAGCCTGGCCTGATACCCCGGCTCTCCTGCCAAGCCCCTCCACACCCCTGCGGGATGTGCCCACTCCTCAGCTCCAGAACATGTCTCCCTGGCTCGTGACACTGCTGGGCAATACTGGGGCCCCGATGACCCACCCCCCGATCCACCCAGAAGCAGGGTTGTTGGCGGGGCTCCCCTGGGCGGTGGGCTGGCACCAGCACCCCCTTCTCCAAGACCTCGCGACTCCAGACAGCGAAGCCCCTGGCCGCCCTGGCACAGGGGATGGAGGCCAGCTTACCCAGGGACACCAGGATGCCGTAGTTCTCCTGCATGACCTCCGTGTACAGGTCCCGCTGCCCAGCAGCCAGCCTCTCCCACTCCTCCAGGGAGAAGTACACGGCCACGTCCTCGAAGGTCACCAGCCCCTGGGGAGCAAAGGCCCGGTCACTGCTCCGCACTGCCCGGGGGGAGATGGGAGATGACACCACAGAATGCCTGTGCCCGGAGATGGGGAGCACAGGCACAGAGCCCAGCCCATCACCTGCAGGCTGACAGCCTGGCACCCCGGCTTCCTGGCCTGGCCGAGACCCTTCGAGGCAGGGACCCCATCCCCATTCAGAGATGAGGGGCCCGGGCGCACAGAGGAGAACACCCAGCTGGCAGGGGGCAGAGCCCGGATTCACACGGAGGTCGGGGACCACAGAGCCAGGCCCTCGCGGCTGTGTCGTGTGGCCGCCTCATCCCTCCGACTTCACCGTTGGGCTCAACCAGTGGTCACATCAGCAACTGGAGGGCCCGTGCCCGGGGGGACAGTGGCCCCAGCTGAACCGAGTGTGGGCACAGGAGCCTGATCTCACAGAGCCTGGACCAGTGACAGGCACCCCGAGGAAGGGGCACAGCCTGACCCGGGAGAGCCAAAAGCTGCACGGCGCCGGTGAGTGGGTGGCAGGCGGCACGACCAGGGCATTCCCAAGGCCCGGGGAGGGTCGGCCCCAGGGAGGGGAACTACACCCCATGGGGCTCAGGATGCCTGGCACGTCTGCAGCCAGGTCCACCTCAGCCTGGGCCCCTCCACCGGGGTCTCCGGCAGCCGGGCCAGCCACGAGGAAAGCCTGCCACGTCACTGGCGACTGAGCTCCGGAGAGGGCAGCTCACCTGAGACCCCGCTGTCCGGAACTCCCCCTCCTCGTCCTCCTCCTCTTCTTCCTCCTCTTCCTCCTCCTCCTCCAGGTCTTCCTCCTCCCTCAGCACGGCGGGAACCCCGGAGGCCTGCAGAGCTGGGGAAGAAGTCTGCTGGGGGTGCTGCCTTTAGCAGGGGCCTCGCTGGCCTGGCCGCCTCTGCCCTCCAGCAAGAGGGGCAGGAGGCTGCACCCAGTTTTAAAGCCTGACCCCTGACATCCCGCTCTGGCACCAGCCTAAAGGCCAAAGAGCTCTGCCAGCTGCCCGCCCGCCCTCTCTCCCTTTCTCCCCAGGGCCAGCTCCCTTCTCTTACCCTTTTCCTGGAGAACTGGGGACCTGGCACCCTCACGGCTCAGGTGCGCCTGGGTCCCCAGCGCTGGACTCCACTCCTCTGCCACCACCTCCTGCACGTCCTGGTCCTCCTGCAGCTCCTCCTCCGCCCGCCGCCCGGCGGCCCCCGACTCCTCCAGCACGTCCTGGCCTTCCTCCTCCTCTTCCACCTCTACGTCCTCCTCCTCCTCTGTCTCCTCCGCCTCTTCGCCCCTCTCTTCCTCCTCTTCTTCCTCCTGCTCAGGACTGCATTCCGATCCATCCTCTGCCCGCTCCGGCTGGCCAGCCGGGGAGCCCGGAGCCGTGTGCAGGGCTGCCATCTTCGGGGGG
>JAAGEH010000090.1:1556429-1566689 GCA_011751065.1 Lasiurus cinereus | reverse complement strand
CTCTCGCCTCCTTAGCCACTGAAAGGTGATTCATACACCCGAACAGAAAGAAAAACATGCTTAGAAAGCACCCGTATGCATAAATAAAGGAACTGTATTTAAAAGGAACTGTATTTAAAAGGCAGTAGCACGCTTCCACTCTCATTGCTTCTTTCTCTCGGCGTGTGCAGCAGCAGGCAGGAAGATCTCTCGGAGGTTGCTCCAAAGGCCGTGGGAGTAAATGTTCCGGTAGACGCGGGGCTCGGCGGGTGGGGCCCCAGCCGCTTGGGGGCACTGCTGGCACCAGGCCCGGTCACCTCTGCACCACTCGTTCGTCGTCTGGTTGGTGGCGGCCAGGAACAGAGCAAAGCACAGGAAGCCGCCCAGGAGGAAGCTCAGCACCAAGACGAAGCCCAGCAGGAAGACGATCCTCGGGAAGGTCAGGAACAGGTGCTGCGGGCGAAGAAGCGGGAGGCTGAGAGGCCACGGCTAACACGGTGGGTCAGCACCCGCCAGCCCTGGTCCGTCCACCAGACGGTCAGAGCTGCCTCCCATCCCACCCGCCTCCGTGCACATCCACCCCCTCCACACAGAACCCTACCTAGCACTGACCGACAGCGAGGAGACACCCTGCAGATACAGGAGCTCAGCATGGCCTAAACGAACTGTGTACACTTACGTTCTATAGAAAAACAAAGAAATGCACGTACCTCTTCGTTCATGCATCACAATAAGATCCAGATGGACAGAAGACCAATCTCTCTCCCTCTCTCTCAAGACGAAACGGCCAGAGATACAGTACAAGGGCGCTGGCTGTACAGGGGCACTGAATTTCACAGTCCCCAATCACACAGGTGAAATGTGCACCCACGAGGAAGAGTAAAGCTCTGGGGCAGGCAAACCGCGGCACAGATGAGGCCCACGTCCATGCCCTAACCTGGGAGAGATGGTGGCAATCTATTCCCACTGAGGAAGACAAAATGTAAGAATCACCCTATAGCCAAGACCGGTTTGGCTCAGTGGATAGAGCCTCGGCTTGCGGACTGAAAGGTCCCAGGTTCGATTCCAGTCGGGGGCATGTACCTTGCTTACGGGCACATCTCCATTGAGGGGCATGCAGGAGGCAGCTGATCGATGTCTCTCTCTCATCGATGTTTCTGACTTTCTCTCTCCCTTCCCCTCTGTAAAAAAATCAATAAAATATATTTTTTTAAAAAAAGAATCACCCTATGGGCCCTATTTTATGCGAACACAACTCTGTGGACGTTATGGCAACATCCACAAATGTGGGAAAAAGCCTGAACCAGACCCCCAAACCACAAAGGAAGTTGCCTCTGGGGAGGGGAAGTGTTGGGAGGGGAGGTCTGTTTTCATTTCTTTTTTTTAAAGATGTTTTACATGTTCTTTCCTTCCCCACCAGCTTTAGCATATAATTGATGTAGAACCCTGTGAAAGTTTAAGGTGCACAACAGCAGTGCAAAACGTACTGATTTTATATGTGGATACATTGACATGATCACCACAGTAAGGTTAGCTAACATAGCCAGCACCTCAGTTACACTTTTTCTTTGTGGTGGGAACTGTTAAGAGCTAGTATCTTAGCACCTTTCAAATGTACAACACACTACTGTTAACTAACCGCCATGCTGTACAGACATCCCTAGGATTTGTCCATCTGTGGACTGAAGTTTGTACCCTATGACCACCTTGACTTATTCCCAACCCGTCCCCCCTTATTTTAAATACCTCTGACTGCTTCAATTTTTATAAGTTATTTTTTATAATAAAGATATTTGAGCCAAAACTAGTTTGGCTCAATGGGTAGAACGTCTGCCTTCGGTCTAAAAGGTCCCAGGTTCAATTCTGGTCAAGGGCATGTATCTTGGTTGCAGGCACATCCCCAATAGGGGGCGTGCAGGAGGCAGCTGATCTCTCTCATCAATGTTTCTAACTCTATACCTCTCCCTTCTTCTCTGTAACAAAATAAAAAATAAAATAAAAAAATATATAGATATATATACAAAAGAAAGATTATATATCAATTTTTTAAAAAAGGAATGGCTTCAGGATTTTACTGGGAAAACAAATGTCCTTTTTCCCCTCTGAAACCGGAAGTCAGAAACGTACAGCCCACAACAAAATTACCCGAGTGACGGATTACCTGGATAAGAAAGACGGTGCCAACAGCCTGGGAGTGCCCACGGTCGTCCACGTAAGTCTCCTGGTGCAGGTCCGACAGGAGCACCAAGCGGGCCAGGAACACGGCGGTCACGGCGGCCATGGCGGCGGCGGACGCCGCCAGCGTCAGGAGGTAGAGGAGGAAGTGCCTGGCGTTCCAGGCGCCGATGCAGTTGTTCACCCACACGCAGTGATGGTCGAAGCGGTGCACGCACCGGTTACACACGCCTGCACGAACCGGGGCTCTCGGTGAGACGTGACGCCGTGCACCCCACCGATGTCGCTACAAACTGTGGTCTCAGCTGGGGGCGGGCAGGCAGCTGCTGCCACCAAGCTGGGAGGACTGCAATGCCCATGCAGCGGCCACTAGCCCAGCCACAGGGGGTACTGAGAACTAGACAAATGGCTCCGAGAAAAACTGGAAAAAATGCTTTGTTGCCCTAACCCCATGGTCAGCAAACTGCGGCTCGGGAGCCACATGTGGCTCTTAGGCCCCTAGAGTGTGGCTCTTCCACAAAATCCCACAGCCTGGGCGAGTCTATTTTGAAGAAGTGGCATTAGAAGAAGTTTAAGTTTAAAAAATGTGGCTCTCAAAAGAAATTTCAATCGTTGTTCTGTTGACTAATGAGTTTGCTGACCACTGCCCTAATCAGTTTGGCTCAGTGGAGAGAGCATCGGCCTGTGGACTCAAGGGTCCCTCCAAGGTTCGATTCTGGTCAAGGGCATGTACCTTAGTTGCAGGCACATCCCCAGTAAGGGGTGTGCAGGAGGCAGCTGATTGATGTTTCTCTCTCATCGATGTTTCTAACTCTACCCCTCTCCCTTCCTCTCTGTAAAAAATCAATAAAATACATATTAAAAAAAAATACTTTGTTGACATCAATAAATTTACAGATGTTTTCCAATTTGTGAAATATTCCTTTTGAGTTCAATGTGAATAATATTGAGATGACACAAGAGTTACTGAATTTACTTGACTTAGTTTCAAAACTAATGCCTTTGCTTTAAAGTCAATTCTTCTGACAGAGATGAACCATTTATTAATGTAAATGTGGATATTCAAGGAAATGACTTTTTGGTACTGATTCAGTTACTGAAAAACTTACAAAAATGTTGGGAATAGCTTGGGTAAGTGAATCTGGTATTCCAACTGTAAATTGTATGAAATCTAAATACAGATCCAGAATTGCCAATGAAAATTTAGGATCTGGATGAGAGGTGCTGTAAACATAAAATATATATCAGATTCAAAGACTGAGTATGAAAAAAAATATAAACTATCCTATGAATGATTTTTTAAAAATATGTATTTCTGCATCGATTTCAGAGAGGAAGGGAGAGGGAGAAACAGAAACATCAATGATGAAAGAGAATTATTGATTGGCTGCCTCCTGCAGGTCCCCCACTGGGGATCAAGAACACAACCCAGGCTTGTGCCCTGATAGGGAATTGAACCATGACCTTCTGTAGAGAGCGCCTGGGAAGGCACAGGAGCATTTCTTTCATTATTGTCAGCTGAATCCAGTGGCGCTGGCAGAGCCAGGTCCTGAAAACACACCTTGCCAGAGGCAGGAGTGTTGTCAGCCTGACCTTCAGCTCAGGTGCCAGAGGGTGGGTTTCATTATCTACATCCAGCCAAGCACCAGGAACAAACACGATTATTCGGGCCCACCCAGAAGCAGCCACAAGAATGCACATAACCTCCTTTGTCTGGGGCTTTCGTAACACTTCCTGGTTTTTGCCAAAACCAGTATGGCTCAATGGATAGAACGTCGCGCTGGGGACTAAAAGGTCCCAGGTTCCATTCCGGTCAAGGGCATGTACCTTGGTTTCGGGCACATCCCCAGTAGGGGGTGTGCAGGAGGCGACTGATCGATGTGTCTCTCTCACCGATGTTTCTAACCTTCTATCCCTCTCCCTTCTTCTCTGTAAAAAAATCAATAAAATATATTAAAAAAAAAAAAAAACTTCCTGGTTTTTGCTGTCTGGGCTCTGGGTCCCTGTCACTCGATCAGAGGACAGTGGTCCCACCCAGTCCCAGCTTTCCCCACTGTATTTGTGTCTGTCTCTTTCACTTTCTCAATCTCCTTCACCCCTACTCAGAAACTGGACCGCTCTCTAGCCCTGCAGGACTCGGAGAAGAGAGAAATATTAATAACATCCTGGTTTGTAGGCTGACACTCAACCACGGAGCCACACCCGCTGGGCATGACTTTTTTGTATTGACTACATGCTAAAATAAATATTGTAGATATGTTAGGCTGAGTAAGTTATATGATTAAAAAATTAATTTCACCTTTTTGGTTATCCTCACCTGAAGCTATTTTTTCCATTGCTTTTCAGAGTGTGGAAGGGAGGGTTAGAGGCCAGAGCCAGAAAGGAGGAAAGGGTAGAAAGGGAAAGGAGGAGAGGAAGGGAGAGAAAGAGAGAGAGAGAAACAATGTGCAACCCAGGTAAGTGCCCTTGGCTGGGAATTGAACCCTTGACCTTTGGGTGTTCAGGCCAATGCTCTAATCACTGAGAACACTGGCCAGGCCAAATTTCACCTATATTTCACTTTTGTAAGGTGGCTGCTAGAAAACGTAAAATCATACATGTGTCTCACATTGTATCTTTTTGGACAATTCTAGTCTAGAATGTTGGTATCTCCCCTGAAACACGGGCTCTTCCAGGACTGAAATCTGCAAGCGCAGGACCGGCAGAGACCTCTCTTGGCCAGCATGCTCGTCCACGGGGCAAAGGGAGGCTGTCATGCCCAGCACTGAGGGTGGCCCATTCATTATAGAATACGAGGCCTCACCCGGGCATCTGAGAGAAACCACTACAGAGCCCCTGGCAGCAGGGACTGCTCTCCCGTCTGTGACATTCCCTCACAGGGAATGTGAGAGCCCTCGCTGAGCAGCCAGTGCCACACTTACTGCAGTGTTTGGACCGCGCTGGCTTCCTGAGGCCACACGTGGAGCACCGCCTGTTCTTCGGGAACATCACCTCATCGAACTCATACACTTGAAGTAACAGTGACTCGTTGGCTTTCGTGATGGTGCCTGAAAAAAAATAAGGACAGATGTCAGTTTCAAGCAAAATACAGGACTGGACAGTCAGAAAACCTGACCTACACAGCACAATGAAAACTGCTGTATTTGATACATAACTCATTTTATAATTTTAACAGCTTTCGTGAGATACTAAAAACCCAAATCACCACTTAAAAAATGTAAAATGCAATAGTTTTTAGTACATTCAGAACTGGGCAACCACAATTTTAGAACATTTATTTCACCTCCAAAAAGAAATCCTTTAGCCCCATCTTTCTCCAGTCCCCTAACTTCTGGCAACCACTAACCCATATATCTTTCTCCATGGATTGGCCTTTTCTGGACACTTGTGTATAGAATCATGCAATATGTGATCTTTTGTATACGGCTTCTTCCACTAACATAATATTTTCAAGGTTCCCCCATGCTAAAGCAGGTGCAAGTACTTCATTCCTTATTATTGCTGAAAAAGAGTCCACAAACAGGCATACCACATTTTATCCATTCATCAGCTGATGGACATGTAATGCTTCACAGACAGGAAAGGTATGAAGTAAAAAAATGGGAAGAGAGTAAATATCAATCAAAAGACAGATAGTATGGTAACATTAATATCAAACAAAAGAGCCTGAAAACAATTACCAGTAACAGAAGCTCACTATATTTTGAAAAGAGAATCAAGGAAGTGGTAATACTAATTCTAAACTTGAATGCATCTAATAAGAATACATGTATAGCTAATAGACATACACACATGTACACACACCAGTTTCCAAACATATTAAACAAAAACTTACAAGAAGAAACCTGTCAAATCTACTATCAGAATGAGATAACATACCTCTCAGTAACTGATCAAACAAAAACAGTGTGAATATAAAAGATTTTAACATAATTAACAAACTAGATATAATGTACTTATATAGTTCTCTGTATCCAAGAACAAATTCTTATTTAAGCATACACAGACCATTTACAAAAACCACATGCCCAGGCATAATGCAAATATCAATAACATTTTCAAAAGAAATAAGCTCTCAATATAACACAATTAAGTATCAAAAATTTAAATTAGCCGAGACCGGTTTGGCTCAGTGGATAGAGCGTCGGCCTGAGGACTGAGAAATCCTGGGTTCGATTCCGGTCGGGGGCATGTACCTTTCTTGGGGGCATGTACCTTGCTTGGGGGCATGTACCTTGCTTGCGGGCACATCTCCAGTGGGGGGCGTGCAGGAGGCGGCTGATCGATGTCTCTCTCTCATCGGTGTTTCTGACTTTCTGTCCCTCTCCGTTCCTCTCTGTGAAAGATCAATAATTAATAAATAAATAAATAAATAAATAAATAAATAAATAAAAATAAAAAAATTTAAATTAGCCCTAACCGGTTTGGCTCAGTGGCTAGAGCATTGCTTGTGGACTGAAGGGTCCAGGGTTCAATTCTAGTCAAGGGCACATGCCCAATTGTGGGTTCGATCCCAAGTGTGTGTTGGGGTGTAAGATGTGCAGGAGGCAGCCAATTAATGATTCTCTCTCATCATTGATGTTTCTGTTTCTCTCTCTCTCTCCCTTCCTCTCTGAAATCAGTAAGAATATACTTAAAAAAACAACAAAAATGGAAAGATCATGACGACACTACATACCCAATCTTTTCAAGGTCTTCCAGGGATCACTAGTTGTGTGCAGACTATCAGTAATGCTGACAGCTGAGTGTCTACACCA
Organism: Lasiurus cinereus; assembly: GCA_011751065.1. Taxonomy (NCBI): domain Eukaryota; kingdom Metazoa; phylum Chordata; class Mammalia; order Chiroptera; family Vespertilionidae; genus Lasiurus; species Lasiurus cinereus. The sequence goes on along the minus strand of JAAGEH010000090.1, from coordinate 1,559,778 downwards.
CAAGCCTCCACTTACCAGGGTCGGTCACACAGCTCAGGGTGAAAAAGGCCAGGTTCACCAGCAGCAGCAGGTAGGGCAGAAGAAGGTAGCACACGGAGAAGTCCAGCTCTTGGCAGTAGCCCAGTATCTCCCAGGTGTACTCAGCATAAACCAGGCCTTGCAGGAGGAGGTGCAGGACGATGAAGGTGTGGTTTCTGAAAGGAAGCAGGCACCTGGCGTGTTCCTGGGGCTTCTCCATGAGGAAATCATACAGTACTGACGAAAGGTAACCACGGGCCCACTACTTCCTTTGGGCTTGGGGTGCTAGTAGGAATTACGTAAGAGCTCTAGCCGGCTTGCTCAGTGGATAGAGCGTCAGCCTGTGGACTGAAGGGTCAGAGGTTCGATTCCAGTCAAGGGCATATGCCTGGGTTGCAGGCTCGATCCCCAGTGGGGGGCATGCATGAGGCAGCCGATCAATAATTCTCTCTCATCATTGATGTTTCTCTCTCTCTCCCTCTTCCTTTCTCTCTGAAATCAATCAATCAATATATATATAAAGAATAACTATAAATAAACGAATTACATAAGAAACTATGTGAAACATCTGGCACAGCGCCTAGTACACGGTCAGTACTCACATGTTACCTATTATTATGATCATCTACCTGAGGAATTGAGATCTCAGTATCAGAATATACTTCTTTTTACAGAAATACGTATCAGTGTTTTCGCACCCTTTAAATACTTCCATTTAAAAGTGCATAGGGCCAACCCCAGAGAGGACAGGCAGATGATCTGTGAGGGGAGGCTCTGAAGCCAGGGCTCTCGACCCTCCCAGCAGCTTTTCCGGAAAGCACACGCAGCTTCCAGAAGCCACAGGACCGCAGCAAGTAAGCAAACAGAAAAGCATACCGTGTATGAAAGAGGTAATGGAACAGTCTCAGCACGCCTCTCTGCAGCCACTCTGGAATTATGTAGGAAAAGACCTAAAACAAAGGAAAGAGAAGCGTTCAATTTCAGCTTTCATTCTCCCCCGACCCCCAGCGAGATGCTGCCCATTCGGTGCCAACACTGGTGATCCTGTGCTGCTGCGCATGAGCAGAGAGGAGCGTTGAGAGAGAATGAGGGATGGCTTCCCCAGCTGGCCTTCCCTGAAGCCAGCGCCTCCATTTCCACCCTCACCTCAAAGAAGGCACCCTGACGGGGTCTCCAGGCAAAGGGCGGCTGGGACAGTTAATGCTGATGGGAACGCTACTCCTCCCCCTGCCTTGGGTTCCACCCTACCTTCCAGATCCCACCTCCCAAGTCAACCCTTCCCAAGGGCTGCTCACCCTGCTTTTACTCACTTTGGTCTCTGAAGGAGTGTGGGCAGCCCCGTGCTCAGCTTTCTGCTCCCACATCCCCCCGCTTCACCCTCAGGGCCCCTCCAGGCAGACACTGCTCAAATCCACGCCCAGTTACAGGCATCAGATCCAGAGAAAAACTGGCAACCTTAAGGAGGCTACCTTCTCTCAAGGCATCACTACGGGATTGCTTTTAACTATAAGGAGGGGAAAAACCCAGAGAGGACAATTTTGCCATAAATTAAAGAACGAGGGGGCACATGAATAAAAATGGCATCTCTCTAGCCGAAACCGGTTTGGCTCAGTGGATAGAGAGTCAGCCTGCAGACTGAAGGGTTTCAGGTTTGATTCCGGTCAAGGGCATGTACCTTGGTGGCGGGCACATCCCCAGTAGGGAGTGTGCAGGAGGCAGCTGATCGATGTTTCTAACTATCTCCCTTCCTCTCTGTGAAAAATCAATAAAATATATTTTTAAAAAGAAAGAGCAGGAAAAAAAAATGGCATCCCTCTTTCATTCTGTCAAAAACAGTGAGCTTTTTATTTTTTTAATATATTTTATTGAGTTTTTACTGAGAGGAAGGGAGATATACAGGGAGTTAGAAACATCGATGAGAGAAAAACATTCATCAGCCGCCTCCTGCACACTCCCCCATTGGGGATGTGCCCGCAACCAAGGTACATGCCCTTGACCGGAATCAAACCTGGGACCAGTCCGTAGACCATGACGCTCTATCCACTGAGCCAAGCCGGTTTCGGCAACAGTGAGCTTTTTAGACCGATGTATTCACAATCCTCTGTCTCGCAGCGTCATTGTTACCTGTGCGCCTCCTCTGACCAGGCCCTTCAGGGAGCGGGTTTTCAGGCAGATGCAGAGCGTGACACCACTAATCAGCAGCAAAGCCAAGTAGAAGGAGAAGAGAACCAGGAAGTCCATCCTGGGGCTACAAAGGAACAGGAAGAGTGTGAGTATACTGAGGGATTCATTCCATGGCTCACATTCTCGGATCTCAACTCCCTACACGGCTCCCACAACAAAATGAACCGGCCCTTAAAGCACGCCTGCCTCTGCAGTCGGACAACCCAGAAGGCCTGGCTGCCCTCTCTCCTTCAAAGCTCCCTAATCAAACCGCTGTGGTCGGCTGGGGGGGCCTCTCCTACCTGCAAATTCCCAAATAAAGGGGGGGAGAATATGCAAAAATGCATTCACCTTTCCTCTCCTCTTCCCCCCAGCAACAAACGATTCTGTTACTTCCTTAAATATAAACGTTCGTACAGATATGAACACAGAACGTAGCCAATGGAGTCTGCTGATGCCATTGGACCAAGCATTCCCCCCCCCACACACACACACCCCGAGGCCGGCAGGGACCCAGGCCCGGGCAGCCTGGGGTGCATGAAGGACGGGCCTATGGAAGTAAAGGGGGGGAGGGGGTTACTCTGGGCCAGCGGTTCTCAACCTGTGGGTCGCAACCCCTTGGGGGGGTCGAACGACCCTTTCACAGGGGTCGCCTAAGACCCTCGGAAAATGCAGAGATTGACATCACGATGCATCACAGTAGCAACACGTCATGCTTGGGGGGTCACCACCCCATGAGGAGGAACTGTCTGCATGGGTCGTGGCCTGAGGAAGGCTGAGAACCACTGCTCTGGGCCGGACCTTCCAGCGGAGAGAGACCAGTGACCGGAAGCTACTCTTGAGCCAGGGCAGAGCGCGGGCACCCAGGGCAGCAGTTCTCACGGGTGGCGCGGGTCTTCAGCCTACAGACGGCTGGTCTGCAGGAGGGCTGACGTTCCGGCCGGCCGCTCCGGCATCCCTCCGCCCGGCGTTCACTGAGAATTCCAACGGCATCTCCTCCTCCGGCGCGGGGGCAGGCGCCCCGAACGACAGGCGACCCCCCGAGCGGCGCGAGGCATGGTTCCGCCGGGGGGGCTGGATCTGGCTGCACGCAGGCCCGGTCCGCACGTCGCAGGAGGCCCGGGGGCGTGCCCTGCGGGAAAGAACGCGGACATTTTGGGGGGGGGGG